>VXAB01001864.1:1601847-1636528 GCA_013399175.1 Odontophorus gujanensis
AGAAACATGAGCAATGCTCTGAGCCTGGGAAGCTCTAGGGCAACTGAAGTGGGTTCCTCTAAAGGCCTCTTCTTGAAGCCTGTGCAGTGAGCAGCCATGAGAAGAAGGGAAACAATGTCAGCAACTTAAAAGGCACAGGTACTGCTTTTGGTGTGTGTGAAAAGCTCTGGAAAGAGGTTTAGAGAACATTCCTGCTGCTGTATGCTCAGGCAAAATCCAGCAGTGCTTTTGCAGGATGGGCACTGACACCCCTTGCTTGGGAATAAGGTTCTCACTACCACACCACATTCTGCTTGTTCATTAGGTGCTTGGCAACGTCAAACCCTCTAGCTTTCTAAATGCTAAGGCTAAGCCTCACAGGGTGAGTCAAACTGGTGTCACTCATCTGTTTTTTAATTTCTTTTCGCCAATGTCTGATTTCAATGGCTTCCCATTACTTGAAGGAGCAGTGGTATTTTGGAACATAAAAGCCTGAGAAATGCCAGGAGAGGAGAGTATACCAAGAACCAAAATAAGATTCGGTTGAGTTTGATCTCTTCCCGTTGTCATGTTGCCTCACATGTTCTCTTCCCTGCTCAGAACCCTGACTGGGGATGAGAGCAGTTCTCACCTATGGGAAATGCAAATGAATTTCTCTCCTTTTTCATATCTCAAATCAATAGCTGAGGCTGAACTCAGGTTGCCAACACTGAGCCTGTCCTGTCTGAGTGTACAGCTGCAGTGTTGCAGAATGATGTTAGATATGATCCAATGCCACATGTGGTTCAGAGCCACAAAACCTGATGCGAGCTCCCTACAGTAAAGACACACATGCGTTTGCGGTGGGGCACTGACCCATTCTCTCTGGGAGAAGGGGATTTGAATCCAAACTTGAATTCTGAAATCTTGAGAGTTGGTATCTCGGCTAGCATTGTTATTTCATCTGTAAAATCATTTATCAGATACAATAATATGAATTAAATCACACTAGAAATATTTATCTACTAAATCCCAGTTGTCACAACAGTATTAGGATAACGCTGTACCCACACAATGTGCATTCTGCATTTCCTCAATTTGCTGATGGTTGTTCTCAGTCCACCTTTAGCACTCAGCAGAAAGAGATCAGGATATTTCTTCACAAGTCCCCTGAAAGTTCTCCTGTGCTTTATGGAGCAGAATGCACTACGAACATGACACGCAGGTTCTGAGACCTCAGCCTTCCCTGCATCACTATTTGACTGTGCCTATCCTCTGCTGGATCAGTGTCTGCAAATCAGAAGCTGTTTTCATTCTCCAGTCTCCTCCACTGGGCTTTCAGGAATAAAAAAAAAAAACAACCCAACATTTGAAAGCATGCAATCACACAGCAAAACGAATACCTTCTTTGAATATAGTTTGCAAACCCGACAGCTCTACTTAACAGAAGCCATTACATTATTTACAAAGCAGCAGCTGCTCTTGTAAAAATCCAGCCTTTTTGGCATGAAAAATAAACTAGTTGATAAGTGAATGATAAGCCATTTGACTTCTTCGTAGTGTGCTCGGCATGGTATGCAGAGCCAATTCTGTACAATCTGATGTCTACAGAGCAATCCTAATGCACGACCTCCTTAGGCAACGGGGACACAAGGAGCCTTTAAAGTGCTGAAGCAAGCATTTAATCAGAACTCTTCATGCTGATCTTTGAAAAATTCAATAAGTTAAAAAATGTAACTCGTGCTAAAGATAAAATATCAGGTTTTTGCTTCAGGAGTTGCAAATATATCCCAATGAACTCCCAGTGAACCACGCAGACTTCAGGCACGCCGCTCCTCTTGTTGTAGAAAGAAATATACCATAGCATTGTTTTGGAAAGAAACAAATCAAAAGTCCAAAGCTATACACATGGTTAGGTGGAAGGAGTGCTGCAAACACTGTAGTAAGAACTCCAACAATCACACTTTTTTATTTAGGCAGTTCAATAAGATTCACTTTTTACTTGAACAGCTACTACCATGCTAATAAATACCTATCTCCTTGTACTATACGAGCCATTCTCTATTTTGTTACTACTATTCTAATTCTGACATGCTGAAATCGGTCTCTCGTGCTGGTGTGTGTCAGACTTTTTAAGGGAAATAACTGCAGCAGGAAGCATCACCCAACCAAAGTGGAGGCATTTCTACAGCCAATGGATTGCCTCCCCGGGTACCGAAATCAGAGGGAACATCACTACCAACAGGAGCATGGGCAGCTCTCCTTCTTCTGGGAACAACTGTTTTCCCAACATTGTCTTTCTAAATTAGACAGTCTATTAGATTTGTCTAGTTTCCTGCAGGGAAACCACTTCAGAGCAGCCAGCTTTGTTGGGGGATGCTGGGAATATAAACTCTTCTTCTTCTGCTCCAGTTTTCTGCGGCTTCTTATTTCAGATTACCTTCACATTATTTTGTTAATTCCCAGAGCTGCCATGCCTTCATTTGACAAACATTACTTGTTGAAATACTGTTTTTACAGTACTTTCAGAACTCATTGAGTACAGCTGTTGCTGCACATTCAGTCGGAATACCTCCCATTTCTGCTGTAATTTAACAATTCGATACTTGAGAAGATAAGGCACTTCAATCACTACTAAGCAGCAGCAACTCTTAGCACGAGCACAACATGTCATTATTTCACTGATTGGATATTAGGCATATTAGCAGCAGCAAAATGGCTTTGGTGAGTATGCCAGGAAAAGGGATAATTGAAATAAAAGTGATGTGATCCTAGTAAAGAAACAGTTAACATTCACGAACAACTCTTTTTTTCAGTAGGGCAGGCAGACTATGACACTTAGCAGCCTTCTGCTTGCAGTGAAGCCTGGCTTCAAGCTTTCTTTGCGTGGAAATGCCAAGTCCTCACTAGCTCCGGCAGAGATTTCAATCTTTACTACTCATTTGCTCTGCGAGAATTATACACAAGATTAAACTAACCATTATATAGGCTGAGCAGATCGTTTTATACCTCCCTGGAGCCTCGGTAATCAGACTCCTCAGAAATTATGCTAGCAGTGCCAATACTACTTAATTTAAAGAAAAAGGTGTGTCTTACGGGAACGATCCAGATGTGGTAGCACCAAGCTGTGATGGGTCGCCAGCGGAAAACCTGAACAGCCAAGGATTTGCTTCGAGTCCAGGCCCTCTCCGCCCAAAGGCTTGACTGATGTCCCAGCCATGGAGAGCTCGCGTCTCCAGATGTTATCGGGTTGCCCAAACCCTGGGAAGTCTGACTGTAATCTTGGCAGCAGGGAGCAGCTCTTCTCTCAGCCGCTGGTGCAGGAGAAGGAGCTGGAGTGCTGAGAAGGAGCCAGAGTGCCAAAGCTCAGCTCAGCTGCCCAGGGCTGCTTGTGTTGAGCAATTACAGCAGGCGCAGGAAGGAGGACGCTCCTGTGACTAGGCATTTTCTTTGTTCAATAAGTGGTACTTCAGACCTTTTTTTGTCCCATTCTATGTGACTACCTAGTTCTAGAGGAAGGCTGTGCTAGCAAACACAGAGGTTCCCACTGCATGGGTGCACACTCTGGAGCACCAAAGCTAAAGCACTCCAGGAGTCATAGAATCAAAGAATGGTGTGGGTTGAAAAAGGATCTCAAAGATCATCTAGTTTTAATCCCCCTGCTGTGGGCAGGGCTGCCAACCACTAGAGCAGGCTGCCCAGAGCCACATCCAGCCTTGCCTTGAATGCCTCCAGGGATGGGGCATCCACAACCTCTCTGGGCAACCTGTTTCAGGGAAGACCTCATCTTTCTTCTGTGGTACTCCAGGGATGCCACAGAGGCCTCCAGCATTGCAAGCTCCAGCCCAGAGCATGCTGAGCAAGTGCTGCCCAGCAGCATATTCCTCTCCTGCTCGCCCTTGACACTGCATGTGGGGCACGCCCTCCGCTCAGCACCTCCAGCCCAGGGACCCAGCTGCTCCCTGCCAGCTCCTACCCTGCAGGCATCGAGAGCAGAGAGGCAATGCGCCAGCCAGGGGAGAAGAAAACCATTTTGGGGGGTTAACTGAGAGACACCTGCAAGCACAAGAGGCAGGATGGAAGCCTGCAAACAAACACTGCCAGCTGGAAGTTGGCCAAACTGATAAAGGGGAAAAGAAACTGAGGGTTAAGTGTTTTGAATGCTGAAGGCTGGGAATTCCAAGTGGAGCTCTAGGAACCTCCGAGCCACCAGGTCCATACAAAGAGGCTCCAGGAAAATACAAGCCTTCCGCAGTACAGCTTTACCATGCCACAAAGAGCTTCCAAATGGCTTGGATGAATGGTTGAGGGATATCTCATAGCAGCTGGGAGTGCTTGAGCAAAGGAAGACGATGCCCAAGGATGAGCTGCTGTGGAGGGCAGGAGCTGCTTTCCACAGGGAAAGGGAACTGCATCTACCCAGAGGAGGCTGGAAGTATGATGTAGCTGTGGATGTTTTCCCTTTGCTTGGCAGAAAAAAAGCTGCTCCCCCAGGCAGGAGGTGAGGAAAGCTGGAGCATCAGCTTCAGCACCTGATGATAATCCTGTTTTCACCAGGTCTACACGGACTGAGGGATCACAACCAGTACCGTCCCCTAGGTGCTGTTCAACATGATCACCTGGGCCTTCATACAGGCTTTTTTCAGTCAGGTGAGGTCAGAGCCCTTTACAGCAGAGGCTGCACCATCAGCCCACCTTACAGCAGGAACAAGAGCAGTGTGAGGACAGCGAGGCACGACCAGGGCATGCAGCGGCTCCCGGTGCAGGAATACATTTGCAAGTGGAAATATCTTCGTAGTTCTTAGTCGTATTATCAAAACTTTTGGAGCAGGTGCATGACTTTGCTGTAGTGCTGGAGCAAGGCTAGAGTTCAAGAGTTAGCTAATTGTATCTCTCTCAAAAAGGAATTGCCTCAGACCAGTTAATTTGTCAAGATAACGAATTGCAGCAATTCTCCTCTGCTGGAGCTGGGCCACTAACACTGATCTGAACTGTATTTAAACTCTTGATGACAGAGACTGAAAGAGATATTGCAATACTGGAGGTACAGGTTCCTAAAGCAAAACTGCATGTACAGCTGGTGCTGAGAGGCAGCGAGGGCATGCGAGTACACATCCTGCATATCCCTGAGATATGAAGAAATTCCTCGGGGCACTGACTCTGGTGCCTGGGCAGGCAGAGTTCATCTTGAATCTTCGGGAGTGACTGAGGTCCAAAGAGGATAACACAGTATCCATGGAGTCATTTTTGCTACGGGAGGTAACTCAAGCAGAATTTTTAATTCCCCCAAAAAAGAAACAAACCCCAGAGTGCTGGTTTGAAGTTATTGCCACAACTGCAACAAGACCCTCTGTGGGCCTGATGCTGTGATCCCCATGGTGATGTATTCTGGCAAGATCGAGCTCACTCCTGCATTATCTTTCTGTTTTCCTTTTTTCCTTTTTGCTTTTTTTTTTTTTCCTTTTTTGTTTCCCCTTACTCTCATTCTTTTTATTTCTTTTCCATTTTCCCTTTTTTTGTTGTTGTTGTTTCCATTTTCCATTTTTCTTTTCCCTTTTTCCTTTCCTTTTCCTTCCCTTTCCTTCAGTAAAGACAAGTTTGGATCAGTGGGAAAGAAGAAAACCTACAAGGACTGTCACTAAAACCACAGTCTCAGCCCACTGACTGTCCACTCCTGCTAGAAGTGAAGCAGATGGTGTCAGGCCAAATGAAACGATATGTGCTCTTATGCCATAGGATAAACATGGGAGCAGAACGAATCCTGTAAATTGATTTATGGGAACTGAAAGGATTTGGGAGGTAGCAACACCGTCCCTGGGAGGATGATCTGGGAATGATTAAGCTTTTCCCTAGGCATCTCTGGGCTGCCCCTCCAATGACACCAGGATGAAGCCTCTCTGCTAATGGCATCTCCTATGAGTGGAGTGGGACGCATCAAAACCTCTCCCATTCGAGTTTTCTGCTGTTAGAAACAAACAAGGATATTTTCAGGAATGATTTCATGCTGTTAGGTAAAACCAGAAATAACACCAGGTGAGGACAGAGAGGTGTGCAAGACTTTGCACAAGGACACTGTGCCTCTCTCCTGCCATTGGCACACCCTCTTTGAGAAAAGTTTGAGCCGACAACAAACTCAGTTGTTGACAAATATGCGACTGTATCCCTGCCTTATAACATAACAGTGTGAGGCATCAGCCAGGCAGCCCTCTTCAGAACATGCTGGCAGAACAATCTATAGACAAATAACTTTCTTTCTCACGTTATTCAGAATAATAATTCCCTACCTGTAAGTCCACTTCGTTTAGAAATGTGGCTTGCATTTTGGATTAGAGTCATCCACAGGCAAAATTATTTCAAAACAGTTAATCTGGTTGTATGCATACAACCCCTCATAATTTGATGGGATGGTGAGGAACTCTTTGAGGGTACAGCCCTGGAATTTCTTACCCAAGCTGCCAGCACTTACATAGACCTACCTTCCTCGGGGCTCATCCAGAGCTTACAGGGAGCAGGGTTCAGTTCAAACAACACTCGCATTTATGAAGAAGAAATGGGTTTTTGAAAACTGTCTTCTGCTGCTGTCCTGTCAAGTGCCAAAGCCTGTGTTGTCCTCACCTCTAAAAGCCACGGCCAAGTGGTAAGCTAGGACACTCCTGGTCCTGGGAGGGTTTGTTGCGCAGAGTTGGATCCAAGGCTGGAGATGAAGTGC
The DNA here is from genome assembly GCA_013399175.1 of Odontophorus gujanensis. NCBI lineage: Eukaryota > Metazoa > Chordata > Aves > Galliformes > Odontophoridae > Odontophorus > Odontophorus gujanensis. Next base: position 1,608,515 of record VXAB01001864.1, read on the forward strand.
ATGCAGCCTCTGCTAGGACAGGTGAGAGACTTCTAAAGGGCAACTTCACACTGCTTGCAGCTGGTTCCTTGCCTTCAGCTGCCGTAGCAATGTCTTGCTGTGCACAGATTGCAAAGAGAGGGCTTAAACTTCATGGTAGCAAATGAAGAAGGGATCTTCGCAGCACAGGTTGTCTTGTGCAATATGTACTGACAGGTTTTTCCTCCCAAGACTTTTCTGTAGCTGAAGTCTCCAAGGGAAGGAACTGGCCCTCTCACACTGGAGATCTGGGCTTTGGCTGCTCTGCCTGTGTATGCAGCTGCCATGCAGTGATGTGGGATACGCACAGTGACCGAGATTGGCACCCCTAGGTCCTGCTTCATCCAGAGTTAGTGTGATGTGACCCAAACACCAGCCATGGTAGGGACTGACCTTGTTTTCTTGGGGAATCCAACGTAAAAGGGGATATAAAAATGCTCTTGACACTTACCTCACAGGATGTTGTGAAGCTTAATTAAATGTGCGCAAAAGCATTTTGAGATCCTTAGATGAAAGGTGTTTTTATAAATGCAAATTGTAATAATTACTACTAGTAACCACCACCAACTACAGAAACAATTAATTCAGGCTGCCACAGGCCATCACAACAACGTGTGCAAAGAGGCATCAGCCATTTAATGACATATATGTTGCGTGAGAACTAAAAGCCTTAAAAAAGCAGTAAACAAAGAGGAAAAAGCTAGGTACTCAGGCTAGGTGCTTGAGGCTTGCCCGTGTGCAGCTAGCAGAGGTTTCTTGCTGCTTCCATCTCCCTGTGCTTGCACGGTGGTTTCCTCCCGCGGGGAAGAGCATCAATGGCGATAAAGTTCAGTCCGAGTGTTTTTTATGGTTAATGTTGTAAGGAAGGAGAGCAAACAAGTTGGCAGACGAAAATAAAGAAATAAATCAATCAGGAAATAACGTCGAGATGGCTCGGTATTTTTTGGGTGAGCTCTCCCGCTGCCCCCCAGGCCCTGCCCACTTACAGCATTGCAGAATAGGCTTTGGCTAGGGGCTATTATCCAGCTGACTTTCCAAGGGCGAAAACAAAAGCCAGGCAATCAAGATGTGTCTGGCCAAATACTTGAAGGCCCAGTGCACACATTTAGCTGACAACTGGCTGAAATCTGAACCATTTCGCTCAGCCTTTCTTGTTGCTTCAAAACTGATTTGAGCTTAAATAGCTCAAACCTACAGGTGTTTAAATTCCCTCCCTTGTCAGCAGAACAGCCTCATCAGACATGGTCTGAGGATGTGGTCAGACTGGAAGAGATATCCAAAGACCCCACAGGTGAATCCCAAAGAGCAGGCGAGCCCACCTGTGCCCCTCAGGCTTATTTCACTGCTTTCCTTTAAAGAGGAAAATTCAGAAGAGTGGTAGTTACTAAGCATCCAACTTACCAAAGCAATTAGCCTAAATGCACTGCAGCTAGAAATTTAAGCAATGCGTTGAATTTAATTTGAGAATTCATGGTCATAAGACTGAAACCTTTAACATTTAACCTAGCAGCAAATTAAATCAGCGTTCTGATCAAGTGAAACATTCCATGCTATTGAAGTTCGAAAGTGTGAAGCGTACACTTATCAGAAGGAGATTTTTTTTCTTTTACTTTTAATGAAGAAAAAGTTGGGACCGGTTGGTTCCCTAATCCAAATAATAGAAAAATGGGAATACCATCTGTAAACAAAACAATAATTACAAATCAGTAGTGCTTGCTGGCTTCTGCCAGACAAATGTGCTCACACACACTCAGTGGGACTCATGGAAAAGAAGTGGCTTATGCTGGAAGGCTGTGTAGTGTAAACTTACTCTGATTCTAGCAAGTTGATTATCATGTAACATATACCAAAATCAAAAACGCCTGCATGTTGTTTTGTTTTTTTTTTTTCCAGTCCATTTGAAAATAATGACTCCCTGCTTTTGTTGTTGTGCTTTAAGAATTAGGATACAAAGTCTAGAACTTCTTGGTTAAGTTCCCATAAAATAAGTGCCAAGTTTTGTCAGGTCTGTGTGTGTGCATATCTGCATAGGAAACATGGGGGTTGGACTTGATGATCTCCAGAGGTCCCTTACAGCCCCTATGATTCTATGATGCCACAAAACTAGCTGTGCTGATGAGACAAATCCAAAACTTGGCACACATTTGGTGCCAATGTGTTATTTTAAAATCTCCCTGGTGCCAAAGTTATTGTGATGTGTGTATGTGCAAGTTTTGTGTATGTACAGATACACATACACGTGCACACAACGCACATTCTGACATCCTGCTACTAAGCTCTCTTAATGACACTTATGCAGTGCTCAATTCAGTGTCTCTTGGCTAAATCCCACCGCATGAGATAAAACTTGGATGCGTTTTCTAAAGGCACCTGAAGGCACTGGGACATGAAAGCAGCTGGGGTATTAGAGCACACCTTGTTGTAACCATCTCTGGAGCACCCTGACTGACACTTGACAATTTAGCAGCAAGGTGTGGCTAATGAAGGCACTGAAGCAGATATCAGGGCAGGTTCTCCCTGATAGGTATTTTGGGGCTGTCACTCACCTGGTCAGCTCACTGCACGGGCTTGCTGACATCTGGTTTGGGTGCCCAAAGGCCTTAAAGACTTCCACGGCCAGGTCAGCATGGAGGGTGCCTGAGTGGGCAGTGAGGCCAACGGAGGAAAAATGCCAAGAGACAGATCCCAGTGCCTTCCCCCGGCCCCGTTTCATTCCCTTCCTCGCTATTCATCTCACTGAAGCGCACAACAGGAGTTTGGAGATAAGATTCTGTCTCAGACAGATGCTCACCTTTGTAGAAAAAGAAATATATACTCTTTTAAGAGGAGGTAATTAACCTAGCCTGCATTCTCTGACATCTGTTGAATACAGTGTTGCTTGTCAGCTGCTCCTTTCATCACTTAAAGCGCATTTTGTATCCACGGAAAGCAATTAAGGTTCAATAGGGAAAGTTTGCCCTTACAAAGCATCTTTCCACATTCCTGCATTACCGAGCGATCCTTTCCTTCCCCTACATGCCAGCAAGAGCCCTGCTCGCACCCCACATCTCCTAGAGATGTTCGCTGCCTGCCTGCCACCCTGCTGCCTCTGTTCCGCTCTAGGGTGCAAATCACAGCATTGGAGACAGCTTTCTAGGCAAGATGAGAAGTACAAGGAATGGGAGAACATCACCATGGCAATAAAGTTAAGCAATGCTCACAATCTCTCCTATCCCTAAGGAGGCATGCGAAAAGCAAAGCTGTCCCCAAAGGGTTTTCTTGCACAACAGATTCCCTGATCCCTGGGAAAGCCAACCTGAGCTGGCCATTGCACTGCCCCGACCTAAATCCGATCCAAGTCAACAGTGGGAACATTCCTGGCTTCAAAGGTAAAAGGGGAAATGCCACCCTACAAGTACTTGGGATATTCTCAACACTATAGGGATCAGAAAAATATTTCTGAAAATAATTTTCTTCTGCCAAAACTGAATTTTATTTCATATCTGTACTAACTTTAAAAACTCCCATCTAAACAAAAACTGTTTGCTACCTTTGTCATCTCATTTCGGGAAGCATTTGAAACTTGATTTAAAACCAAACCCCTTCACGTATATCACACTTCTACTACTTCCTTACTTTGCATACCACCAATACACTGAAATAATGAGTGGAAAAAAGTTGTTTTGAAACTGTTTTTTAAGTTTTTAGATCCTTTCCTTTTGAATGAATGGAACTCCTCGCTGTTTTTTCAACCCTACTATTTTATCCAATCTCAGCAGGCATCACCTTACGGGAATACCTCAGCAGCTGGCAGAGCTGTTTACCTCCTACAGACTGCAAATTACCAATAGCAGCGACTGTTTCTTTTGCCCCAGCACAGCACATCGGGGCGGTGTGTGCAGAAGCTCTTCCCCTGCTTTGGTAAATATCGCACCTCTCTGGAACCACAGCACCAGGAGCCCGAGACGCACGGAATGAAACGCAAACAGACTTATCTGCTAGTAAATAGCTTCCATCAGGCGGTGGAAAAAACCTGAAAGAAGGTGTTGCTGGCTCTGTTCTCCCTTCCCCTTCCTCTCGGTTGGATGTTGTGTTTTCCCCGATTCCGAAAGGAGAAGTTGAGGACGGAGAGGCTTGCCCGCCCCTAAAATAGCCTTTGTACATCATGGTTGTTGTCACACTGACACCTAACGGCAGAGAGCAACAAGAGTATTACGGCTGATTGCCCAGCGGCGCGCTGTAAAAATTCCTCCAGATCACATAAAATAAGTGAGCTTAGAAAACAGACTGAGGCTGGCTGTGCTCTAACCTGCGGGAGGACACTGCCGGAAAGGTGATGGAAAGAAGCCAGGGCCGCCGTGCTGGGAGCGGGATGCTGCGGGAAGGAGGGGTGCGTGTTGCAGAGGATTCCCCAAAGGAAAATGAAAGCACCAAGGGCTAAAGAGAGCTGCCCAAAGTCACCCAGGAGGTCGGGGATGGACTGAGAGGACTGCCATCAGTCGGTCGCTGACCTGCTGGGCTGTTCCTGATCCTGTAAGTGAGCAGCACCCCTCTCAGACACGCAGAGTAGGTTGCAGCAGCAGTGCAGTTGGCAGGAGCACCCAAGATTTCAGTGCAGCCAACCATGTGCACATGGGCTCCACGTCCGCACTGTGAGCTAAAGGACTCTCCATCCACAGGCAAAAAACAAGGGCTCCCAGTAAGCACCTCGTGGCTGGTTTTCCTTGGCCACAATGCATCCGCTGTAGTAAATACATACGTAAGTGTATCGATCATCATCCATTTGGTTATTAAAAGTTGGTACTGTTAGGTGGATGTGTGGTGAACTTCTGCAATGAGACTGAAATGATGATTCGGGAGAAGTTCAGGCTGGGTTCCACATCCTTCCTCCTTTGGATCGCAGTCAGAGGATGAGAGCATGTCAGGCTCATGTCAGGGCAGCGACGGGAGGTGAAATAAGGTTATTCTGCACGGGCTCTGGGATGGCCCCAAAACCTGCTCTTCACCAGTGCACTTCAGGCATATATGAGCATCTTCATGGGGGCAAGAACATTAGCAAGGTAAATGCCCAAATTCAGCTGAGGCATGCAGCTAACCACAGCATGATGTAGCAGAGGAAGGTAGGTTACATCCAGCAAAAAGTATCGGGCAGCAGATTAATACAGGCAAGAGAAGGAGAGCCAAGCCAAGGACATGGGGACTAGGAGCCCAAGTGCCAGGGGTTTGCAGCCAGGCCTGGGCTAGGAGGGTAGGAGGCAGAAATCAAGCTCTTTGCTTAATCATAAAGATGATAAGGTGGGACACTTACTGCATCCCCACAGTAAATAAGTAATTACAATGATCACCGTACATGCTTAAGCTGTTATTAATACTATCTTTCCATCTTATTATAATATTTTGCCATTTCATAATATCAACAATGCAAAGATAACCAATGTTGCCACATGATCTGTTTTTAATACTAAATTTTTCAGTTTAAATCTAGCATGGTTCAGGACTTCTTGGTATGGTGAACTCAGATACCATTCATGCACGAGTCTGGGAGCTGCAGCAATCTTGCAGCACTGAGATTTTGGAAGTTTCATTGCCCACTAACCCACAGGAAGAACATTTTTAGAAGCTGTATTTCAAATAGCTGAAATGAAATGCATTTGATGAGCTATGTCAAGAAAAAAAGCAATTCATTCTGATGTGTTGGTTGCCTTGTATTAAACACTGTCCAACCGTTTTCCATCAGTGGGTTTTCTCTAACAACCCATGGTATTTCTCCTCTGGGGCAAGTTTAGTTCTTCAGACAGTGCAAGGAGGACAGCAGCAATGGGTGCAAAGCTTTTTCTTGGACCCAGCTGATGAGCTCTTCCCTATGGCTTTCTCCAAAGCAGAACGCCAACAAACAGGCTTTTATCAGGGCACTTGGATTTGATAGGCTGAAAGCATTCAACAAGAGCTAAGATCAGGTCATCAAACACCTTTAGCTTTGATAAAGGAGTTTTCTGAGGATATACTGTCAAGCAGTCTCTCAAGCAGTCTTTGGAGGAAAACAATTCCAACCTCTGATTTTGCCAGCAGCAATTGCACGGTATCCCCAGCCTGTAGTGCAGCAGGGGATGTAGTGAAAGAGGATGTCATAAATAAATTGTCCTGCAGTGTTTCTGTTTATTTGTTTGATCAGAAAGCAGATGTGCAAAGAGTCTCCCATTGACAAGCATTGCTCTTTCCAAACTCACATCTACAGTCCTCCCCTGATGTTGACTATGCAATATCTGATCTTCACTTCTTAAACTCACCTGCACGAGAACGTTTGGTTATAATTATTTGGTAGGCGATTATAAAAAGGCCTCACGTTGAGATATTACAACTTAATGTTAAGTCGACGCCTTGCGTCAGACCACCATTATACCTCTTTTCCCATTCCTCTGCTGTCATGCCGCCAGTGTGATAAATTGCAACCTGTCACATCACGTTATGTTACGCAGAACAAACAGGACAAAACACATACCAACTGCCATGCAAATATGTGTTTGCCAACTCTTTTCGGTGCATAGAAATGCAACCAGTAAGTTCCCTATCAGAAACCTAGAGGCTTGAGGATGGTTCAAGGGTGTGTGAGACAAACATGCCTCTGACACAGCGTGAACTTACAGATCCTTGCTCCCAGCCAGCTACAGCAATTATGAAAGCTCCTCCTGCTGTGATCATTTCTTCTTCTTTCCAAAAAAAAAAAACAACCACCAACAAAAAACCCAACAACAAAAAAACCAGCTGTGGCTGCTGATGTCATGAAGCAAAATGTAAACACGCAATAATTAATCTAGCGCTCATGTTCGGAGCTGGAGTTATTTTTATGACTGGACAGTTTTTGGTTGTGTATGTGTAAACATAACACCCACTTATGTGCACACACACGTGCACACTACGAGATGTGTGAATATACATTATGTGGCTTCTAACTGCAGTCTTTCAGCCTACATGTGGGTCTTTTGAAGCTAATGGGAGATTTACCAGGGGCTTTTTCACAGAGCTGTAGGCAAGACAGGAATCCAGTACATATGAATATTATACTATAATAATACAGTACAACTCATCTAGTTTGACCTACAGTGAATTACAGGTCATTAAGTTTCATCCAGGTATCCTACACTGAGCCAGAAAAACTTGTGTTTGACTCACATATAAACAGTATTTGGTTAAAACCTATTTCCCAGAAAGGTATTCATTTACTCTCCATGCAAAGGCACTTGTCATGCATCAATTTCTTTGACAGCTTGTTTCAACAGTTACTTTAACTACGTGTGCTTCTTATTTAAATCAACTTCGGTATGCAGAGTCAGTACCAAGAACTCAAGCTCCTGATACCACAAGTGTCCCTTTCCCATTTTGAGTAGCTAGCAAGAAAAAAACAGCACGGATGTTGGAGAAGCCCTTCTTCAGGCAAGACACAGGTTACATCCCTGTAGAAATGTTTGCCATCAATCTGCCATTTCAACCATATCCTGAGATAATTTCTATATGCATTTCCAAAGCTTGAGCCTTTTCAAATGTGACTACCATAAATAAGGAGCCTAGCTCTACTTCTGGTACATAACAGCTTGTCTGAAAAAACTCATCGTAGAAATAGACACCTAAATACTTGGCATTTAGTGAATGTTAAGAAAGCAGTAGGAAAAGAAACAGCATTAATAGAACGACCTCCCTGTATATCACCTTTTACTTCAAAGTTTTCAAAATCACTTCCTGAACTGGCTGATTATCCCAGTGTCTTGAGGATTATATTTTCAGGAGTGGCACATACAGAATTTTGCAGCTGCTCACTCTCGTGAAGGTGATGGATGGTGTCAGCAGAACTTAATGAAAAGAACTTAAACTAAAGGGCTTTTTGTTAATTTTCATGTATATGGTCAGGCACACACACAGAGCTTCATGGAGTGGAAAGCAATGCTCCATAGTGTCCAAACGGGGAAGTAAAGAATACTGAATTTTGACTGGAAGTGCAAAGTGTGTAAAACTGGGAAGGAAAGTGTAGTAATCCATACAGAAATTTTGGCTGGACATGGGCATTAATGCCTTGCTTTTAAAAAGCGTGCCTTTGACTGACCTTCGACTTTTTACTTGTGATGCATCTCTACACATACAATGAATTTCTGTGTTTATTTTAAATAGAGAACTATATAAATATACTATTTAAATTGCTAGTAATAACACACGCATTAATGATGGAGTATTCACTTACTTCTCTTTACTGCAATGCCATGCCACGGGCATTCCTTTGAGATCTTTTAAGCTGAAAAATTCTTGGTCATTAAACATTCTCACTCACAGAATCTCACTGTGAACGGTTTTCACTTTTGCAGTAAGTTACTTCTTGATATGTTGCTACAGAAAATAAGTTGTTTACTTGGTAATTAGCATCATCCACTCTCTGTTGTTTATGTGCACCAACTTAGTGGGAGGGGTAAGCTAGAAATGTGCTGAAATGATGTGTGCCAAGAGGTGTACCTTGCAGTAAGTACAACAAATACAAAATAGAAAGGGACAGTCCCTTTCAATATCCAGAATCTGGAAATACTGCAATTATTTTGTTTATAAAATATATACATACACAAAAATTTAACTCCCCAGAACTGTTTCTTTCGGTTATTTTGTTTTTTCTACTCTGCTTTAACAGGAGTTGGACTCAATGATCACTAAAGGACCCTTCTAACCCCTACAATTCTGTGATTCCACGACTCTATACATCACTTAAAATGAAGGTAAAATCATGGTATGATATGAGCTCTTGTTAAACATTCTTCACATTAAATGGGACATTTTTTTTTACTGCTGACAGATATTAAAAATATGGGAATCATTGCAATTAAAATATCACAGAGAATATTGTCTTCATTTCTGGCATATAGTGGTGAGTTTTAAAATCAGGTTTTGCAGTGGACAAGGATCTGTCAAGATGAAGAAGGAAGAAAAAGGCATGCCACGATTATTCTAAAGTTTGACAGAAAACTGTAAATCTCTTTCAAGTGAAGATACACAGATCTTTGTGTAGACCTCTGCAGCTAAGCAAACCAGCTAGCCTTTGATGTGCATATAATTATTAGGGGCTGAGGATTATGTCTTTAGGCAAAGCTGTCTAGCGATGGGAAGGTATAGATCAAAACTGACATCATGACACAAGAGAGCACAGGGGTGAGATGAGGTGGAGCCAAAAATAGTTTGGCATTACTATAGACCTGAACTTAAACAAATGACTCTGCTTCTTAAAAAGAACACAAGGAGGGGAGCAATTAGTGCCCCCGTAACCTCTTGATACAGTGCAAACCTCACCAGCAGTTTGAACTCTAAAAATATAGTTTACAAAAAGCTGAACACCAGAATGAAAGAGATTCAGCAGATCCATGTAGATGTGCAGGAACACATTGTCATGCCTTCAATGAGGCTGGGATGCCAGGCTGTGACTTAAGAACAGCCACTGCAATAGGATTCTGTCCTGCAAGAGCTTGGTGCCACCAGCTCTTCTTGAAACCAGGGGACACAAAAGGGCTGACAGCATCACACAGAATGTCCTTCTAGAGTGGGTTTTGTCATCTGCTTTTTGCAGAGAGCAGGAATCAGGTAAGGCCAGGCCTATACCTTGTTACTTGCTAAAATCCCCATCCAAAGTCCTCCGAAGATGGTAGAAATACCTTCACTGAGTTTAGCAGGTTCTGTGTCAAATTCTGTGTGAGCTCTGACACAGGTAGAAAAGTAAAAAACTAAAGCAAAATATTAGATTACATGGGTTATGACCAACTTAAACTGAAAATCTAAATAAATCAATGGGATGTCTGATTCTTAAACTGAAAGGAGCAGAACTCAAAAATGTAGCATCAGCTGGTGCCCCCCAGTATTCCCAGATCACAGTTCATCTGCCTATTGGGCAATACTTTAAACATGCCATCAACACTTTAAGCAGTGAAATAAAACTCATGCCATGAAATATAAAGCTGAGATTCTCAGTTTGCTTGAATTCTGATAGAAAGAGAAAGATGTGTGTGCCAAGAAAGAATGCGAAGTGAAGAAGGCTTTGTCATCAGTGTCAGAAAAAGTACATCAAGGAGTCATTATGATCAGAAGAGGAACAACTGTTACCAGCTACACTAATGCAGGGCCAGGGAAGGTGACATAACCAAGTGGACAGCTCTGCATGCTGTCTGAAATGCAGATGGGCTCACCTGGACTCTTAGGAAGAGGTGAAGATGTGAGCAAGACACAAGCAATTTGGAGGCAGCAGGATGCACGTGATGCCAGACTGATGCCTCAGACAGACTGCATGAAAACTGTGGCACGTGCAATTAAGAACTATCAGAAAGAACATGTAAGCCATTCCAGGTAAAATACCAAGAACTGAAAAGGAATGATCACCCTCTGCTTAAGACTGAAGCTGGTGATGTTCCTTGCCAGTAAGGCGAAAGCTTTAGGGCCCCTACAGTTTGAATGTCATTCTATGAACAGTGTAAGAAATTAGACCTCAGCCTCTGTGAAAATTGGTGAGACATCCCATCTCACTCTTACGATGGCTCTGTTAGAAATGTTACCTAAACATTAGTATTACTAATATTATGAATTTAATTCTAAGTAGAAATACAGGGCTTCCCAATTTGCCTTTCAACTACGCAGCATACATCTATCTTGTCACAACATGAATCCCTTTTGGGTAAAAGCTATTGATTTGAAGGTTAAAATCATTTTGCTAGGCCCTAATGTAATTTGTTGGAAGTTGGCCTTGGGAAACTTTCTGACACTGTCTGCATATGCTTTTCATTGGATATTCATTGAGCAATGATGTCTGAACGGCTGAATTCTTCATCTCCATGATAATTATTAGTTATGGCATTTCTGAACAGGCTGTGCCATGTCAGTTCTTTGTAACCCAAGTTTTAAGTTAGCAGCCTGCAGTTTACTGAGAAGATGCACTCTTCTACCGCAGACAATATCGTACCTGGTTACTTCTGGTCCAGGAGTGCACTTGGGAGGCTACACCCATGAACAAAATGACCAGTAAGCCTGTATGCAATGTCAACATGGAAGAAAATCCTCTCTGCTTTAATACAGTGAAATGAGGTGCACACAATATTCAAGGCCAAATGAGAACTCCCTGACCTCATTAAGGAACTTGTAGGTCTACTACAGAAATAATTCAATGGGAAAACTTTGGCAGAGGTAACGACAACATCTACAGCCACTGGTCTGCTGATCAACTGGGAGCGAGGAAAGAGGAGACTGCTAGTGTACTCAGAGGTGTACGGTACCATTACTTCAATCTGCTCATGCCTCAAGATGCATTTTTCACAGGCTGTCAAACATAAAATCTTACGAGAATAATTTTCCTTAGAAGATTTTAATCAGTTGAACAAAATATCTGATTCTGCCAAAACCATAGGTAGGGAATAGCACCAAGCTTACTTGATGCTTCATCCTGCTCGGCAGTATTCTCACGAAACTACAATGCTCTGAATTTCTACAGGTGTTTCAACCACTCAAACCCAGGCATTCTTTCTTTTGATGCTAGCTTCTTGGAAACAGTGTATAGCAAACTATGATCTAGTGACAGGCTGAGGACAGCTAAAATTCAGGAGATTTTGAAACAATAAATCTATTTTTAGTTTTACCTTGACACAAATCATGATTTAATATATGTGAGGAATCCAGCAGTGATTATAGATGACATTTATAAATTCAAGTTGAAGTTGTACTTTCATTCTACATTATTTGTAAGGGTTTGAAACTTTTCCAATGGTTTAAGTATATGATGTTTGAAGCAAGCCCTGTATACAGAAATACTCTGACAATTTAAATATATCTGGAGCAATCAGAGCACTCTGAAGAGCTTGGGAACTGGCCAGGAGCACTAACTCATGTTATTTTCAGGTAGCAGTGACCTGAGTTTTGGGGACAGGCTAGCTCAGGAAATATCACCAGATGCAGATGCAGGTTCACATTGGTACTATTTAGAACAAAACATTATACTGTAGCATATATAGGAAGTATGCTGTAATCGTATTCCCTTAGGTAGTGCTCAGCATAATTTGGGTCTCATTTGCTTAGCTTGCTGCCTTGTGGGAGTCTCCAGTGGGCATTCAAGGAGTTTGGGGATTGACCTACGAAGTACAACCACAGGTGACTGAGTGGCAGAAAGCCCCAGGGAGCAGGAACCCGATGATGAAGACTCAGCTCAGGAGATACATAGGAGACAAAAACTTGTATGGAACTCTATTTTAAAGCTTCTGGTGCATGCACAATTTTCATCACCCTTCTCAAAATATTAGATAAATGTAGTAATTTACATAGAAAGTAATTGTTAGTCTTCTTTTGTTATCACTGGGTTCACAAAACTCATCNTGAAATAAAAACATTAAAAAGAAAGGTCCTTGGAATCAATTACAATAAAACAAAACCTGTGGCTGAGATTTCAAGTGTTTAAGGTGAGATCCAATCTGAATTGAAACGAACTCATGGGAGACTCCGGTTTATTTTCATATAAAATGAATTGGATGCAAATTCATTACTGTTAATAGACTGAATCTCACTGACAGTTTGTCCCAGGGGCATTGAATTTACTAAGTATTTTAAGTCATCCTGATAGTTAATTATTCAGCAAATGAGAATACTTTAAAGACTTTATCATATAAAATGACTTTAATAATTTATGCTTATGGGGAATTCCAGGACTGCTCCCAAGAAGGAGAATGCTGTGTGCCTGCACATTTGTAATGAACTGTAGTAACACATGTATTGCCTCTGACATGCTAGTAAGACACTTGTGATTACCTCAGGTTTCTCCCCTATCCCTTTTTTTCGTGTCAGTGTCTATAAGACAGTGAACTTAAAAACTGCCTACCTTCAGAAATCTAATAATAGCTTGCAAGGAATTAAATGAAGACAGATAAAGGTTTAATTTTTCTGTATTAAGTGCATTTTTACACAACTAACACTAAGAGAATAGACAACGATTAGAAACAACTCTTCAGCATCTCAATTCTACTAGGTGCAGAGGACAGCTACTTACAAATAAGAGAAGAGAAAGCAAGGGACGTATAACTGTATACTTTAAAGAGTGCCCAGTAAAAGATGACCTAACAAACTTACATACAGCCTCTCTATGCTTCCATACATTCGAATGGCATTTGCTTATATACTCTGGCTAAACCCTTAGGTACATGGTTTTGATTTTTAGGACCCAAAAAGAACCCTATGTTGTTCAAAATCTCAAAGGTTTTCTGACACCTTCTTCCAAGTGCCAGTTGCACTGTTTTCTTGGCAAGGGGCAAGGACAGAAGTGGCTTTATCTAATATTCAAGGTGAGATAAACAAATGAGCATTGTGCATATATTACACAAACATTTTGTGCCCATATTTTCCCCCTTTGCCTGCTTTCTCTCTGCAGGAGGTCAGCTTTCTAGATTCCTGTAGACACTTTCTGCATGGGTTGTGTTTCAGGTCTGAAGAATCATAATAGTCTGCATATTTCTACACATCTCTTCATAGTAACTCAAAGGAAACACATGGAGAAAATGAATGAGGTATAACTTCCCTTATCTGCGAAGTTGTTTGTGTTTGAGCAATTTGTCTAAAATTGCCATTTTTGAATCAATTCTCTTTACAAAACTACAGGAACCCATTGAGTGTGAAGTAGTCACTTTACAGCCAGGTTCTAAGCCTTATGTTCTCATTAGTAAATGCTTCCTCTGAATGCTTCCAATGTAGTCATGATGTGACTCCAGTTATTGGGACTGCATGTACAAACAAATGAGTGAATGAGATTGCCATACCTGGCCTTTAACATTGGCATGGAAAAGATTTTTGGATTCAGGTCCCAACCTGAGAGGAATCTGAGTTCACTTTGAGCATCCTGAACTTTTCTACATAGCCATCGTATGCTAATCTTCTCTGTTCCGTAGCTATTGCATTGACACAGTCCTCACATGGGCACTGAAAGGTAAAGCTCTGTCATTTTTATAAGCTTCACTCTTCAGTTATGAATAAAAATACCGTCTCACTTTCAAATAAAACAGTACAATCGAACCACTAAACCCCCACAAATATAACACAGTGTTGTACAGGACAAGTATTGATTAAAACAAAAAGGGTTTTTTAAACACCATTAATTCTTACCAATTCCAGTAGTTATTGATTCTGCATCAATGTCATTAGCCTTTTTCTTTGCCACTTCAGCTAGTGCCAATTCACCCTTATCTACAGCAAGGTAATGGATGTCCTTTGGAAATAAAAGAAAAATAAAAGATTAATCTAAAATGAATCTCATAGGCATAACAAAAGGGAATTTAAAAGAAAGAGGTTCTTTTATTATTTAGATCACAAACACAGATGGAACTGATGAACCTAGCTTTACATTTTAATTCCCTCTCAATGCACATTTATTATCTGACTTGTGCTGGTGAATACAGCATTTCTTATTAACAATGGATAAAATGGTGACCAGTCGTGCACTGATAAAAGTGAAGCTGTTGACTTAGTGTACAAATGAAACCAGTCTCCGTGCTTTTAAGGAAATTCTGATTGGTACAAAAAATTAAAAGAGGGTTGCTAGAAGAAGGCTCTGAGTAACCACAATGGAAAATATTGAACTCTTCCCTCATTTTTTTTGTATTAAAACTTCCACCCAGTATGACTGTTGTGGTAAACCTATTTGGGGAGGGGACTAATTTTCGTTTAGAGGCTGTCGTGAAACACTTGTTATTCTTTGACTAAGACAGCAGTTTGTCCTTGTGCTGATACAGGAGGAAATATGAACAATGACATTTGCTCAAAGGTTTTAACTCCTACGCAGGTGACATGATTCCTGAGTCCTGAGGCACTCTTGGATCTCCTTGTCACAAACATACAAGGATTTTTCAAAAATGTTGCCTAGCATGAATAGTTGCCAATACTCTGGATCTAACCCATAATCTAAAGATAAAAAACAAGGGCTGCAGCAGAGGGCATCATTCCACGTTGAATTGCAAGTCTTCTTATTTTGTGTTAACATTTGAGGTGTGAAACATCTGTATTACTTGCAGCACAGTTTGCAGGAGAAAATATTCCCGCTGACAAGGTGCAGTTTCGGTGGCCTTGGTTTATGGTCTCTTAGTTTTTGGTCCTTTGAAACTTGAAGTAAAGTTTCACTCTCTCATCCCATTAATGAAGATACAATTAACCCTCTCCTCCTCTGGTGGCACAGCCTGGGCTGCTCTGTGCAGGAACTGAGACAGATGAAGGAAGGGAGAAAATCAAGAACACTGGGCAAAGTTCTAACCATCCTACCCCTAATTGCTAAAGGTGTCACCCGTATTCTTCCCTCATTTAATTAAAAAAAAAAGAAAAAGAGAGAGAGAGGAACAAACAGTTATGAGATCATTTGCTCAGGAAAAGGTGGTACAGACTGGTAGGAGTCTGACAATCTGGAGGAGATGGCAATGTTTTCTAACTACAATCACAGGTGTGACTTAAAAAATGTGCAAGTGTCTTGGAGCAAAGTACTGACTTCTGAACTTGTTGTGAACTTTCCACTTCCTCTCTTTGTAGGTCTATCATGGCTGTCAGAGAAAGGGCCTGACCAGCAAGGTATGATTTCTATGAAGATTAAGCTGTAGATATTGTCAGCTTATTTAGATAACAATAGAGAACCTAAGGGCTCTCGAACAAGTCTGAGCTTACATAGATTTGAACATATAGGCAGGTTATGTTCAACTATTTTAAAATGCACTCTGACTACGATTAACGCCTCTCTTTTTGTAATTTAAACTAAGGGAGGTATTGTCTACTTCAATGCAGATTTAAATAATAAACTTGAGGAGGCAATGGAAACAACTGCAGCCAATGACAAAGTTCTTGCAGTACCCATCACTCACTCACGGGGGTTTTGCAAGGAGCACAGTAGGATGGCAAAGGGCTTTCAGTGCAGTTCCTCAAGTTGCTGCCATGAAGATTTTAGTTATTTATTTTAAATGCTCTTGTTCCCATCTCTAAACAAACTTCAGGAAGTTAAGAATTTATTTTTTTGTATAAAAACTGCACGTTTCAGCTAAAATTTAAGTGGTTCTCATTCAAATCAGATGTCAAAATGACATCTTCTAAGAGTTTATAAATCTCTGAGCAGGATAAGACCAGGAAATAAAGACAAGATGAAGAAAACCACTAGATTACAGGTTGCCTTCAAGAGGGACGGGGAAACTTAAAGAATTAATTAGCTGAATGTTTGCTGCAGATTTTTTCACACCACTATCTAAGAATTTATCACATTAAATATCATGTCCCTCTCCAAAACAACGGTGACAATTTTCAGCTGCCGATCAGGAGTTTGCCGAAAGGGCTGTATTTTATCATTTAGCAGTTTGATTACTTTTTGGACACTTCCCTTTTTACCCTCCTCTTTGTGACTCACAGAGTGGGCCCTGGGTGAGCAGAAGTCATTTGAAACATTGATGGGCATTTGTCTATGGGATATTTCTGGGCAACATTCCAACACGTCTTCGAAACATGCACTTTTCCTCATCAGTGCATCGCCCAAGATCTGACACTTTTATTAAAGTGTCTTTTCCTTGCATTTCTGCTACCTTTGGGACGTGTGATGGCCTTTTGAATTTTCAGCAGCTGAGAGCTGAGGCATACTACAAAAGGATTTAAAGCTAACAACCCCTGCGTTGCTTGATCTTTTCTGTCACAGATTGGATCAGTCGCTGTCCAATAAATGTAGCTGTTGTTCATGATATTATGCCCTTTTCAGTTTTATTTTTTTATTGAACTTCGTAGGAGATGATAATAATTGATGGACTCAGATGTGACGTGAGGGTAAAGCTTACGGGGAGACACAGCAGTGCCCGTGTGTCTTATGGCATCATACTAGTGACGCTATAGCTAGAAGGCTAAGCTGTGAGCTCTTTTTGTTTCTTTTTCATTTTTATGAAAGAAATCACACCCTAGATATCACTCCCTCAAACTTCTTTGCTATCTCAAAAGAATCAGGAGGGCTGCAGAGCTCTGTTTCATGAAAACTAATCTGGCTCAGAATAAACTCCAAGATACAGAACATTTCCTTACAGGTCGCAGGAGACAGGTGTTCAATGTGGATCCTCCTTGATTCTCTGATATATCTACTCCACTCTCTCCTTTTCTGTTTCCTTTTAATAAACAATTTTCTTTTCTTTTTTGCTTATGCCATCAGGTACCTTCCTTAGTCTACTACTACTTCTTGAAATCCCATTAAATTAACAAGAAATAAGGTGGCGTCACTCTTTGAGCCCGCAGAGGTTTTACAAACGGATTTGGTAGGTCTGTTGAACAACAGTACAAGTAATTGACCTACTTATTACTTTTTGGTACTGCATGCCATTACAAATACTTGAAATATAGGTAAAGTCAAGTTGTATGCTGTTAATTGCATTTTGACCTATGTAAACAATACATACAAATTATGATGTGTTAAGCAGAAGTGAAGGATGCGCAAACCTTGCTTAGTAGTAGTGTTATTACACTAGTATTTTGAAGGACTGTAAGTTTTTAGTGGGCAGGTTACTTAATTTTTACACAGCATAAAGTGCAATAAAGCCCAATTCCCTAGAAATTACCGAAGCACAGATCAGTACTTTTTATGAGCTATGCACCTTTAACCTTCTTGCGTCCTGTTCTTAGAAGTCCTGCAGCAGTGCCTTAGTCAGCTAACTGTAAAGTTTGTTCATTAGCACCTCACTTAGGAAACGAATTAGCAAAAGGACATTTTTCCCCAGAGGATGGAGAGAGGTGACAGAGGGTTTGGAGAGGCAGGCGTGTGTGCTGCTGGTTGCATAACCTGCAGGAAACTATGAGGAACCTCAAAGGTAATGCAAGGAGAACAAGAATAATGCAGAACTGGTTTGGATCTTGCTATAATGTAAGCCAGGAGGAATTACATGGGCATCTACATTTATGTCTAAGGGCACTGGTGAGATGGGATAGGGAGATGTGCCTGCGCAGCCATGCGTCGCTGTCCCCCTCCCATGTCAGCAGCTTTGCCTCCACCTCCTGCCCCAACATTGGAGTTTCCTCGGTGCTGCCATCAGCAGAGGAAGGGCAAGAAGAAAGATTGTGCATGAAATGTCATCAGCCCAAATGAGAGAGGGCCCCTGAGACAGCAGGCCAAGAGCTGGGCCAAATGACATTGACACATGGCTGCAGGGCTCACCTCAACTGGGGATAAAACTGGCATTGAAAAACTTACTGTTAATACAAACAAAACAAAAAGGTTGAGCTAGAAAGAGGAAAAATCAAGGCGAGTATATATAAAACACATAATGAATTTCCTAAACGCCTGACACTTCCATCACAGTCTTTTGATGCATACTTAGAAAAGTTTATCGCAACACTCACATCTTTCTAATTAGATGGAACAAGCCAGATGATTAGAGCCGTGAAAAAAACATCAAAAGGTTCACACAACTTTTTATATAATTAGAAGGGAATTTTCATAACCCATAAAAGTAGGATTTAATTGTGTAATTTAACATACAATTTAAATATCAAGATCAAACTAGCAGGGCAAGTGACTTAATGGGATAAATGATATTAACATCTAGTGTCAAAGCTTAATTTAAACAACAGAATGTCTTCATTATGCAAAAGAGTCAAGCAAAGGAATCGTTCAAAGGGCCTTTTTTTTTTTTTTAAACAAGGCCTTTTTCTATTGTTTCTTTGAAAACAATGAAATCAGCTGTGGAGCAGCAACATGCTGAGAGACTAGGAAAGCATGACTGGCTTTGTCCATCTGACCTCACTGTGACATTGTGGTGCAAGATCTTATAAAACAAGAGCCTCCCGCAGAGCTCACACAGAAGACCTTTTAAGAGCTGGTTAATTTTACTTCTGTAGCTAATTAAATGGGAGGGGGCAGAGAGTGCATGAAATGTAAAAACCCTTGGGTTGATGCTGCTGAGCTTTGTTGTTTTAAAAGTACCTGTAGAAGCGTTCATAATTTGTCACTTTTCACAAAACCCTAAGAGACAAACTGAGAGTATTCAGGACCCCCAGGATATGGCCAGCTCTTGTGTCCAGGACTCAGCAGTTGAACATCTTAAAGGAACGGATTAGAAACGTATAAGCTTATTAGAGTGAAAGATGACATTCACCCACATCATGACAGATGAAGAAGGTGAAAGTTCAAAAACATAAACATTAATTCCTAGGAAATAAAGAGTAGCCTTTAGGTCACACTAGGGAAAATGGCAATGATTCTAAAGACACTCGATCCCCATTGACAAGTTTTGAGATGGCAAGGGGCAAGGCAGGTAGAATAACTCTGTCTTCAGTATGTGTCTAAGGCTGCAAATGACATGGATCCTTTTTAATGTGCAAAAAGCTGACAACTAACATCCTGACAACAGCATCTGTCTCCAGAGATGACTCACCATAAAGAGGTCCCGAGCACCTATGTCAACAGCCAGTAGAAATGCTTTTTCAAATCTTTGATACCTGCAAGAGAAGGGAAACATGTCACTTGCTGAGGACAATGCAAGATCTGCATCAAATTTTGTTACTGAGCAGAGAAGTCCTTCGATTCTCCTCAAAAGTGTTGCCAAAGTTTTCCTGAGTAAATGGGACTGAAGAACAGTACGGCAGGACAGTGACTGCCCTTAACTCTCTTCATCTTTTAAAACCTTCAGGAAGGAAGGATGTTCAATCTTCAGTCCCATCAGATCTAGTTAATCTGAAGGACCAGAAGGTCCTGTAGATTATCAGTTAATCTTCAGAAAGATTCCATCAATTACATAGATAAATGTTAGCAATAACAGTGGTAGGAAACTCAAAATCCTCTACAGAAAACACTAAACCCAAACCTTCTGAAGTCCCCAAGGACTTCCCCAAGGACTTAAGAAGGCTCTGTCTCCAGAGAAGGTAATCTTCTGCAAGGATGCAATGCAATCTTTCACAAAGACATCTGAAGTCAGCTCAGGGCTCTACAGAAGTCCTTGTAGAAGACTGTATTGAGTTCTGTCATTACGAGCTCCCTCAATGCAGCTGATGATCATCCACTCAAGTCATGCTGAACAGTCATGAATGTCCCGAGACTGCTTTTCCAGTGAGGTGGAGTGGGTGACACTGCTTTGCTCCTAACTCTCTCAGCATTGGCACAGTCTGCCACAAGTCCTGAGAATTTTCTGAAAATCCTATGGTGAAGCAGGCCATGACAAAGGGAAAACAGGGAATGGAAGTAGAGAGAACCACACACCAAGATTACCTGTACACAAGCTCTGGAAGACACCATCTCAAAATCTCCTAGAGATGCAGCAAAGTAGGAAGGGAGCAGTGTAGATGTAGAACATCTCCATTACCCAGGAGAGCTTTATCACATCATACAGAGACCATCATTTTGGTGGCTGAAGGCTCACTGAACAACAGCTCCTTCCGTTGGTAAGGATACAGACTGCCATCTCCTTCCTACCCAGAGACCACACACCATCTTCTGGCAATTACAGAAAATGTCTACATGAGACAGAAATGCATTTGAAGGTTGTGTATGTCCCCTTATATGAAATCTTTGGAATACTGACTGAAGCAGGAGGAAAAAAACATCCATTGAGAGCTTTCCGAGAATATATACAACACTGCACTGGGCTAATGCCTCTCTTATACTAGATGTAGATAATCACCATGCAACAATCACTCAGTACCATGAGAAAGTGATTCCGTGTGTACACATTTTTTTCTGCTACTGCACATTCTGTACTGTTTAAAAATCCCTATAAAAATGGATTTGGTGAGATTATTTTTAACACCCCTTTCTTATTTAGAGTTGTGAAGTAAATGATTCTATGTATAATGACTTCTCCATTTTTCTGTTAGTGGTAATTTTTTTTTCCTTTTCCCCTCTTCTTCACAGTTCCATAAATTAATAATTTGTTGATGTTTGAAGCCTGGGAAGGAAACAGCAGCATTGTAATTTTTCAGTGATAGAAAGGTGTAGTTTGTGTTCTCCCAATGTATACTGTCAGACAGCACCAGTATGTATAGAATTCTGCACCTTGAAGGTATCTTAGGAAATGCTGTAGCTCTTAAGGTCAGCATGAAAGGAGACACAGGAATCCACCTTTCCCCAGGTAGGTGAAGGAGTTCCCTATTATGACCCATACTGTGATTCCTGCTTCTGGCCAACGCCTAAGTGGCTCTCTATCTTCCTCTTGCTACAGCCCCATTGCTCTCCCCTCTTCCACCACACACTTGGAATGATTCAGCAGATGGTGAGACAGAGCCATTGAGGACTTTCTGCAAAGAGTAACATTTGCGACAAGAAGGCATAGTATTTCAGCTGAAGTAGGAAAGGAACTCTCCAAGTAAAGGTTCCTAAGAGCTGGAGTGGGGGGCCCTGTCCTACCCAGAGCTAATCTCCGTGCTGTGTCTTCCAAACACTAATCTGCAGCCCTCCTCACAGAACCTGTTTAAGGGAGGGGAAGAGATGAAGCAAGATTAACCTCTTGATCACTGGGGAATGAACAGTGCCCATTGTTCTGTCATGTACATCTACGTATCTATGAAGTTTTTCAACGAGTCTTCTATGAAGGATTTCCCAGTAAAATACACTGTGTTGTAATGATGGTTTCTAAAGCTTTGCTTTAATTAAGACAATTAAGCACATGTTAAAATATGTGTATCTTAAATAGCCATCATGTTTATCTTCTTCTGGCACATTTTTCTTTCTCATTATGAATTAAATCTACATTCTTAGCACTTAGAGGCAAAACTGGAAACCAAACAGGAACAGGCTTTACAACCAGCTAAAAAAAAGGCAGCATCATAATTCTGTTTTTCCAAAGGTAGAACCATACAGACTATTTGAATGACATTTGCTTTAGCATAGCAAAAATGTGAGCAACTAAAAAATGTAAAGTAAATTTTTCTTTTGATTGTCCTGCAGAACAGAGTCATGGCCCAAAAGCTTTCAGTTCTTTGCTGTTTCACAAGAAATTCAACCTTTTTTCTTTTTTTTTTTTCTTTAATCAACATGGCCCCTATTCATAAAACTGTGAAGTTAGCTTGTTATTTTCAGAGCTGTACTAAGGGGGAAAAATTAAAAAAAAGGCTGCCCAAGAAAGAAACGCTCTTCACTAACCAAGAGTGCTGGAAATAACAATCACAGATACTTCAAAAAAATATTAGACATGGAACTGCTTTAAAATACGGTGGAGGTTTCAAACAAGGGTGACAAGTTTGTGTTACTTAGGCAAACCATATTAAATCAGTCAAGAATGTCCAATTTTTTTTAAGCTACCTTTACTAGAAAACTAGTATTTACTACTTATTTTGAGTCTGTTTTCATGGGAGTTGCATTGTTTTTATTCTACAAGAACAATTACAGAGAGTCCTGCCCAGCAGGAGAGAGATCTCGAGCTAATAACACCTCTTTTAAAGGCATGCTTTGTCATAAGAAGTCTTGTTGCTATTGCTAGGACACTTTCCTTACACTTTATCAGCTCCTCAAACCAAAAATTCCCACATCAAAATACCTATCCCTTTTGTTCTTGTGCTGCAACTACACAGCAAAATATTTGCTTTCTAAAATGGCATCTGTAGGATCCTGATGCTGAAGTGCATGTCTTCACCTCCCTCCTCCACCTTGTTACTAACTGTTTACTTCACAATAACTCCAGCAATCAAGACTAATGCGTCCCTTGAAAAAGAGAGAGAAGGAAATCTGCCTGCAAACCATGAAGTTCAGCCACCTGTGTGGTCAAAGTGAGAGCCAACAGAAATATGACCTTCAAGATTAAAACTCACAAACTGCAATTAAATATACTGGTCAGATAGAAAAACACCTCTCTGCGAGCTGTTTAGCACATACAATATTAAGTTTAAATTCACCTATAGTGAAGTAATACTGTTATTGCACACTTTTAAGTGATCTTTCTCCCTGTCCTACAAAACTCTAAAAAGATAGCTGTTAGTCCATCTGTTTTATGGTCAAATTAACAAAGGGGTAACAGGAGTGATATGAAAACAAAATGTAGGCCAAAAATGGTGAGGATGGAGAAGAACCCAGACCTCCTGTCTGAGTGCATTCTGAGAACGTGATTGAACTCAAATGATGCCAGGAAAGCCACAGATAATTGTTTTCTTTTTAGATAAAACAGTTAAATAATAGTCATATATTTTGCAAATATCTCAAAAGCAGAATTTTGTCATTTGCATTCCATGGCAATAGAAAGGAATGTGGGCACTTAAAGACAGAGATAGGCTTTCCAGGCTGAGAAAGGTCAACTTAAAAACGTTTATCCATAATACTAAAACACATAAGAAGTTTGGGAATGAGAGAAAAAAAAAAAAGGGAAGAAGAAGGGAAGAGAGGGAGCTCATGCAAGCAAGGGAGAAATGTAGTGCAGGAGAGATGGAAACATTTCTTTAGGGACTAGTTACAACCAACAAGCCTTCTTAGACATGCCCATCGACCATGTAAGCATATTCCATGTGCTGGGCTGATAAAGGAGGGTTGCAGCCGTTTTTTTCCTTGTCTTCAATAAGGGTACACAACATTTAGAAAATAATCTGCAGGGGAAGAGCTGTGGCACAAATAACATTTATAAGGCAATCCTTTTTAATGAAAGAAATTTCAGAGTCCTCCTCATCTCGCAGTCCAATCAAGGGTGATATGCATTCAAGAAGTGAATATTAAATATGCACAGAGCAAACAGAACAGGAAAAAAAATGAATATTAAAATAATTTACATGCAATCAAACGACACTGAAATTAAGTTTTAATTGTTCAGTACTCTGTGATGCATATGCAGATTTTAAAGTATTCAGAATATCAATCGAGTGTTTACTTACATCAAGCAATTGTATTTAAGCATACAAAACAGATGATGAAAATATGTTCAATCAGCTACAGCTCCCAACATTTACTGCAGGGTTTACGTGATCACTTTTAATTCAGTTATTTCATTTAATATTTCAATTTAATAGCTCATTCTTTCATTCAATTTCTAGGCATCTTGCCCATTTCTTAAACACAATAATAATAATTATTCATAAAAGGAGCTGTTTCCCCTAAGTTCTCATATCAGCAATTTTTGGAACAGAAATGGTTTTCATGCTTTTTTTTTTCCTCACGAAAAAATGTTGTTATTATCTGATATTTTTTTTCCCTTTAAAATTAGACAATATTAAAACAAAGAACGATGTTTATAAAATGACTCTGAACTCTGTTCAGTGGAATTCTGAGCCAGAACAATTAGATTATCTGGTTAAAGAATGTAAAAAGTGTGTGGCTATGTTGCTAAGTGGTTGATTTTAAATAGGAATGGCATGGTTTTCAACCAACTGTTGAACATAAAGCCATTGATCCAGACTTGCAGCTACACTGCAGAATACAGCTTAAACACCTTCAGGTATAAATGTAGTAACTTCAACTGTCCTCACTATGACAGCTCTGAAATGCTATTGACCTTCAAGGAAATACTTTGAAGTCAAGTTTCAGTAAGCTCTGAAGACTCAAATTTCTATGTAGTGTTTTATCTATGAAATACAGTATTAACTAAACACACGATATTTTATAATGTAATACTGACACTCCATTTAGAGCTCCTGTAGAGGATTGGATACATTAAGATCTTATATTTCGTTAATAAAACAACAGCAAGCACAACCCATTAAAGACAACAAAACTGGTTTGAACTTACCCACATGATTTCAGTTGCATACCCTATTTTAAATTAGATAGTTGCAGAGAGCTGAAGGTAGACCAAAGACCACGAATGCTCCAAAGAATCTTTTCCTCTACCATCAAACTGAATTTGTGCTTCAGACAACATGGTCTGGTGGACTCAGCCTCATAATTTTTGGTTATACTTGATAGTCTCATATTATTTATTTGGATAACATACTATCCCAATACTACTGTTTACCTTGGGAAAAAATAAATTCATTACTGGATATCTGAAACTGCGGATAGGATATTATTTCTTTTTGTTCAGCACCAGAGCCATAACAAAAGTTCCATGCAACGTGGCTAGAAATTGAAAGCGTGACTGCTGTTTACATAAAAGAAACTGTTCTCTGAGCAGCAAACACTTCTTTTAATTAGCTTCCTATAGCACCTTCTATACAAACCTCAGCAAAGTAACTACGTGTTCCCCACATTCCTTGCCAAAACATGCTCCAGGTAATATAGTGCCCTTCCCCAGAAGTGTATTAGCTCCCATCCAACGATGGTTTGAGCAAGAATGAACGCAGACTGTGTTTGGAGTGGCAGAACATAACTGATGAACTTTTGCTTAGCCTTTTGGGATGGAGATAATTGCTGGGACATTATTTAACCTTAACTGGTTGCTGATTTTCTCAAAACTATCAGGCAGTCGTTTATCATTGAGACTTCTACCCTCTGCAACACTTAGCTGAGATTCATGAATTATTCTTGATGTCATTAGGGAACAGATGGAAGAATCAATGGATGCACTGGTTATTTACGACCTCTGAGATACTAGTATTATTTTGACAAAGTCACACTATCTTGCTTCTAGCTTTTTAGATTGAGTTTTTTGAATAGGACACATAAGCCTCTGAGTGGGGCCCACAATCTTGTTGCCTTCTGGTACTAATGACGAGGAAGTGCTGCAGAGCACACCAAAAGGGCCATGGAGAAGCGCCCATCAGGTCTACCTGATCAAGGTCAAGGGCATAATCTTCCAAATTGTATTCTGCATATGGAAGCTCTAAAGCTCATTCAGGTATAATCTGTACATCTCTTTAGGCCCAAATTTTGCAGAGCATTAACATACATGTTTATGACCTATAATTTTCTATGGATCCTAAATATGGGCATGCAAGTGAAGCACTGAATTTTGAGGCCTGAGCAAATGGTTTTTAAAAAAAATCTCTTATCTAGTCTATCCGACACAAACATGCCTGAAATACAAGTTCACAGATAACTGAGAAAATTTCAAGTGAGCATAGACACCCGAAGACACTGCAAAGCCTCTACAACTTGAGCTACACTGTCAAATTAGGTATCTGCAAACGTAAGAAAGTACACCTATAACTTCATTGACTGTTGGGCATAGAACCAAATGCCCTTCACATCAAAGGGTACCCTCTGGTATGAAGCAAGGAAATAAACAAACCAAATTAAAAAAATAAGAGGAAAGGGAAAGCTAATAAGGGGAGCCAGACAGTATGACTCCCTGGCCAGAGAAAGCCCTGGAGCGCTGTAACAGGTGGTGAATCTTGAAGACATTCCCAACATAAAAAAAAATAAAAATAAGAGAAATACCACATGATTCCTGTCTTGTAGGACTCAGGCCTAAGAAATCATATGTGTTCCTACATGAAATATTTGAGATGATCCTGTTAAGCATACATGCATCTTCTCAGAACAGATTTAAGGGTTCAAAGAAAAGCTGGTTGGGCATTTTTAAGTTAGATTTTCAGGTGAAGTAAGGTAATTTTTGAATGACGAAGTCTAGTAATAAGGTAGCAGTCAAACTTTTACAATATATATTTAGTAAGAAACAATCTAGATGTATGAAATATTCTAGAAAAATTAGTAGCTCTAGTTACAGAAACTACATCATTTATTTCTTGCTCTTCGCTTGATTAACTATAAATGAGCACCAATTTAAAACTATAGAACTGTTGTATGCCTAAACCAAAGAAATAATATTTAACAGATTATGATTCTATGAACATTTATGTTATACACTTCCCATTCACTGATGACCAGTCATGTTAGCCTGGGATCTTGCAGAATAGGGTTAACCATTCAAGAGGATGACTGTTCAGGAAACAGCAACATTTTACCATATGCAGAATAATTCCCTCTTGTATGTCAAATGCCCTAGGATTTTCATTACCAGTTGCTATGAAAGTCTGCAGAACAACAATTTTTTACTACTATAACTTAATATTATATAAATTGATACTAGGATGGTCTCTTTCCTTTTAATCTGTATTCTATTCCTTTCTCTTCTTGCAATGTGTACTTCCTTTGAATTTCCCACACTCTGTATTTCCTTTTTCATACTTATTTTCCTTCAAGCAAAATTATTTTGTTGCCATAGCAATACTTCCCTATGTTACAATTTTATTTCAGAAGGTTTCCTGAACTAGTACTCAACCAGCAAACACCACCTCCTCCTCGCACCAAACGCTTCCATTTCCCCAACCTCTTACCTCTCAGTAACTACTCAACAGCCCACCTTTATCTTAAAATACAGACACACTCCAATATGCTCTTCCAAAATACTCAGGGCTAAAAACAGATGTTAATTAAAAATGCTGATAAGAGTCAATGACACCTGTTGCTTCACATTTATTTTACTCAATCACGACTGTTAAATCCTAGCCTTATTGCATTAATTCTTTCGCTTTTCTTCTGTTCCAGTTTTACAACTCTTACTCTGGTGATCATGTAAATTTAACAGAATGCCTTGGAAGCTGTATTTTATTGAGCAAACATATCAGCTTGTCTACACACTAAAGACAGCTATATAACAGAGGCCCAGTATCATTGCAATGGTTAAGGATGA
This sequence comes from Odontophorus gujanensis, assembly GCA_013399175.1. Classification (NCBI taxonomy): domain Eukaryota; kingdom Metazoa; phylum Chordata; class Aves; order Galliformes; family Odontophoridae; genus Odontophorus; species Odontophorus gujanensis. The sequence continues at coordinate 1,636,027 of VXAB01001864.1, forward strand.
GTTGCTGCGTCTATTATAAACCTCTATTGTATATGTGCGATATCTCTACAATTTCAATCCGCAGCAGATGGAAATTGGTATTAAAGTTAGGAAGAACATATCCTTTTCCTCCTTGACTTTCCATGAGGTGCAGGGTCAATTCTCCCTCATGCCTGATATTAGATAAGATGCATGCTTTTAGTGCTAAGGTTTCTCAGAGAAAATATATTAGCTCAGTATTTTCTAAAAACTGGCTGCCTAAGGATAAATACCTAATTATAAAGTCCTGTTACAGGAGCAAATGTTGAATTACCTGTTGAGTTACAGTTCAGTTACAGCATATTTATTCTGTTTAGTTTTGTCAATACCAATACTATTACTCTATACTAAAATAATATATCATATACAAACAAGAGAGCCAGATATTTTCTAGAACTTCGTCATGTGAATTTTGACATATTTTTGGGGAACAAATAGAAAACTAATGAGTACGTTATGGGGTTTTTTTTGTGTTTTTTTTTTT
>VXAB01001864.1:1636662-1824665 GCA_013399175.1 Odontophorus gujanensis
GGGGGGGGGGTTGGTTGTTTTTTGTTGTTGTTGTTTGATTGTTTTTATGTAGGATATCACATACAAGAAAAAAAGATTGTAAAGAATGACCATTTCCTTAGACCAAAGGCAAATCTAACCAATCATACCAATAGGTAGGCATCTAGGAGAGAATGTAACAACTGGGCAAGCCTAAGGTGATACTTCCCTTAGTAGTCTTCAACAAATTGTGGTTCAGTAATTTGCTGAGCTAGAGGTGGTTTCTGAGCTGGTAATCCTCAGTGATTTTCTCTTCCCCGAATCTTCCCTTTGAACTTATATGCAGTTCTACCATCCATAACATCCTGTGGTAAGTTGCTTCGTATTTTAATTATATGCTATGTCAAGAATCACTTTATTTTGAACCTGTCACGTGTTAGTTTTGCTTGATGATCCCTAGCTTTTGTATTAGAAGAAGCAGTGAAGAGCCATTTATTGTCTTCTTTCTCCCTAACATTGATGATTTCATAGATCTGTATCTCAAGTTGCCTCTTCTATAGGTTGGGGATTTGTATTCAGTCATTCCCTTCACTAAAGCTGTTTCATGCCTTTAATCATCCCAGTTGTCCTCCCTACAGCTCTTTGAGTTCTACTATATCCTCTTAGAGATCACAGGACTCCAAAACTATACACTATATTTACAATTCAGGTGAACTGAAGTATACTGTTTCGTTTTCTACTCTTTTTCTAAAAATTCCTGGCAATCTGTGCTCATGTTGAGTGCTGAATTCACCATTAGTTACGATTAAATTTTTTCTTCACAAAGAAGCTCAGACTTCACCATATTACATATTCAATTGGAAGTCATGAATTGAAGTCTTGAATTTCTATTATTTTAACACTATGTTACTGAGTCCTGAGAAATAATTTTGCTGTTATTTTTACTAATCTGAATAATTTATGATCATCAGTAAACACTAGAACCTTACTATTTGCTTCTTTTCCACATTACTTATGTGTACAGATCTGCTATATCTACATTTGATGACTTCCATTCAGCAAGACACTGGTCTTTTACTCTGTTTCTTACCTTCTAATGAATTACTGACCTGCTAAAGGGTTCTCTCTTACCCTATAGCATCCTTGTGTCTTTAAGACACTGTGGTGAGAGACATTCCAAGAAGGTCTTCAATGGTCAAACTGTCATGAAAAGTAAATGGATATCTTTTACTGACAACGACAGCTGACATCAAAGAATCTAGAGTTTTACAAGGTGTGATTTGCATTTACAATCCTGCTGACTCTCCCTCAAATACGTTTGCACGTTCACTATATTTTTTAAAATGCAATTTCCACTAATTTCCCTAGCACAGAGGTTAGACTTGGAGGACTACAGCTCTTTAAGTCTCTCCAAAGTGTATTTTAAAAACTGCGACAGTATTTTCCCTGTTCTTGTCTTCAGATTCTAAGATCATCTCCAATAAGAGGTTGCACACCACAGTATGTAGTTCAACTATTTTATGCTTGACCTCCTTTAGAATTTCTCAACAAATTCTATCTACTGCTGGTTATACATTATTGCTTATCTATCTACACTGTAAACTGTTTCACCAGTATTTCAGTACTTAACGTTATAAACTAAGAAGTGCCCCCACCCTCTCCTATCCTGGTCAACTGGTTAGAAGGGGATTTTCAAAGGGGTCTGTGTGCCTACTAGGTACCTTTCTGTGAACCTTTCTTCAAATACTTTTGCTAGGCTTTGTACCATTCTCCTTTTATTACAGTAACATTTATCTTTCTGTTAACTGGACAGTAATAATGAGATAAAGGAGCTAGACATTTACAGTGCAAATCATTTCATTTATCTTCAAATAGCTCATTTTTACATGGCTAATCAGGTAGGTTTCCTTTATAGTTAGTTGATAGAGATAGGCAGACATTTGATTCTTCGTGCTTATCACAGATATCTCCCTTCAATGGGATTACTCACCCTTCAGGTGCCCACATCCTTCTGCTAACTACAGCACAGATGAATGTGTAAGACATCCAAATGCTACATGATTGAGTTAAGAGAGTTGAGGTGAACTCCCAGGATGCTACATTTGGTTATTGGACAATTGACTATTGCTGACTTTTGTTCTAAATTTTACTTATTGTACCCTTTCCTTAAGAAGTTCTTAAGAACAATAGAAGTGAGTTTTGAGGACTGGAGTCTAGGGTTATACGATCGTTCAATTAGCACTTCTTGGAGGACACTGAATGTAAGAGGGAGAAAAATAAGAAAAAAAAGCTCTTTTAGGGAAGAAAAAAGACTATTTTTACACACAACAAAAAGACTACAGATTGACAAAGTTTGTTCTATTCTGATCTCAAGAGCAGAGCTCAAGACAGAATACTGTCAGATAGTCCACACACAGGAAAGTGAACTGTGATGGTGGGGTAGAGAAAGGCTTTGAAGATGAATGGAGGAAAAATGTCATGGTACAGAGATGAGACATGAATCTATGTGGGAAGATAGGAAAAAAAGGAAAAAAGAAAAAAAAAAGCAACTAAACAGCTTACATTAAAGTTCCTGGGTCAGGACCTCAAGAAGAGGTATTTGTGTGTCACTCCAGAAGGAGACATCATTGGTGCCTGAGTTGTTGAGGAAGGAGTAAATGATGACATTGTCATGGTTTTATGATTNCTGAGACTTGCTTACTGCAGCAGCTTAAATATGAAACTATGTTGATACAAACTTATTTTTGAATTGCTTTTACAACTGGTGTATGCCCAAAGCTCCTCGTTCTCTGGGGGACTTGCACAGTTGTACAGAAGGAAATAAGGAAACGTGACTTTATGAGGGCAGATTATCAGTTCCATAACACGACATAACAAAATAATGGTTGCCATTTGTGCTCAGCTTATATCAAAATCAGATTAGCCAGCATGTGGGAAAAACCTTGGCTTTTTTTTCTTTTTTTTTTTAAAGTGTTGTCTCAAGAAAGGGGATGAGGGAAAGAATTGGAAGAGTTCTGACCCTTGGGCCCATGAAAAAGCCAGCCAGTTGGTGGCTGGGGGAAGTTGCTCCATAGCAGAGTAGTTCTGGGACTGTTCTAAGTGTGCCAAAAGGGCCTCTTGCCACATCCACCAAATAATGTCTTCCATTTTGTTTAGCAGAATATCTTGCCAAATCTCTGATGGAGTTTTCTTGTGTTTTATCTTCAAGGGATTTCATTCCCAAGCAATTATGTCATGTTATTTGCATTTTTTTTCCTAATATTTTGCTTAATATTTCTTACATTGTAATAATCACTACAGAATTAAATCCTGAAGCCATTCCTGTGGTGTCAAAGCATCTAACTGAAAATGAAACCTGTTGTGGAGGTAGTTTAATAAAAAAATCATTAGCAATAGAGGACTTCAGATATTCTAAAGTTTTCCTGAGATTTAAATATCTCTTTAACTTAAAAAATTATCTAGTTCCATTGAATAGGTGCCTTTATTTCATGTTTCTAAAACAGGTCAAGAAGCATGACCAGGGGATCTATTCATGTGCAGGTCCATCACAGCCATTGAAGTTCTCATTTATCAGTGCCATGGCAATATGAAAACCTTTGGTTTTGATCGTTCTTACAAGATGACAAAAAATGACTCTTCAAAGTTCTCTCCAGAAGGTGCTACTTTAGTCAGAACACTGCTACTGAACTTACTCCTGTAGAGATGAATTCCGCTCATGTGGCCACCATAGAGAACCTGACTGACATCAGTGGTCATTTTATCTGAAGGCATAATTTAATGCCTAATAGGTTACCTTATGAATATAAAAGACATTCTCAGTCCTGAACCATGTCATCATTAATGTTTATACATATTTCGTGACACACTATGTACCAATATAATTATAGATTCTACTTTTAGGGTGCTCTTTAGAAGCATCATAAAAGCCCTTTGCTGACTTTGTCCCTCAGCTCCACACAGTTGGCAGCAAATAGGATGACGAATAACTATGAAGTTTAGGCATTTTCTCACCTTTGATTTGGGGTCCTGTTTAGGATGGAACACTCACGGTGCAGGTGTCTTATTGTCTTGTCCTGTTTTGATCTGTACTCCCACTCTACCCTTTTGCATTACTCTGTATGGCCCCTTATTTGTCTTTAGTCCTTTGTCCTCATTTCCTTGCTTTTTGCTTATGTTCCTACTTTACAGATTGCAGTTTAGAGATACAAGAACCTGTTACAAAGGTTAGTTAGTACTGTTTAAGTGATCTTGCTGCTGAGGGAAAGAGCTCTATTTTAGTTTCCCAAAGGTTGTCTTGCAAGTAAGCGATAACTACGTCGCATAATCATGCCAGGTACTGTAGTGGTGCACTTCACAGCTCTTGAATAGCAAAGTGATACACAAAAAAACCCAGTACTGGCTAGAAACAGATCTCCTGTGATACTAAGGATCACCTACTTTCTCATCTCCTGTTTTTCATGAATGTTCTGTCAAATATGTAGCTAAATTATTCTTCACATTTAACCAGTAGCATCTCACACTGAACACTGAAGAGTACACAACATTTCTACGAAGAATTATGAAAGAATAAAACCAGTAACAGCAAAAACACATCGTTTTCATTTTTAGACTTGGTCAAAGCAGAATGCTTCTCTGAATATATTCAAAATTATGTCAGCGGATGTGATCAGAGCTGCGCTTTACTCTTAAAAAAGACAAGTGCATTATCCTGGTATTTAGAACAGAGCTTTGCATCATAAGGAATCATATTTGTCCTTGAAACTGGTGGAAGAGGGATGGATAATGGAATTAACAGATGATAAGGTCCAAATCACTTTGAATTTTAGTGCTTTTGCATGAAAAGCAAAACAAAACAGATCCTTAAATCGTATATTCAGAAACACAAGAACAAAATGGCAGAAACATGGAGCTGTACACTCTAATTCTTCAACACCCAAGCTGCATTTCAGCCTTTACTTGCCAATTCAGCCTTTGCTTCCAGCTCATGCTAAGTTCTTTTTTTTCCACTGTCTGCCTGAAAGAGGCAGAAAAGTTTGAATAAAACAGGGCAGGCATGTGTTTGTGCCTGTGTGTGTGCGTGTGTCAAACAAACAAGATAATTTCATGCATTAGAAAATATGGCAAGTACTATTTACAAATGCTTGATCAGAGTGAAGCAAAGTCATGAGTCAGCGATGACATAGTTAACAACTGAAAAAATATTCCATCTCATTCCATGTTCTGTACGTGGTAGATGAGGCTGTTATACAGAAGCAGGAGGAGGTTGTGCAGCCACTCCCCCATTACACAGATACACTTAGTAGGCAGCACACAACGAAAGGGTGGGGGCAAGAAGGTTACAGCTCCCCAAGGCTTCCTAATAAATCCACCTCTGCTCAGCATTTTACATAATGATATAATGCATTATATTATTATAGGTAGTGACATCATAATAAAATACAGGAGTGCTACTCAAGTGGCAAGGAACACCTAAGATATAGTTCTATACTTATAATTCAGTTCCTGTATTTTTTAATTATAGATAAGAATTTTAAATGGAAATTATTACTCATTCCATAAATACTGTTGTAATGGATTCTTGGCATATAATTAAGAGGCCTTTAATTTTAATTTTGTATACCGAACGCCTGTTTTTGGAGATATTCCATGTTCTTTATTCAAGGCCTATACCAGCAAAGTTCTGTATCTCTGTTTTAGTGGAAGCTGAAGACGATGCTCATCTCAGGCTGCTGCATCATCTTCTAAACCATATTTGTACTATAACCTGTAGGTTACAGAGCACCTCCACATGGTTCACAGAACCTACCATCACACTTTTCCAACTTGTTTCTGGAAAATGATGGTAGAAAAATACTTAGCCCATAATCTCACTGGAAATGTGATAATGGATGTTGCCAGTCATGTTCAACTGGATATAAAACCTTTCAGCTCGCAGTAAAGATTAAAATCATTGGCTCATGATTCTTATGAGGTGAGGATAGCCTTTTTGAAAAGGTGACTCNGCATTTTTCAGATTTAGATCTAGAAACATATAAGCATTTTCATATTTTACTCTTGTATCAAATACTCCACCCTCTTCCGTCCACCCCTTATGCTTTTGGTCTCCTCTACAGTCCACCACATACATCCTACATTGTCTTATCCTGTTTTGATCTGTACTCCCACTCTACCCTTTTGCATTACTCTGTATGGCCCCTTATTTGTCTTTAGTCCTTTGTCCTNGTAGTGACATCATAATAAAATACAGGAGTGCTACTCAAGTGGCAAGGAACACCTAAGATATAGTTCTATACTTATAATTCAGTTCCTGTATTTTTTAATTATAGATAAGAATTTTAAATGGAAATTATTACTCATTCCATAAATACTGTTGTAATGGATTCTTGGCATATAATTAAGAGGCCTTTAATTTTAATTTTGTATACCGAACGCCTGTTTTTGGAGATATTCCATGTTCTTTATTCAAGGCCTATACCAGCAAAGTTCTGTATCTCTGTTTTAGTGGAAGCTGAAGACGATGCTCATCTCAGGCTGCTGCATCATCTTCTAAACCATATTTGTACTATAACCTGTAGGTTACAGAGCACCTCCACATGGTTCACAGAACCTACCATCACACTTTTCCAACTTGTTTCTGGAAAATGATGGTAGAAAAATACTTAGCCCATAATCTCACTGGAAATGTGATAATGGATGTTGCCAGTCATGTTCAACTGGATATAAAACCTTTCAGCTCGCAGTAAAGATTAAAATCATTGGCTCATGATTCTTATGAGGTGAGGATAGCCTTTTTGAAAAGGTGACTCTATTTCTCAATTCTAGTAAGTACAGACACTTGCACCTTAAAAAATACAGTAACTGGCACCTTTTTGGCAGACTCAGCAGGCAGGTCAAAGATTGTCTCAGCATGTAGAATGAATTAATATTTCTCTCCCAAGAGTGGGTCCTTCTAAAAAAGGCTTAAGGCAAATTGGTGGGGCATTCAAAGGAAAGCTCGGGGTGNACCCCACTTTCCTCACCCTTCCAAACCCCTTTTTGAGTTTTTGGCCCTCAGTGTCTTTCAGCTCTTTATCTTCTACATTTGCCTTCTGTGCATAATATGCTGCTTGCTTCTTCTGAAGTCCAAAGGAATCGTGGAAGGCCCTAGAGTATTCCAGAAACACTTTTTCAATCTCAGCCATATAATTTAGGAAGCACTATGTTTCCTCCATTTCTTGTTGCAATAGGGAAAAAAGTGATTGTCTTGCTTTTGTCTGCTCATGTTCACAAGAGGGCAACAAATGTTGCCTAGTGCTGCATCAAGTTAGCACTGACAATCCACAGTGAATCTGCATCCAAGTCTTCTTACTTTTATTTTGCTATTATTTTGTTTAGTTCTGCATACACACCTGTGGCAGCACAAATTCACTGTGAAGAGATTCATTAACTATTTGTAACTAGCCAGCAAGTATTTAGTGCTAAGTGAATATAGTTAAAAAAGAGAATGAATTGAATAAAAAGGCTTGAGATAGAGAGCATGTAACTGACTTTAAATGCAGCCTCCCTGATATCCGGATAGAGTTGCCATTTCTGACAAACAGGTAGTGAAGAGACTGCTCAATTTCCAGTGCCCTGATAGGTACAATATGGTGATCCAAAAAGGCAAGAGCAGAATTCCCTCCACACTTTTGTTCCTACTCTGAGCCCACACTCACAAATGCAGACAGGAAGAAAAGGTTAGCCTTGCTGGCTCCTCACAGAAGGATATAACAGCAGAGGCTGTAGCTTCTCTGTGCCTAGATGAATTAGTGAGCATTGTGCTTACCCATGATTTTCCCAGACACTAGGAGAATTGGCCTAGATGACCTTCTTTCTCCCAGAATTATCCAACCAGTTTATCATTTCTCCAACAAATCCATAGCACTCTCTGTTTAGCCTACATTCAAATCACTGGTCACTTAAGAAATCATCCAGAAGGAAATAAATACCAATTAAGGCACAGCCACTTTAATACAAAAAAGATCATCTCTGGACATCATTTCCTTGATTTATATCAGATAAATCTGCCATTTTTGAACATTTCATTCTGTACTTAGATTATGTCTTTTCAGATAAGCTTTAAGCATTACCATCTGTTCTGCAGCAATCACATGATCCTATCACTTTGATTCAGTTGAATACAAATCCCTTTGACGATAGGGAAACAGCAAAAAAAAAAAATAAAATAAAATCATTTATTCCAAAAAACTACCATAACAGTAGATTATTCAAGGGCTGCTTTATAGGAGAGGTAGAAGACATGGGGAGACTCTCTTACACATCTCCAGTCTGGGTCCTGTACTGTCCAGGCAGTACTCTGGCACTGAAGCTTCTTGTCTGCCAGACAGATTGAGTCAGTGTTTCAGCTGTGTTGAACAGCCCCAAGGGCTGAAAGCTCAGCCAGGGCCCCATGTCTCTGCATGCCTGCTAGCATTTTCAAGCAAATCCTGAGTCAGAGGGAATACACATTTCTCCAGCAGATGTAAGTGCACTATAGTTACTACACCTCTCAGCAATCTCTGAGGCATTCTTTCCGCGTCTGTCCTCTGCAGGCAACTGGCCTACAGCCATTACAGTTGGCCACAGCAGCAACAAATCTTCCCTGCTGGTTTCTAGGACAAAGGCAAAAGCAGAGTTTGTACCTGGTATTGCAGCCACATCTATGAAGAAAACTCCAGTAAAGGCTGGTACATATTATGCAGATATTTGGAGCACCCTTCTACTTAGAATAATTTCCCATGGGTACAGACCCATTTAGCAGAAAGAGGATCCTGTTCAGACTCAAAATTTATAAGACAGGAAGAATTATTTCTCTTTAAGATTTGGAAGAAGCACATGTTGTACCATCAAAGTAACTTGTAGATCCTGACTTCGCATACATAGATGATGCCTATAATCTGTCTGGAACACAGAAAAATGAAGCATTGCAAGACTTCTCACCATGTCCATCTAGACTCCTCCTCAACAAGGCTCTACAAACATTAGGGTTATTACTCAGAACATAATTTCTCCTTATTTTCACTCACTAAATAATTCTCAGAGGGAGTGTATAATTTGTATTTATGGTTGAACACATGAAAAGATTGAACTGCTATATATTGGTATTTACAGTAGATCAGAATTTATGCTATTGATGTATCAAGGATACAAGAAAAAGTATAGCAGTGCATCAGTGTAATACAAATTTCAGCTGAATTTGGTATTATGACTTTTCTAATGTTGTATAATTTACAGGTGAAAGAAGCACTTCATTTACTTGTATTTTAATGGTGCAGACTTTTAGTTCTTAAACTGTACTGAAAATGACTGGAACATGAATTCATATTTGAGAATTCTGAGGTTAACAATGACAAAATGCAAAGACAAAACGTCTTGGATCGTACACTGCTCATTTGCATCTATTTAAACTCAAAGTTTTCTCCAAATCTGTAAGTTGTTTCAATAGTTAACCTGCAAGCAGTTGGTGAACATAAATCTCTCAGAAGCACCCTATCTTCTTTCCATCAATCTAAAAGGGAAAGTTTGATTCATTTTAAGTGCACTGATGACAGAAGAGCTCTGTATAGCATTTTATCTGCAGTACTGTACTTGAAAGGAATGAAGTGCAAGTTAAACAAACAGTAACAACAAATGCATTTTTTTCAGGGGTGGTCCTCTTGGAAAACATTAACCACATTAAAGTAGGCAGTTATTGAAATATGCAATTAATTTTAAGTTGATAGAAGTTGAGACTGTCATTCACCTGAGCAGGTGGTGGAAGAACCTTCTTGCATATCTGCTGATGGGGTCCCTGTACTCCAGGATGGTTGTATCCAAGAGGGGTCTTGTTGGAGCATAAAAGGTTCCAAGGCTTGCCTCAAGCTGTGCTGTGGAGTTCAAACACAGCAGCAATGAAACAAGTGAAACTGTTTCAATTACAACAGGTTGCTCATGTTTGCAGTCAGTCAAATTCCTCAAACACTGATGAAACGCGATGTTGTTGTAGGATAGATGAAATTAGAATATGACAGCTTGTACAAACACAAATGTGCATATAAACTTTCATTTTGAGGCAGAGCTGACAATGACTTTGAGCAACAAAAGCTGTCAGAAAGATGACAATGTTTATAATACATCAAGTTCTCACCAGAACCATACAATTAAAAGTGACTCATAAGAAAAATACAGTTTGAACAAGTTTGTCCGGTAGAGATCAACTCTAAATTATCTCAAATTTTCTATGTCCTCCCAGGCAGACAGCAATGAAATTCAGTTTTTCAGGGATTATTGTTATATCTTAGGTCAGCAGGTGACAGAACCTTTCTTTTGATGGCCTTGAGGTCCAAGGAACCTCCTTCAACCAACAGTTATTCAAAAACTTTAAATAAAAGGGTCTAAAAACCCTGAGGGTTTGACTCTCCTGCAATGTGCAGGAGACTCAGCCTCCCTTGTCATCAATAAAATAAAGCCCTTTTGTTACTGAAGTTGCATTTGCTTTACTTTCTGAGTGGTATACTCCACAGGTATAGCTCTGAGCCATTTTACTACGTGTTTTTAATACAAAATTATAAATAACACAGGAAAACACATAGCATATGTTCGTGTCGTGTGCTTTGTTGAGATGAAATGTAATAATTATATTTATGCTATATGACTTCTGCTTGATGGTCAACACATAGCCTTTAAATACAGAACTATCTTAGTTTCAGCTGGGATTGAATTATTTTCTTCAGAATGTCTGGTATGATACTGTGGTTTTGGTTCTAGAAGAAAAACAACTGACTGAAATTCAAAAACGACTGATGAAGGTCTCACTCCTAAGTCACAGGCAGAGTTTGCCATGCCAGCATAGGTTCTCCCTTCAAGGTAGATACATAAACTGCTACTTCTAATCAGAATTTAGTGTGAGCTATAAAAGCAAAATACAACCAACCTATTGTCTCATTAGGAAAATAAAATCTCATGGATTTGTTGTCATTAACATTTGTTTGAACTAGCCATTTCTGCATTCAGCGATAAAGGTTCTTTATTTTTAAGCGTAGTTACATTCTATTTTATTAGGTTTGATTGCACTAAGTGTGCTAATAGTACTGTGTTAGGAACATAGGCAAACTGTTAGTAAATTAGGTTTTATGTTATCGTAAATCTAGACAGTAAGATAAGCTGAACTTTAAAGGTATTTTCTTTCAAAGCAGCAGTCAATTTAGATTAAAATTGAATACAGCGGTACCTTTGCAAAAACAAGCTATACTCTCTTGCCATTGCTGTTTTCTTGACAGCATGTTTTGTACTTCAGAAATATGCCAACCTACATGGAATACGAGTAACTACTAGCACAGTTATAGATTCATTAGATAGCCCAGCTTGATGTTGAAGGCAGAATAAAGATCTCAAAGATAACTGCCACATCACTATAAATAAAAGGCCTCACTGGGTTTTCACTAATAAAAAAGAAAACAAATTACTATGCCAAATTTGTTAGATTTGCACCGAATAGCTCCTGGACAGAATAAAATTCCATCTGCTGTAAACAGTCTTAGGGAGCTGCATGGGGGGAAACCCACAGACATCTATTTGTAATGTGCATATTTTTACAAGAGTTTCAAACCCAGCCTTTTTCATGGGTCCTTTTAAAAGCATGTTTCATTTAGAATTGATATGCTATATTTGCAATGCAGGGAATTTTTTAATCAGATCCCCAGAACGTGACAGCTGATGGTTTGGCAGCAACGTAAGACTCTTTGGAGTTTTGCTATCATCAAACACACCAGAAACCTAAGTATTCTTTCTTGGCACAAAAGATGCCTGGTCCCCAGCTGTCTGCCTGCTAGACTGGAGGATAACACCTTCACTAAATCAAGGCACTTCAAATCTTGAAGTCTCTTGAGTTTCAAGATACACAGCAAATCAAGAGGAAGGCATCACACCAGGCTTCAGCAGAGACAAGGCTGAGCCTAAAATTCATCAATTCTTGTGAGAGACCCCAGCTAGTACTGCAGGGGGGCTGAAGATTACTGTGAGGACAAAAGCTGTAATCCTAAAGGAGGCAGCAGAGGACTGTGTATTCAAAGCCTTTGGAGCTTGTAGTGAAAGACTGACCCTTCACAAGCACCTTAATAATTCCACTTAAATCCTGTTAAAGGAAAATTTCCCTCCTTAAGTGTGTCTCAGTGTGAGTATATAACAAACATCTGAAGCCTGTATTAACTAGCATTGGTCTGTGACAAGCTAAATTTATGTAACATAATAACATTACAGAATATATAAGATAGTGCTATACACATTAAGTCATACCTATACCACATATATGTTAAAATAATGTGCATTTTTTTTATCACTATTGATAGAAACATGAACTCAGATGCAACGAACACATTAATCCAGTCTTCACTGAAATAATTTTTCTATATATGACATTTGATTAGGGAGTACTGTGTTCAAATGGCTGACTATCTGGATTCTCTCTATTGTCTGTTTTATGTAGTCAATAAATATAACATCATAATCCTTATAAGAATTACAGACTCCAGAAAGTCACATTAGAAATGCAATCAGTCCCTTACCTTCTCTGTCTGGTGTAAGCTTTTGTTTAAGTAGGTGATTGACAATGGCACTCAAGCATATGTAACACTGATGACCCATCGTGTTCCAGTTCATGGTGTTCAGGACGTTAATTGCTTCATGTATCTCATCATAACGAATGTATTGGTGGATGATTTCCACAAGGCCCAGCTGTCCTCTTGTTATCACACCTTTTTGAGAAAATATTAAAGCCAAAGACAGTGTTATGAGAAGGTATAATTATTTTTCAGCATAGTTAAAAGGAATTGCTGTTGATGAAAACAAAATTTAAGTTAATGGGTTCTACTGTTTAATTTGTATGTGATAGATAAGATTTAGGGTGCTCTGGACAGAGGACTTAACACACGGATGGTAGAGTGATTGTGGCCAATATCCACCAGTGAAAACATCATGTAATGAAATTTGGTTTAAACATGTTAGAGAAAGCATATTCCCAGACTGTCATTTCGTTAGAAATGAAGCCATGCATTTGGTTACCATAAGGGAAAAAAATGAATGACACATTCCCCACTCTTGTGTGTATGATTTAACTACAACACTTAGCCTCTGACCAGTACAAATTAAAACAGATTCTCGGATTCTGACATGTAGTTCTCAGCTTACAAACAGGAAAGGTGACTAGAAAGACACAGAAAGTCATGCTTTTTATTGTGTCTGACTAACTAGATGATCACATGCTGTAGCTCTTGCAAAGTATTTTAGTACTTCTTTCTTCCTTTGCATCACTGTGGTAATGTATTCTTTGTCACTAATGCTCCATATATCAGGAAAAAACAAACAAACAAAACCCAAATAAACGTCCTGTTTCCCTCTCTGAAAATAAAGCATGCATTTATTAAAAAAAATCTTTATCTACATTCTGATGGTGTTTGTGAAAACTAATTTTAAGGAAAAAATTCTGATGAGAAACATATTTCAATATGGATTTTAGAATAATCTGATGGATGTGATGGCAAATAGGAACAGAGAAATAAAAAGTGGAAAAAGACTCATCTGACTCTAGGTTCAGGTCAGACAGTCTGCTGACAATTTGCAAATATAGACCTGATATTACATATATATCTGAATATGTACATACACACATATATATTTGTAATAGATATATATTTAATTTTGTAGCATTATTAAAGAAAATATATGTTTGTCTATTGTATTTCACTATTTGCATATATGAAAGACTATGGACATTATATTGTGTAGAATCTATGTTTAATTTGTGTACATCTCTGATAATATCTGTTATAATAGAATTTATTCTCCTTTAATATTTTTAAAGCATTATACAAGTTGGGAAATCTTCACATTAATCACTAAATGAAGATACAAACGCTTATTTGCATGCTAATTAAATGTAATATTAGATATTAAATGTCTGTCTAGGCCAGCAGTGCTGAACCACTGGCACAAGTACCAGCTCTAGGATCATAGATGGGCTGGGCTGACATTAATGACAAGAAGCCATAACGTTTTTTAAAATGAATTTGGCATTAGACAACAAAAACATCTGACATCAGTGTTTGAGGGTAAATTTAAAATGAACCTTGTTCTGAAATAAATCTACCTAGACATCACAATACAGGATCCATAGATCTTGTCCAATATCATAATATGGCAGCTGGAAGTTAAAAATGTATTTTCCAGCAGACTTATAAGAAACAAGTCAAGCAATGTTGATATAATTTATAAATGATAAAAGCAAAGGACTATGGAACTCCATGTATGCAAGAGAAGAGGCATCTCTTAAAGTGCCACACAAACACAGTGACTCTGTAAAACTACACACTCCAGAATCAATTACATGGTTTATTTCCATCTGCATTCTATGAGAGATCTTTCTTTGCGGGAAGAAATTAAAGAAAATGTTATGTATGATGCAATAGCTGTGGATCCAAAAATATTGGGGTTTTTGGAATGGCAAAAATAGGGGTGTTTCCAGTGCCAGTAAGAGCAGTTTATTCTAAAAAAAGTAATGGATTAATACTACTACCACAGAATAAAACCTTCACAAACTCTGCAGTACTGCCTGGAAATTTTCTGTGTATTAGTTTGTAAATCTATTAACAATAATTTCATATATATATATATATGTCTTTTATATATATATAAAAGACAAAAAAAACAAAAAACCAGCAACTGTGGAAAACTGGTGAAGCTGAAGACTGGAATGCAACAGAGAACAGCATGTTTTTGCACAGTACACTGGAGCGGAGGAGAAAGAGATTTTACAGTAATTATAAAGAATGAATTTTAAAACGTGATAACTTTCAGCCATAAAGGTCAACAGCTTCCTATTTATTTGGATGCTTGACTTCTCTTGGGTGGTGTGCTTCCGGGCAACCTACTTGGGAAAAAGAGGTGACGGCCAACTCACTGCCTAATTGATTTAGGAACGGTGCCCAGGGAGACAGTCCAATTAAGTTTACAAGCTGGCAATTAGCAGGAAAGGCCTCTAAATCCCTGCACTGAGAGCCTGCTGCCTCCATAAGAACATAAATGTGCTAAAGATAGCAAGGGGAAAGCTGTGCTTTCTGGAAAGCTGTTGTGAGTAAACCCCACAAGGGAGGACTGAAGAAAAGCAAGGTAGATGTGGGTAGAGTGCCTTCTGCTTGACAGGTAAGAGGTAATTTAGAGGATGTTTTTTTAATGGCCAACATGCACAAAAGCATCAAATAGCTGTTTTAATTAGTGTTCTGGGGGGCTCTGCAACCATTAAACCTGTCACTAAACACAATACAGCTGAATTATCTCAAAATAAATGGTAATCTGTAAACATTTTTAACAGCAATTTTGGATAAAAGTAATAATCTGGATCAGCTATTTTAAAGCTATATAACTGTAAATCAGTCCAGTGTTTTTCTCAGTGATATTAATTTATCTTTTTGCAGTGGCATATGTAGTAAAGATTTGGTAAAGTCAGATTTTTAAATGTCTAGACATGCAGTACTTTTAGACAGGATTTTTCCCACACAAAAGCACATGCATATCACAAGTGAGTTTCAAACTTCGCAGACACAGATTTTCCAAAAATAGGTGCCTTCCTAATCACAATGGATTTATATAAAATAGCTACCAAAAAAAAAAAAAAGAAAAAGAAAAAAACAACCTAAGGAAGCTCCTGTAAAGATCTACAGAGGAAATTCTTAATTCTTGGACAGACCATGGGCAAAGTACTGAAATTTTCCAGGACAAAGTACACTTGAAATGGCTGTCTGCCATTGAGAAACACTGGACTGGGAGTCAGAAGGTTTAAGCATGATTGTCTTTTTAGCTCTCACACTGGGTCTGCACCACTGCAACTTGCTTGACTTGAATGGAATGAATGCAGTTCTCATTGATGATGAACCACAGGGGTTTTATTCTTAGTTCAGCTACTGACTCCTCGTGTAACTCTTAAAAAGCCTTCCAACTTTCCTTTACTCTCGTTATTCTGTTTGTAAATTGAAGTTAGTTACAGTTTTACTCTCTTAAAGCCTCTTTAAACCTAAAATGAGAAGTGCTAATAAATTCTAATATGACTATTATTACTTTCTTCTTTTATTCACAATTTCTGGTAAATTATTTGAGACACTAGACTTTGAAAGTTATGAAAGTCTTCCTTCTTGTGTGAAATTTTAAAGGGAAAAAATGGTGTAACTTCATGTTCCAAGGTCAGAAAAAGACAGTACTGAGAAAGAATATACACTGTAATGGAAAAGACAGTTGAATTATACACAAAAATAATTTGTTTAGGAAAGAGAACAAGCATTACTATCCTATTATGACATATAGCTTATTTTGGTATATTACAGGTAATAACATAGAATGAATACTATACCTACAATTGTAAACTACAGATGAAAATAATTTTTGACATGAGAAACTGTTAGGCAGAAAAATAATAGGATCCTGACTCAGATATCAGACACCACGAGAAAAGGTATATATAATAATTGTGAAACACAATGAACTCCTTGGTTTGCACCTTCCAGAGATCACTGGAATGGTGTGTTTCTAAGGTTTTGGTCCCATCTATCTAAAATGAAGGCGCTGTTTTCAAACTCCAATAAAACTTGTGAGGTCTAAGTGTTTCCTTGAGAGCCTAAAGGCTTGACAGATGTGCTCAGTAACTTACCAAGTTTAAAGTGAAGTACTCCTAAGGGTCCTTTGTCAAACCTAACAAACATAAGATCATGAACATCTACTCCATCAGTGCTGGAAGATGCAGCTTGAGCAGCAGCCCACTGGATCTGGATGAGGCTGCTAGACACATCAAAGTGTTTGCTGAATTGCAGAGTTGCCTCAGGTGAATAGTTGTCTGCCAAGAGCTGAATTTTAACTGGGGACAGTGCCGTGTCGAAAATCTGCAGCTCCCCTTGAGAGCTACCTACCAGGAATATAGCCCCAGAAGGGTGGTAGGATATTAATTCAGGCAATAGTTTTGCTTGAGCTAACAGAGTCGCTTGGTTGTAGGCATCATACAGAATTAGTGACGAATCCTCACAGCCCAGGACTAGTTTCTCTTCTGTAATATTTCTGCAACAGCTGATGGCCTTTGACTGTAGTGGTATTCTGGTGACTGCTGCACACCGAATTTTGTTTCTAACGCAATTGTAGATGCAGCTGTCAGCCATGGGCTCTTTATCTGCAGAGATGGAATGCTCAACTGTGTGAATCTGGTAAGGTTCCTTAGTGCTGAAGCTAGCATCAAGTGGATCCCATTCTGTACGGACATAACTCAGAACCTGCAAAAAATCCAAAATGCTTTGATAGTTATATGTAAAAAAGCATTCTTAACTTTGAAAATTTAAAATTAGACAGATCTTTCATGGCTCAGTAAGATAAAATAAGTTACTAAATCTGTCATTCAGGCTTTTAAAAGGCTAATTCATTGCTATAGAGTTTGAGACATATTTTTTTACACAGGAAACATAATGGGTTAGCAGTATTGAAGATAAAAGAAGGGAGAGTCCTAACAGCCTAACTAGAGGAGAAATGAGCAGCTGACATATCAAAGAAAGGCTGATTATTCGCAAAAAGTGTGAGGAAAAAATCCCAAAATATCTTGAAATATTTATAATAGACTACTCTAAGCATCACATATAGAGCATTTTTGATCATTCGCTCTTGGCCATGGTAACAGAAAATATTATACTGTAGTGGTGGAAACAATGGCATGTTTAAACAACGTACACTGCACATTGCCAAACAAGTAGGTGGTTGATGCTTTCTGGTGCCATACAATTAGTTATAGCAGAGAAGAAATACTGTTCAGATGTAGCTGAAGGTTGAACAAAGTGGATCACAAAGGCAGAGTATGAACCAAAGATGGCAGCTGGCAGGAGAAAGAATTTGTAGTGTAAAAACATGAGAAATACTATAATGAAGGAGGCAACAGCGGAGTCCAATGCAGACTCACGTATCTGAAAGAGGTATTGTAGAGGTCTGTAGCAGGGAAAGTGTAGGAGAAGTACTAGTTGTAGTTAAGTTACAAATGGTTTATAAAAAGCTATTTGTCTGAAAGAGATAGGAAATAGGCTTTCCTAGAAATGGAAAATATTAAACTGAGGCAAACCTCACCCTCAAGTATACCCATGACATTATTCACAAAATAAAGTTTCTGACCTGACACTAAAACTCCTCCTTTGGAGTCTAGGTGGTATGCAAGTACCATTTACGAAAAAGGGATAGCAAAAACAGTGATGGAGAAACCTGGAAACTTCAGAGTGAAAACAGAAACATGCACAGTATACTGAAACAGTTTAAAGTTGATTTCCACAGATCACTAGACTAACTGGACATGCAAGTTAGCCTTTCAACTTGTAAAGTAAGAGAGTAAGAAATTAAGTTTTTCTTTGGCATATCACCCATTACTTCAGAAGCAACAAATGAATTTGGGGTGCTGATCAGACTGATTAGGATGTTTACATGTTTTGTGAGCAAAAGAGCTTCTCATTTAAAAGCATGAAAGAAATCATTGTAATTCTGTGGCTGCAAACTAGTTGCTTGTTAATACAGAAGTCCTAGCTAGTATGAGTCATTAGGGACATACTAAGAACTACTTAATAGGCAAGAAACAGAGCATCAGATGTGAAAGCATCTCATAGAGAAGCCAATGCACCCAACTTGTGAAAACCAGATAATCTGATTTCAATCAGGAGCAGTGATCAAAGAAAATATACACTGAAGTGGAAATAAGACACTGAATCAGCTATACAGGCTGAAAACCTCACCTGCTCCATTTGCTTACCAATGACTTAAATTACTAGCTGCAGAGGCTAAGTCCACAAAACATGCAGTGGCTGCTGTTCAGAAGTTGGGTTTTAGAACTACTTGAAACGTAGAGCTTATTAGCATGTTAAATTGCCAAGTAAGACACCCTGTAAAGGAAACCTAGACAAAGGATTGCTGTGACTACAGAGCTCTGTAACCCCAAATAAAGACAAGGTGAAGTGTCATTCGTTCTGACTACACACAGAGACCCAGATAGCTGCCTTTCAAATATGTGAAATAGAAATCTTGTCCAAGCAAGTCTTCAAAGCTTCAAAACTTAAGTGAAATGAGCCTTGAGGCCCCCTGAGACTCACGTTTCTGTCTTCCTGTGGCACATTTCAATGCACCACATTATTTACCTACATATTTTGATTCCAAACCGGCGTTCCTCTCTGGACACCTCACCAGCTACAAGAAAGTCATGAAGATCCACTAATTCAATAATAATTATCCAATAATTGTGCATATGAGAGATGAAAGACTGAAAGCAACATTAAATTCTGAAGAGAGACTGGACTTGAAGATAAAGACAATAGAGAAGAACTCAGGGGAACTGTGGATTACTCAGCACCATAGAAGTGACTGTTAGAAAACAGCACCAGAAACAGTAATAGAAAAATAAATGTTGCCATCTGATTATTTAAAAGACAGCAACTAAGCCAAGTCTAGTAATTTTGTTCTGTCATGTTAGTGCAAAAGGGATAAAATATTGCTCGCTAATTTGAATTTAAAAGAAAGCAAAATTTTATATTTTGGAAGGCCTAATTTGAGATGAGAAGTTTCCTACCTGCACATAATTTAGGAAGTAGATCCTTGAAATGAAGTCTAGGGCAGGGGTTGGTTGCTGCAGATAAAGAAATTATATACTAGGGAAATATTCCTGAGAGGAAAGGAAGACTATTTGCTACTTTACACAGCATAAGTTTTGACCATGTTTTAACAAACTAGGCTTAAAGGAAACTTTCTAGAAGCCACTGGCTGAAAACAACAGAAGCATTTCTTAGATTGGAACCGATAAACTGCTTCTCACGCATCGGTGGCCTCATTTGCCTCTTGAAGGAAGAGTAGCAAGACCTCTTTGTTCTGGTTTCCAATTTTCCTGAATGTAACTGGTATTTGGCACTGTAAGGGGGGGAAAAGGATATTCTCTTTCATCTGAGAAGGAAGATTTGAGTTTCTCTGTCAGAAATTTTACTTTTATTAATAACTGCTCAAGTCACTAACTGAAGAACTGAAACAGAGACATGAAACTACAAAACCATGTTAATGAGGCTAAGATAACACTTCTGGAAAAAAAAGCATTCCTTCCAGGCCTTCCAGTACCTAAAGGGGGCCTGCAGGAAAGATGAGGAGGGACTCTTTATCAGGGCGTGTAGTGATAGGACAATGGATAATGGATTTGAACAAAAAGAGGGTAAAATTAGATGAGATACAAGGAAGCAATTCTTTACTCAGAGGGTGGTGAGCCCCTGGCACTGCTGCCCAAAGAAGTTGTAGGTGCCCCATCACCAGAAGCATTCAAGGCCAGGTTGAACGAGGCCATGGGCAGCCTGAGCTGGTGGGTGGCAACCAGCCCACGGCACAGGCTTTGAACTTGATGGTCTTTAAGTCCCTTCCAAACCAAACCATCATACAATTCTATGAATCTAAGAAATACAAGGACTTGCAATCAAAGCGCATTTTTTTCCAAGAAGATGGTACTCCATTGCCCGCCAGCTCTTTATCTACGTGGTAAGTAGAAATATGCTAGTCAACACAGCGTTCCAGCAGTCCATCTGAAGGAATCCAATGTAATTCCTTCCTGGCAAGCAGTTCTAAACTCTAAGGAGAGCATTACCATAGCAGTATATCTTTCATTTAACAAAACCAACATTATCATGGGAAAAGTGAAGGCTAAAGCTGTAGAGTTTCATCAACTGTGAGTAGGACAACTGTCAGAACTGTGGAGGGGGTGGACTGGTGGATCTAGAAAGATAAAGTCATAAAATCACACTGCTATTTAGTCCATAAATCTTGGTGCAATCATTTAATCTTGGATTTCAAAAGAAGCTTTCTGGAAGTATTTTGCATGAAGTAAATCCAATTACTTTCTGTAAATAAATATATTTTTAAAATCCTTTTTAGTTTAGTGACATGTACACTACAGAAGCCTAGCAAACATATTTTAAAAGTATCCACATAATTTATGCACACTTCCCTTATGAATGCAGCAGGCAAGCACCACTAGTGCACATTTGTACAATTTTGCCCCTGCAGTAATGGCCTGTGCCCTGCACCAGCTGATCAGCAGTAAGAGGAACACTATGCGTGCCAGCTTCTCAAATCCTAACTCAGAAATCAAATCAATCCTAGTAAAGGAACCTGACAGTCTTGATAATTATGGGAACTGAACTGTGCTAGTTAACATACCTTCCTCCTTTTAATGTTTGAAAGAAATGATAGCACTAGCTTGTGTAAGTGGTATCGCTCTCTTCAGTGCAAATCTCTGAACACTTAAAATTGAAGTATTCTGCGTAGAGTACTGGAAAAGGATAAAGCCCACATATCAAAACAAATGCAAGTTTTTAACAGTAGTTCTTAAGCAGAAAATTGGCTTACCAAGTAGATTAAAAAAAAAAAAAAGAAAACAAAAGGAACCGAAATAAGCTTGCTGTGACTGGATTGTGAGTCTTTCAGATGAGACAAATGTTTGATATATTTTATGGATGTTAAAAAAATGCTTGCTAAATTTCACACAGTGAAGCTCCAAATAACAACGAACACTTTAATTAGAAATGTAAAGTGGGAAGTGTAGTGCACAGTGGAGTAAAATAGCTTTAAATACAGCACTGTGAGGGAGGAAGAAAAACACCAAACACCCTAGGATTTAAACTATTCTACAGTAAAAACACAAGGCTCCTATCCAGCTTATTTATTTGGCTGTAATGGATTTCCAGTCCCAAGTGCAATTTTTCTATTTAGATCTTCAGCCAACATTCTTATTTTCTTTCAAAACACATTATCATAATATTTATCCTGCATCATTCACTGAACTTCTATCCAAAGGTGACATCAAGGATTTTACAATCCTTGTTCCACGCGTGTGAGAGGTATCTGACTATTCTGTCACACAATGCGGATGTTTTTCTGACTGCTACAGTAACAAGAACAGCTCACTCCCATAACGTCTGATGTGTTTATTTTACAAGTTTGTTGCACTGTGTAAATGAAATAACTATTAAATGTTGCATCTTGGGTGAAAAAATAATGTTCTCTCTCAGGAAAATTATTGTTTCCACAAGACTAAGTATAATTTCAGCGATTTGTACTCTAGCAGAACAAAGAGTGAAAATAACCATGGTAAAGACAAATGCAAAGAGATACAGTAACTGAGCCTTGGCACGATCACCTCCTATTAATTTTTGCTATTTTTGTTAATGCTTGCTATTCAAGTTGATTTTAACATGACTTTCTGTTAAAGCATTTAATCCAAGGATGATTTCAGATATGATCTTGTTTATCCAAAGTAAACCGTTTGAAATGATCTCTGGAAGATTCCTCTCCTGCTCTCAAAATCAAAATACCTGCATTATCTACGCAGACAGACAACTTAAATAGTTAATTATCCTTGGTCACTGGTACCTCAAGAAAAAAAGAAAGAAACAAACAAACACACAAATTGGAGAATGGATGGGTTTATCAGAGGAAAACAAGACTTACACAAAAACAGAAGTTCAACGGACTCTGCTGCAGCAGCATGAGTGCATGCACATCAACATACATCACACACCAGGGCTGACGTGCATTAAAGAGAAAAGCACTTCTATTTCTTCAGGGAAGGATTCCTAACTGAATCCTACAGCACGCAACGCAGCAACTACTGATTTCAGATTTCAGACAAAAAAAAGTAAAAGAAGTCAAGACTTGCAAGGAAAAAGTTGTTCCTTTTTTAAAAGGATAACAACTACCTTCAGAATTACTAGCAGCAAATGTTAAGATGTAAGGTCACATAGCACAATTCCAGTCACATATATACTATACTGAAAATGTAATATGGATTTTCTCCATTAAGTTGAAGTGTTGCTGAAATATACAAAACCCCAACACTGTATGTGAATGTGAGTCACCTCGGTGCATAATGAGTAGTTAGTTACAGGATATTAACATGACAAGGGATGGGGCTGTCTTGTCCCAG
This sequence comes from Odontophorus gujanensis, assembly GCA_013399175.1. Taxonomy (NCBI): domain Eukaryota; kingdom Metazoa; phylum Chordata; class Aves; order Galliformes; family Odontophoridae; genus Odontophorus; species Odontophorus gujanensis. The sequence goes on from VXAB01001864.1 coordinate 1,659,623, forward strand.
GGCTATTCCAGTCCTCATCCCAATAAGTAGCCTTCTGGTGGGCAGCAAATACCACTCAGAAAATTCTTCCAGGGAGGAAACAGTATCATTTACATTTGCTCTGCAACAACAGTAAGTGGCAGTACTCGGCAGATCTTTTGGTGTTTTTTTGTAGGTCAGCACAAACGTGCTGCAAAAAGGCTTTGGGCAGCACTCATGCTTTTTCTCAGGCTGGGTTTACTTTTTCATAAACTCAATATGCCAAAGACCTAGACGTTTATGGGCTAGATAATCAGCAGTTTCTGGTTTTTTTTTTTTCTTAATTCTAGACAAAACTGATGTCTTACCAAAGTGATACCATTATTTTCACATAAAATGTCAGTGGCATTAATTTAACACATTTAATTTCGATAATTTCTCCAGAACTCTCTATGTTCATTCTTCTTCCTATGCTTCTGTTGACAATAATCATTCACTGGTTAAAAAAATCATGGTATTGGTCAAAATATGATAAATATGAGTTTACTTATATACATAATGATGGAACGTTATGTTTTTTTTCCAGGACCATACCTGAAGAATACTACAAATGGTAAAGTGGCAGGAGCAAAAACAGGCAAATAATCAAGTTTATAGAGACACTGTGCTACCTGACCTGCAGAGTAACTGTTCAGAAGCTGTCCAAAAATGGTAATTATGTCTGTGCTCAGTTTAAGTTATCCCATTAACCTCAAAAGCTAAAAGTGTTAGGTTAAAGTTGCCCTCCAAGACACTGGGGGAGAAGACAGGGGACTGATACAATTCTAGAGCTGCTGGGTTATGACATCCCTTGCCTGGGAAGGAGAATTTAACTACCATCCATAAGAATTATGAGAAAAACAAGGAATAAAAAAAGCAAACAGTACTGTAGGTTACATGTAGCATATACAGAAAAAGTACCCAAGAGATGAATACATGGAATAGACTACAACCAGCAAAAATAATAATTACTACATAATTATATAACTATGTTTTCCAAAACGGTGGCATAGTCCTTAGTATCTTGATGACAAATAAAGAAAAAGAAATGTCATGTGAGGAGCTTAGAATTAAAACAGACAAGTGTAGGCAAAGGATGAAAAAGAGACTGAACAGTTAAATTTGGTAGTTCTGCTTTTTAAAATAATTTCCTTATATTTATATTACAATATAGGCTAAATTAAAAGGATTATGGTTTAGGCCTAAAGGCTCAGGGAATGCTTATTATCATTATTGTGTTAAGAACCAGTGATGTGCTTGGGACTATACTAGACAGCCTCAGCCCCGAGCAATTTAAAGTCTGAAGCAAAAAAAGGATAAAACAAGGTGTGCTGAAAGATGCAGAGCAATGCTGTAATTTGGAACTCTCTCTATAACATATAAAATGAAAGGAGAAAGCTTTTAACTAAAGGGGTGGCTTCTGTGAATTTCGTAGAAGGAATGAGTCTCCAAAAAACATCTCAGAAAATAGAGATGGCAAACCAACATTAGGGAGCACCCTGGAAGAAATGCAGAGACGTGGGAAGGAAATGAATGGCACGGGAATGTCATTTTCAGAACTTAAGGATGTTACGGTAAGAACTTAGATTTGAGCTGAGAGTAGGATGATGCTTCATAACATGAAACTTGCACAGGAGGCCAGGCTGCAAAAACTTAAGAGAACAGATTCACATGTGGCTGGTCATTGCAGTAGTATAAATAGAGAACTGCAGGTGTATATTTGGCAGAGGAGAGGGATGAGTTGAAGATGACCACTAGTGGGAAGAGATCAGCTGAAAAGAAGAACAGAAGGTGGAACTGGAGGTAATTTAAACTTAAATTCTACAGTGATTAATAATGGAAATAAGAAAGCTCTTATTTCCATTATTAGAAAACTACATTTTCCCTTTTGCTTTCAATATTTAGAAAATCCCAAGGGTAAAAAAATCTCACCAAAATTAACATTATTTATAGAAGTAATAATTTAAGATGTTAAAACATGCACATCTTCCCAAATTAAAGAGAACTTAATGTTGTTTACACGGGAGCTTCTTCGAAATGTTACTTTGGGTTTTTCCCTCCAGGAAAATAAACTGTAACAGCTACCACAGAACAGCTATCCCACAGTTGGTCCTGAAGTTTGTGCTCTTCTCCCACAGTCAGTGCCTTTTTAGTCCACAATAGAAGTGGCTTAAACTAAACTGAAAACAAAACACTCTATAACATCTATATAAGATGTTAGTCCAGAACAGCTTAGCTATTTTAAATTCAAGCTATAGTTCTTTTCAAAATACGCTCAGAGAGCTTCACTTAAATATCAAACGTGAAGAACTGGATTCAAATATCCTTAAACATATGAAACAAAAATGAAATAGATGAAATGCCTAAGAATGTAAGATAAACAAGTGTCAAGAGGAGGGTCAGCCTGTAAACCTGTCCTAATTTCTAGCATACATTTCCACCTGCAGATGGGGAATTTTGAATTCTTCTTTGAGAAAAAGGTCCTTAATTTGATTCATAGTCATCACAACAATTTAAGCAGCATCTGCTTGTAGCTAAAAGCTTACAATAAAATGCTTAAAGTAGATTAAGAAATCTCCATTGGTTAATACTGCAGACAAAGTAAAATAATCGCATTGGAGAAGCATGCAACAGCTACAGTTTCCAGAACAGGTTTAAGAAGTTTTAGTGGTGACAGCCTCATAGCTATTCCAGTTTTAAGACCTAATTCACTTGTTGCACTTCCTAGATTACCAGTTTTGATGTGAAAATACTAAACATACTATATAATGTGCTTTTTTTCTCACTAAATAATTATTTTTTGTTTTTAAGATGAAAACGGATCATTTTTCTCCCTTACATTTTAGACATATCTGTTTCTTTATATCTAGCTGAAAATGCATTTAATCAGAATAGTTATTTCTTTAGTAAGTCTGAAAAATCACATAACAATAGAGTTCAGAACTTTACCTCCAGTTTGCCATGTGCGCAGCCTAACAGCAATAGGTTGGCTCTGTCCCTTTCACAGGAAATAGGAGACCAAGGCCATGCTCCATCACTAGTTGCTGACCACCAGCAAATGGCCATATCTTGCATACAGTTTATTGCCAGGTGACGTTTCATCCTTCTACCTTCTGGTCCAGGTATATCAATGTAAGAAATCTAATGGAAGAAAAAAATGCAGAAAATATTTAAGGTGATAAAATAGCACACTGGGAGCAACGGGGAGCATTTGCTTTGCATGTGTCAAGGAGAATCTATACACACACCGAGGACTGTGCACATATATCTCCATATAGGCTGTCTGTAAATGTGAAAAATATCTCCTCAGACAGAATGAGACACGCTCACACTTTTATCTATGGGGAGGGGATTGGGAAGGAAAGGAATGTGAGTTAAGAAGGAATTTACTGCAATGACTCCAATCAATACCAAAATGTACAGTCATGGTTGTTTGACAGCATCGACCTACACACAGGATTTAAGCTTAGCCATATTAAATGACAAGTTCTGTGAAGCTGACCAGAGAGCTAAGGTTAGTGTTTAAGACATAATCAAATATTAAATACGTTCTATGCTGTTTGAGCAAACACGTATCTTTCTTTTTCTTCCCTAAATTAAGGAACACAGGCACAAATATTCACTTTGTGAGAGAATATATACTTTTCTGCATAATGTGGATGAGCTACAGCATCATGCGTAAAGTTTATGCAGCTCTGGAGAATTGTGCCTCTTTCTCAGGAAGGATTTGTGGAATTTATTATTCAAACTCTGTTATTTTGGAGCATGGTTATTTGAAAACATGAGCAGTGCACCATCTGGGTGACACATGCCAAGGAAATATAGATTGCACCGCATTTCTGCTTAAGGAATTAATGGAAGGTTGATAGCTAGGGGAGAAAAAAAACTATCTTGCCATTGCTGGTCAGCAATAATCGAACCACTTTCTGGGGATTAAGCGCATGGCTAAGCCTACTGGACCAGACACTAGCAAAGGGCAGGGGGTCTTCTTATCAGAGAAATGCTTCTGGAGCCAGTCTCACTACATGACAGATTGCTTTCATATTCCTGTCTGCAAGGCAACAAAGGATGGCAGTAATGCGATAATGCCAGAGTGCAATGGGTGTTAAGAACCCGTTGCATTTATGTATTGTATTTAGTAAATAATCAGGCTCATCCAAATTGTGATCTCACCACTCAACCAAGGCCATTAAAATCAAGGTTAATGCTTTAATAATCCTTTGCTGTTTTTTATATGGTCAAAAAGAACCCTTTTCTATTTGCATGGTCATAATATTATTGACCTCTTCATCCCCTGAATACACATCAAAAGGAACTGAAATCAAAGTAATTACCGACGTTGTTCTCTCACGGTAAACATTTAACTCCTTGTACTGTCTCTTGCCTCAGTAATTAATTGAAATGGATTAAAAATATATAGATGGGAAAAACTTGCAAGAGGTCAATATTTTTAGAATATACCATATGCTACTTCTCAAAATGCTATTTTAAAAGTGTAAACATAATGCACACAGAAAAAGGAACAGAAAACTGCTGTTTGAATTCAAACTGATCACAAACAGTGAATTTGGTGACAATACTTTTTTTTAGGCTGGAAAAACACAACAGTTTCACACTTATTAATTAGTGCTGTAGTGCAGTGTTTACTGGTCATAAGAATTTTACACTGAATAGCAGCCGAGAATTTTTTGTCTACCTACCTTGGCATTTTGCATTAGACATGGTGTTTTCAAACATGGACTAGTGCCAATAAGAAAAGGCAAATGGCAATAGTTGTTTTCGTATTTCCCTGTACTTTAAAACTGTAGTGATTCACAAGGTAAGTCTTCATTTTTTTTTTAAAGCGTACATAAAGTCCCTGGTGGGTATCACTTAGAAAGGAGAGAGTGGAGGAAGCAATCCTTCCATTTAGATATGCATTGTGAAAAAATAAACTTCTGAATAAACATCAAAATAGAAGGAAAGCATGGTTTACTTTTTCTCATTATTAATAGCACTCTGGGAGTCCAGCACTGCCTAAAGTTCCTGGTCAACTTTGCCCACATTAGTCTGGACACTGATCAACGTGAACTTGCAGCTGCCCACGTTCCAAATAAATTAAAATCTACATATGACAGAAATTTAATTCTATTGTAACATGGTATCGCAAGCTAGCACTTTCCTCATTTTAAAAACAGAAACTGAAACCCAAATACCATGTACCTTTTTCAAGGCTACATTGAAAGTGAGAGGCAAAGATGAAAGCTATACTCAAATTCCCTGAATCTTTGTTCTACACTTTAATCCTATGGTAGTTCTATACCAGTGCAAGTTACCTTTTAATTTGATTGCTCTTGAAAATAATATCAAGACTAAGGAACTGGGGTTTTCTAAAGTGTGTATTGTTTGCACATTTGCAATTGAGGAAGATCTTTTGTTTCTTTTGTTACTACTGTTTCTTTTGTTATTAGTTTCTGTAAGTTTGACCAGAAGCAGCCATGAAGAACTCTAATTCAAATGCAGAGAGCTGACATAATATTACTGCAGTAGTGAATAATAGTTTCTGCTGGCTCACACTAGTGCAGTTTTGAAGATAATAAAAATTATATTTAGCTGCCTAACTAGAAAGCTTCACACAAAAGAATATTCAATTAAAAAATGCAAATGCCTTTTTTTTGGCTGGCAAAGAAATAATCCATAGTGATTCCCACTGATTTCAAGAGAAAGCAAAGTTACCATTGAATACAGAGGTGTTTACAGAAGCTCAGCTGTGTGAGCAAATAACTGAACATAACAATCCTATTAAAGAATCCAGTAGATATTTCTGGTTTCCTAGGGCAGAGACAGTTTTCTATGGATTAGGCTTTCCTTTCTTCCCAAGGAAAAATGTCATAACCATTAGATCCAAAATTGTCACAGCAATACCTAGAATGAAAATATATTTTCTAAACGTAACTACACTAAGGAGTTACAGTCCTTACAAGTAAATGAAGGTGATCTTCAGCTCACCAGTTCCTTAGATAGAATTTACAGCCAATAAAAAATTAAAAAAATAAAAACCACAACCACCCGCCAACCTTGTTTCTAAGCACAGCCTTAGCAAACACTGTAGTCCAGGCACAAGTGCACATCATTTTAAAGTAAACTACGTATCAGCTCAGTTCCTGGTGAACAGTGAACTGTCTCAAATCCACGTTATAGAGGTAGGATCAATCTCGCAAACACAAATCATTGCTGAAAAGAGGCCCTGAACTGAAACAGCCTGGAAAATGTTTTAGATATTCATCCTAGCAGAAAATATTTCTACCAGGCAAGTTAAAATGTAATATGGCAAAACTTAAACGCATCCTTAAAAAGCTTGCCTTTAAGATACAAATTCTCTACATGAGGAACCAAACTACCGAGGGTGTGCCAAAGGGAAAATGTTTGCTAGCACAAGATGCCTATAGCACTTATTCAGTTTTAAATAAATACAAAATCACTCTTTTGTTCAATACATCTTTCTACTCTTCTTGAGCAAAGGCTTGCTATGCCATCTTTCTTGCAGTGAACTGGACTCAGCCTTTTTCCTACTCTCCCTGCTCAAAATTTATTGCCTCTAGCTGATTTTGTTATACTGTTGTAGTACCGAGCGCTTCCACCTAAGGTCAGAGTTACACTGTCCTGAAACCAAAGAGCTTATGGTGGAAATGAGTTATGTCTTCATAGTCCAACCCACCCAAGAGGCAGTGTAATTTTTCTAGAGAAGAACTGGTTTCTACTGACACCCAAACCAGTCAGTTTAAATCTGACTGCCTTTTTGCTTCTGCTGTGACTATGGTATAGACACACACATACATAAAAGGCTGGAACAAGGGGTATTTTAATCTACACTATATAAATGGGGAATTGAGATACAGAGACACCAAGTCACTTGCCTAAGGCTATATATATATATATATATATGTATATATAATTTGTCAGTGGTAAGAAACTCAGCTTCTGTATTTTGCATCCTAGTTCATCAGCTTAGTTGTAAAACCAACTCTCCTAACAATATGATTACTGTAACTAGAAGAGAAATCAAGACTTCTGCAGAGTTACAACAGCCTCAGACAGATGACTGAATTACCATAGCTTCATGAGTCTGTGTATAACAGCTGAGCCATAGTAATTGACCATACGTGCATTTTTAGCCCACAGCAAACAAGAGGCAAAACACATTAGCTTAAATCTTTTACACTGAGTTTGACCATTACAGGTTTTACTTCATGCTTGTTAGATGCTGAGAATGTGCAAAGGGTCAGTTACTGCTGCTCAGCTGACATGAGGTAATCTGTTAAGCAGTGGTAACTGAACTGTGTGTCTGAGGCCTTAACCTAAATAGAACCTAATGGAAAACTGGATCCCTCTTGGTACAGTTTTAGTTTATTAACTAAAAATGACATGTATTTTTTATTTATTTTTTTTTTTACTTTACAATGACTGTCAGTTGTAGTATTTGAGCTGCTTTGATCTGTTACACAAAAGTTCAGTGATTGCCAATGATTCATAATGTAAATTTACTGTAACATAGACAGGCACTAGACAGCTATACCTTAAAATCCAAACAAGAGAGTTTTTCATTTCTTCTTCTGTTTACATCAGGAGAATCCACCTTCTTTGTAAACTGAATGAAGCAGAGTTGGTTGTAGTCCTCAAATGACAAGATGATGAAATTGTCTGAAAGAACACCTGAAATTTCAAAAAAAATTACCACTACAATAGCTATTTACAGTAACAAAAAAAATTACTGAAACTCTTCTTGAGACACTGCAAAAAGCAATTTTTTTTTCAAGACACTGTCTNAGAAAGCAAAGTTACCATTGAATACAGAGGTGTTTACAGAAGCTCAGCTGTGTGAGCAAATAACTGAACATAACAATCCTATTAAAGAATCCAGTAGATATTTCTGGTTTCCTAGGGCAGAGACAGTTTTCTATGGATTAGGCTTTCCTTTCTTCCCAAGGAAAAATGTCATAACCATTAGATCCAAAATTGTCACAGCAATACCTAGAATGAAAATATATTTTCTAAACGTAACTACACTAAGGAGTTACAGTCCTTACAAGTAAATGAAGGTGATCTTCAGCTCACCAGTTCCTTAGATAGAATTTACAGCCAATAAAAAATTAAAAAAATAAAAACCACAACCACCCGCCAACCTTGTTTCTAAGCACAGCCTTAGCAAACACTGTAGTCCAGGCACAAGTGCACATCATTTTAAAGTAAACTACGTATCAGCTCAGTTCCTGGTGAACAGTGAACTGTCTCAAATCCACGTTATAGAGGTAGGATCAATCTCGCAAACACAAATCATTGCTGAAAAGAGGCCCTGAACTGAAACAGCCTGGAAAATGTTTTAGATATTCATCCTAGCAGAAAATATTTCTACCAGGCAAGTTAAAATGTAATATGGCAAAACTTAAACGCATCCTTAAAAAGCTTGCCTTTAAGATACAAATTCTCTACATGAGGAACCAAACTACCGAGGGTGTGCCAAAGGGAAAATGTTTGCTAGCACAAGATGCCTATAGCACTTATTCAGTTTTAAATAAATACAAAATCACTCTTTTGTTCAATACATCTTTCTACTCTTCTTGAGCAAAGGCTTGCTATGCCATCTTTCTTGCAGTGAACTGGACTCAGCCTTTTTCCTACTCTCCCTGCTCAAAATTTATTGCCTCTAGCTGATTTTGTTATACTGTTGTAGTACCGAGCGCTTCCACCTAAGGTCAGAGTTACACTGTCCTGAAACCAAAGAGCTTATGGTGGAAATGAGTTATGTCTTCATAGTCCAACCCACCCAAGAGGCAGTGTAATTTTTCTAGAGAAGAACTGGTTTCTACTGACACCCAAACCAGTCAGTTTAAATCTGACTGCCTTTTTGCTTCTGCTGTGACTATGGTATAGACACACACATACATAAAAGGCTGGAACAAGGGGTATTTTAATCTACACTATATAAATGGGGAATTGAGATACAGAGACACCAAGTCACTTGCCTAAGGCTATATATATATATATATGTATATATAATTTGTCAGTGGTAAGAAACTCAGCTTCTGTATTTTGCATCCTAGTTCATCAGCTTAGTTGTAAAACCAACTCTCCTAACAATATGATTACTGTAACTAGAAGAGAAATCAAGACTTCTGCAGAGTTACAACAGCCTCAGACAGATGACTGAATTACCATAGCTTCATGAGTCTGTGTATAACAGCTGAGCCATAGTAATTGACCATACGTGCATTTTTAGCCCACAGCAAACAAGAGGCAAAACACATTAGCTTAAATCTTTTACACTGAGTTTGACCATTACAGGTTTTACTTCATGCTTGTTAGATGCTGAGAATGTGCAAAGGGTCAGTTACTGCTGCTCAGCTGACATGAGGTAATCTGTTAAGCAGTGGTAACTGAACTGTGTGTCTGAGGCCTTAACCTAAATAGAACCTAATGGAAAACTGGATCCCTCTTGGTACAGTTTTAGTTTATTAACTAAAAATGCCATGTATTTTTTATTTATTTATTTTTTTACTTTACAATGACTGTCAGTTGTAGTATTTGAGCTGCTTTGATCTGTTACACAAAAGTTCAGTGATTGCCAATGATTCATAATGTAAATTTACTGTAACATAGACAGGCACTAGACAGCTATACCTTAAAATCCAAACAAGAGAGTTTTTCATTTCTTCTTCTGTTTACATCAGGAGAATCCACCTTCTTTGTAAACTGAATGAAGCAGAGTTGGTTGTAGTCCTCAAATGACAAGATGATGAAATTGTCTGAAAGAACACCTGAAATTTCAAAAAAAATTACCACTACAATAGCTATTTACAGTAACAAAAAAAATTACTGAAACTCTTCTTGAGACACTGCAAAAAGCAATTTTTTTTTCAAGACACTGTCTTAAATATTACACTGAAGCCTCTGTAATCTCCTAAAAGACATCCATGTGTCATCCTGCCAGGACCTTCTTGGAAACGAGAAATAAAGCTTAGGGAGTAGTCAGATTACATAAACCTGAATAAATTATGTCACATCAAGCTACCACTGCATTCAGATATATGTTTTATGCTCTTCTATACCCATTTTAATCATGGTTCACCCTCCCATTTTTTTCTACTGTAACATCCACCCGTGTGTTGGAAGTGCAACTGATGCAGCATTGCTGGTTTTGAGCGTGATGAAGACAAATTAGCACTTCAAATGTACCTGGTGTTTGGACATCATAAGTCTCTGGCTGTTACGTACAGAATTATCCTTCAGAGGGGTCATGAACTTGTTGAAAGCTTAACTTGTGGGTACCTGAGCAATACAGAATACCAAGATGGAATGGATTCTCTTGAAGTATGAAAAAGTGCAGTGGAATGGTTCAATATAAAACTGATTAACAGACCAAAATAGCTCAATATAAAACTGATTAACTAATTTGACAATAAAAATTAATTAGACAATGCTATCTAGGATTTTTCCCAAGTGTTATCCAGTTATTGAAACATTGCCTACATTTAACGAGATATCTCAGAATGAAATGTGCTATCAGGGTAACTAGTACCAGATTGTCGAAGAATTGTTAATGAGAATCAGGAGTAATATAAAGCTAGCAAGCTATTTTCAGAAAGTAAACCCAGAAACCTCTGCTAAATGGAAAACACTAGGAAAATTGGAACTGGATTTAAAAACAAACAAATAAAACCCTGCAGAACAGCCCCTGAAAACAACAACAAAAATGCATTTGTGACTAATATCCTAGGTTCTTGAATGCATTTTTCATATCCTTAAGTAGTTTCTGTCAACAGCTGAATCTTACATGTAAACAGTGAAAACTGACTATTTAGCTTTGCTTTGATTTAGTCTGTTTTACAACCAGTTGCATTTTCCAATAGTCATGTACTGGCACAGCTCTGAACTATGTGGTATGCAAATGCTAAAGGGTAAATTTAAAGCAAAAAAGTTGCCTTTGAAATTTAACATTAACAGAAGGTTTTGGAAAAAAAAAAAAGTGATAAAGTATCTGACATCGTGAGTTAGAAGCTATAACTGAGCTCCTAAATACACGTGAAAATTCAAAGCCACTGAGTATGTACCTGCAATATGTACCCAATTTAAATATTTTTATATCCTCACAGACATAGTGTACATTAAAGATGATCTGCAGCACACCTCCAGCGCTTCCATAATTTGTTCAGGGCTTGAAGATCTCTGGACAGGTGTGAATGAGACAAGTAGTGCTGTGATTTACAGCAGCTGCGGCTGCAGGGCAGGAGTGGAAGGAGTGGAAGGAGTAGGAGAGCAGTGCTTGGCCATGCTCAGACCACCTGGCTGTGCAGCCAGAAAAGCTCTGCTGGAGGATGGCGCGGGCTCGGGGTGGAAGGCTACACGCAGATGAGAAACAGGGGGTGAAAGATGAGAAACTACAGAAAGGTGATGCACATCTGTTACTGCTTTAATCACAAATACGTTTATTGTTGTTACAGCATAAATATTGGAAGGCTCTGTCCATTTTTTTTTTTTTTTTCCCCAACTGAAAAGCAAGCTCTGAAATTCTGATGCCAATTAGAATGCAACTGCAGGCACTGTTATGCCATTATTCAGAGAGGTGCCCTCAAGAGGACCTATATGATGCTGCTGGGTCAGACTACCATACAGAGATGGGCAGTGCAGACAGTATCCTACATGCTCCTGCCACAAGGTCTATTACAAAGTGACAAATATTACTAATATATTATTAATAGCAAATTTTAAGAGTGCTTTAGTAAAGGCACGAGGATGATAAATACAATCTTAATTCTGTATTCCGTGCATACAACCTGACTTCTATTATTCTATACATTAAGACGGCATGCTACTCTGAGACATTACAATGTCATGATGGTAGATTTTAATCCTTATCCATTTCACCGTATTCATAGTTGTTAAACACATACGTATATATACTATTTTCATACACATTTCTTGCATTAAATATCAAATTCCTTTTGAACAACTTTATCATTACAACCCTGATTCCAACCCAGATTTAGAAAGACGGGAAATTATGCTGGATTAATTTATTATAGGACAACACTGTGTCTTGGTTCACAGTGAGCAGAGTTCAATGTAAAAATTTGTATTCTGAACATCATTTGTGTGGGTAAAAAGGTATCTACTTTTATTGTTCTTAAATATACATATATATTGCAATGACAAGTACTTGGAGGGTTTTCTTTTACTGTCAAACATTTGAATAAGTGAATAAAAGGATAAATAATTACATAACTTATTTATACCAGTTTGAGTATGTAACTGCAGAAAAGAATTATTTGTTGCTTTATTACTGTGATAAGCTTAAAATTTCTAAGTAGCAATTTTTTTAGTTGTATCTATATAACAATCTAAGGCAAAGTAATGCAGTGTACAGATACCTTCACTATTTACTAGTCATGAAAAAAAAATCAGAATAGAGGGTAAATTCTCTACTCATTCTACAAACAATTTCATTGTGGTACCACCTTAGCTTTGACACTGTCCTACTTCTTGTCACCTTCAAGTATGAAATCCTTCCTCTAGAAACAACAGGGAAAAAATTGGCTTCTTAATAGTCTACTAACTAGGGGAAGGGAGGAAAAAAAAATCATGATGCTAAATGTATTCTACACCTCGTGATTAGTTGATGCAATAAATAAAACTAGGGTTACTTTTTTGGAATCCTAAATGTTCTACTAACATAGTTATATTAAAGATATTTTTCAGGACTAAACTTGTACTGAAAGAAAAGATGAGAGGGACACTGTGGCTTTCTTAAATAGCCAGTCCAATAGTCAACAGATGCCTGAGTGTGGTTGGAAAGAAACCATAAATGGTCAAAGCTAAATCTAGCTTATATTCATATTAAAAGAATGTAATTTGGATCTACTTTTTAAGAATTTGGAAGATGCCATGAAATTCCCTATTCTTGATCATGTAGACGCCAAGATACTGACTTCTGGTTCTCAGTGGAGCTAAGCAGGGACTCACTAAAAAAGGCTCTTAAAAGTAGGTACATTTTTTCCCTCTGCACTAAACAAAATCTTTGTAGTTAGTCATTAGTTTATCATGACAGGAGATGCTGGAAATCTATAAACTAAACCAGAGCACCTCCACCTAATTAATGTTATCCATTATCCATTATCTTCTCTAATAAAATATTTTAATAATAACTATTCCAAGTAATTAATCAGTTGGGTACTGTTCCTTTCTGTTCAGTTTTCCCATTAATGAAATAAACACAAGTTCAAATCGCATGTTTATAGCGATTATAATGTGTAATTTTAGAAGCCCATTCAGTATTTGACAAGCCTGAAAACTTTGATGTTAACTATTATTCTTAAAGTGTTCTTAGTCCTGAGGGTTGTAACTATGGCATTACATGCAATTACTTGTTGCGTTTGCAAGTCCCCAGTGGCAATAATTAGTCTACCTGTTGACATACTGTTTCTCTACTCCATTGTTAATGTAGGCAATTGATTTGCACGTGGGTGTAATTACCATGGCTGATGGTGTCGGAGATGAGCTTCCCCACCAGGGTCCTGTCAATCACCACTTTCTCCAGATGTGGCCCAGAAAGGCTTAGGGAGACCAATATACCTGAATGAAAGAGGAGCTAAATCCAAATAGTGAGAAAACAAGACATCAAGAACCATTAATAATATGAAATGTTCCAAGGTAGATATTAGCAGCTATTACATAGCAGTTTAATTTTCAAAATTATGAAAAAGACTTATCTTAGATGTGAAGATGTCTTATAATAACTTTGAAAGCTTTTTCAATGACAAAGAGAGGTGTAATACGACACTTAATCATGTGGCTACAAGAATTACAAATGAACAATTGAAGATGATGCATGCTAGATCCCTAAGTGTTGAATACAATGTACTGAACTTGTTTTTTAAAAAGCAAAATTAAATTTCTGTCCTGAGTGTGCCAAGGGATATACTGTTCACTCTAAAATGTCAAGAAATTATTTATCTTACGTCTTGCTTTTACTTTTACCACATCACATTTAAGTGCTTCATTATTAATTAATTAATATCATTATTTATTAAGTATTTAAATATGCTCTTATTTAATGCTTATTTATTATTATTTAAATTCTTCCATATATGGACACTGGGTAGAGAATTTCAGATATGTCTAGTAATGTGGGGCATACTGCAGTTTTTGGTTACTTGAGACATCATAAAAGTCATCTATAGACGTTCAGAGTATAATTTTGTTCTAGTGTGTTCATGCTGTCCCTGTCATCACTTGACTTTTCTGCACAAAAAAAAAAGTAACTGCATAGCCCACATTAAAAAAAAAAAAACACACACAATTTTGCTTCATGTAATTTTATATTACTTTCAGAGATTAAAAAGAGCACCTTTTTGCTAGTCTAGTTATTTCTGATCATTCTTATATTATTTAATTTAAATAATGGTGCTCTACCATTCTCACAGCTCTGGGCTCCTAATAAATTCATATGTTCCACTTGACATACCATCAGAGCTGTCCCTCTTAGAAGGAAGAAATTTAAACTATTAGACAGAATATTCAGAAGCTTCTCTGAGTGTTAACTAAGTATTTCTGCCTAATTAGTGTTAATTAAATTATACATATAATCCCAAAGTAGTCACATACTTATCAGCTCTTCCTGATGCCATATCTTGCATATGAGAGATAACACTCAGTAGGAAGTGACACAAAAAACATTTTTTGCATAATTAACTCAATGAACTTGATAACTTTTTGAATGCAACTACTACAACAAAACAATTCACCAAAAAAAAGATGAGTATTTTAATTTTTAAATCATCTAGTTCCACCTCTGATCCTGCTTGCTGCTGGACTAGATGACCTCAGTACAGAAGTTAAGACATCTCAGACCTCTCCTGATATATGGTTGCAACTCAGAAGGATTCATCCAGGCAGATATGTTCATTTCCTTCTGATCACTTAAAAAAGGTCATCACTTTAGCAGAGACCACATCAGCCTAAAAACTGAGCAATCTTTTGTGTCAAGGGATGCTCGGAGGAAAGGCCACTGAAGAAATGCAGCAGAGACGCTACAAAGGCCAGAAATAAGGGGTTCCAACTTTCACTTCTGTCTAAAAGCAGATTTTTAATAAAATCTCAGTACTTTTTAAAAACTCTCAACCAGTGAAATGATTGCCCTTGCAGTAGATTTTGGCATACAAATGCCTGTCTGTTTTATGCTACAGTTCTGACACGAGCATAGTTGCAATCTAATTTTTTACTACAACAGCACCAGGCAAACTTTCAGAAGGAAATACAATACTGGGAGAAATTCTGAGTTGGCCATATCATTCATTAGGTGAGACCCCACACTTCTTCTATCTTTCTCATACATATTACAGATAATATAACTTATCTGTATCCATAAAGCTAAAGGCGATATATTACAGTTTTTTTCCTCTGTTTCACGTGTTCCTGTTTCAAAGTCAAGAGGACAAAAATGTCATGCAACTGCACTAAAATAACGGAAGTGCTGGGAAAAAGAATGTAGCAATCCAATTGAGTTGCCTCTTGTTCACTGCTCTGTTCCCAATAATTTAGCTATGAAAATTGTCAATTATACCTATCGTTATATTTCTATAGTTCATGCTCTCTGTAGCAAAGAACAGGACAAGTACATTTAAATAGGTTACTTGCTTGCTGTAACTAATATTTTTAACCAACATTTTTCCAGTCTGTCTTCCTGCCAACTCACAGTAGTTTGAAAATAAATTCTAGCAACTTCCAAAATAAAAACAAAAAACATCTAAGATATGCAATTAATTTGTTAAGAACAAATATTTTTTTCCATCCCACCGAAGTTTACATATATTAGTTTGAAACATATATATATATCTAAAGTGTTTCAACATTCTCTGTCATGACAGATGTCCTTTAAGGTTTTGTCCGAGTAAAAATGTTAGACACAGTTACACTCATGCAGCTCTCATTACATTCTTTCAAAACTTCAATTTATCCTCACGTTGAAGTTAGATTTGATAAAATCACAATTTATTTCCAACTTGATAATGTAAGTCTAGCAAGGTTTGACTATGGTTAGCTACAACTGTCCAAAGAACATAGTCGAAAAAGTAAGGGTCAAAACACAGAAGTTGACAAGCTACTGTGCAAGAAAATATTTATCAAGCAATATTACATAAATACACTACGATAAGCAGTCCTAAGTTTCTCAATGAATATCAGCCAGCCAGAGAAGAAAACAATACTCCAAATCCTTCAGTGGTATGCACCAACAAGAGAGTTGGTGCAATCACATAAACTCTCCATCTTGCATCTTCTCCACTACCTTTGCATAGGATCTATGCTCAACTTGCAGAAAATGTTATGTTCCTGGTGGGAGAGTGAGAGTCGTTCCCACGCTTATTTTCCTTGCAAAGGCTGAGGAAAGCATCCTGGAATCAAACCAGGAGGATGGCCTTGGTGAATCAGAAGTCTGCAGTCTCTTGGTTTACCCACAGAGTAGGGATAACACACCAACTCTCTCCAGGTAAAGCCCAGAAAAAAAAAAGTGTTGTGATCTGTAGCTAGCCAGTATGTTAATGAGTGAGTGCATTACAAAATGAGGCTGTATGTTTGTCATTCTGCCGACATTTAATATGTCTGTGCAATATGCTATGTAGAGACATGCTTGCAACTCTTGGCTTGAGAGCAATAAAGAAATACAAGGTTAGGCTTCTTTAACTCTTAGGTGTTTCCAGGTATAAAATTACTCTCTGCTGATATGTTCATTTCCCTCTAATGACATAAATCAAACCTGTTACAGGGCTAGAATGGATGCCTGTGGAAACTCTTCTACAGTGAATGATGATGAGACTGTCATATAAACAAAATTATACCACCCTTTGTTTTACATGTATGAAACTAATCATTGAACCAATGCTAAGTATTTTCAATACTGCATAGATATGGTGATAGAAAATAGGATAAAAAAAATTGGTTTCATTACTTCCTTTACTCTCCTTTTTACTTTGCCAGTAAAACATTCTTTCCCATTATTCTCTGAGGCAGAACTTTGAGATGTTTAGGTAAAGCTTAATATTCAATTTAACTAATTTTTGCTATAATAATTTACTTATGTCTGGTAATACACTTGTGCTCTACAGGTTTAAGTCCTTGCCTCTAGAAACTTCAGAGTTAAATTAAAGACCTTACATACTACATGGCCTTGTAATGGAAGTACTTCTTAGAATCATAGAATCCCTGGAGTTGGAAGGGACATCTAATCCCAACTCCCCTGCAATGAACAAGGACATTCTTCTCCTTTCAAAAATCCTTCCGATTAGAGGAGAGAGCTCTTTAAAAGAATCCTTCTGAGAAAGGCATTTTAGATAGAAAGAATTCACTGAAGGAGAAAAGAAATGATTAACTGGAATTCAAAACAACCTATTCCTAATGTAGGTGGGTACATGGGAGAAGTTACTAAGTTCAGTAGTTAACATACATGTGAAGCAAATGGTTAGCTGCAACATAACCCTCACTTTGACATTTCTCAGATGAAACCATAATAACTGCAACTGTATTTTACAATATATGAATGTTACCAAGGAATACTAAAACTTTTCTTACAGAATAAATAGCATTGGGAAGTGGAATTAAAAGGAAAAAAAGTACAAAAGGCGCGAGATTAAAATCTTACAACGCAGATGTATATTTCTTAAGTAGCTCTTCAAGTTTACCATGAAATACAATCGAATATCTAAATAAAGTAGTAACGCATCATCTTTAGTCAACAATAATCTATAAAACAAAATATTTCTCTGCTCAACACCATTTCAATTCCTTACACACTGCGTAGTCTATGCAAAAACTGCTACATGACAATAAGATTTAGGTGCTGTTGTACATATACTTGCACAGTTAAGCTCATATTTTGGCAGATGGGAGCAGTCCAATGATAAACATGAATGAATGTAGAGGAAATGGGAAAGACTGCAAACTTGGCTGACACACAGATACACAGCATTCCAACTCCAAGAAGTACTGCTCAGGGGTTTTTTCCTCATGAGGAATTGCTCATCATTATAAGGAATAAAAGCAAATGTCAGAGGCATTATTTATACACAGCACAAAGTTTTTCATTTGTGAGATATCAAATTAGGGAAAAAAAAAAAAAGAACCACAGTAATGAAATAAATCACAAATCTTTCAGAGTGAAGTACTGTGATTTGAAAAATGGGAATCAGAAGAGATGTTGATACAGCTTTTAATAGTTTCAAGGTGTTCCAAAACATAAGAACATGACATCATGCTTACTGGAAGAATATTTTTACACTTGAACAAAGTATGAACAAAACATTTGGGCATCTGGTGAAATGACATGCTAGAAAGAAAGCCACTGAGAGCCCATGTTACCAGGGAGCTGAACAAGAAGACTTTGGTACAGGAAATTATGCACTTTGTGTGCCAAAATGGCTTTAAGATGGGCAAGCGAGACATCTGAAGGAGCAAAGGATACTTAGGGAAATACAGAGCCCTTTCCTTCACCAACAGCAAAGCACTCCAATATGTGTATTACTCTCTATTAAGCAAAGGACTTAAGTACATACTCAGAACCGATGGACTTCAGCAGATCTTAAGCATGGTACCTAAATGAATTTCTTTATCCTCAGAAGCCATAGCCCTTGACTCCTCATTCATGCAGCTTAGCTGCTTATCAGCCCTTCTACCTAGAAAGATACCTGCAGAGCAAAGCCAGGATTTGCCTCTATCTGATTAAAATTGGGAGAGAAGAAAAATATGTCTGTAAAAAATACTGCTCCAAACTGTTTTCCCTTACAGAGCTCAACTGACAAAGGAATATGCAAAAGGAGAAGAGAATTGCAAAGCACTTCTTGTTCAAGCAGGTTCCCAGGGTTTTTCCCCACCTCTTCATTCCAGCTTGCTTTCTTAGCCACCCTACTGTAATTACCCTGTTGCATGCCTTATTACAAATGAAGTTACTGTTGTTACATGTTACTGTTTCACAATAATCAATGCATTTGTACTTCAAGCTCCAAGTCTCTCAAACCACACATCACAGTAATGGTTGTGATCAAAAAGCAACCAAAAGAATTTAATACGAGGGCAGTGTTCATTTTAGTAACTGGTGATGGATACTAGCTTCTCATGTATTCTGGACCTAATGTCTTGATTTTGATATCAGTTGTGCTACTACTGTATGCCACCACGTATCTTGCTAAATCAGTTTGCTTATGGGCATAGTAGCTGATACAACAGGCAGTGTCAGCACATACTGCTGTATCTCAATTTGGTTTTACTTATGTCAGTAACGTAAAATCATTCATGTTCTTATGTAAATTGCAACACAAATCAGGTTAGATCACAGTTATTAAACAAAGAATACATAAATCCTTTTCATTAGCAGGTAACTGATATGATTCACATCCAGTGCTTGATACTTATAACCCTGTGTTGGCATGTGCTTAATTCTACGCAATAACGTAAATGTAAAAAAGATGGAAATCAAGTATTTCAGCTACATTGTACTAATTCCTACCACTCTGTGCTGTAAAACCAAACTTCAACCAATAGCATTATTTCAAAATCATGACTGATTTCATGATTTTGTGGTAAAACTTAAAACCATTCCAAAGAATTAGAGGAGACCATGAAGGGAAGAAATCAGAACTTCTTCATAGTATAGTCTAAAGTACTGATAAAGTTAATTCCTTAGATTATTACTTCCCGACAGGGAAAAAGCAATTTAATTATAAGCAACACAGAGCCCTTTTATTGTAAAGACCTCTTGTCTTTTTTCTGTCACACTTCTTTTATGGTCTGTTTACTTTCTTTTGACACCAGCTAACAGAAGATTACAGGATTATTTCAGCAGCTCATCACAGGTCATCAAAGTTGGGGTTCAGAAGTACTGTAAAGAAATGGCGTGCATTCAGAACCCACTAGAACTAGTAGGAATGGAGTAAAAGAAAAAAGCTCAGTCCTTTAGGGTTCAACTAAGCTCTTTTAAATAGGTGTGTAAATTCCTTCAAAGAAATCTCTATACAGTCTAGGCGATGTTTACATGAACTGGCACATCTTCTATTTCAGAAGCTCTAAACATTACTTGAATATAGACTGGACACTGCAAAAATAAAGGTCAATAGTTTCTTTAGCAATGCACAGATACTCATGCATACAATGGATGATCTGAATGCAAGCTAACCAGATTTTTCAGTGAAGGTTAATTGGTCATTACAAGCAAACTTATTTTTAGAGATTGCACATTTAAATTTACAGACCCTAATTTTTGTCTGCAGGCTATTTAGAAGCTAGAAGATTTGGAAGAGGCAATGAGGGATTAGTAACAGTGAATTTTAGGTTCCAGAAAGCACACTAACAGCAGTTCTATGCTTGTTTTTTTGCGCAATCAGAGAAAATTCATGCTATTTTTTTTCTACAGTGTTGCTATTATCATACCTCCTTTCAGGAGAATTTTTTAAAATCTTTCTATTCATTCTGTCCTGCTAAAGATACAACAACCATTGAGTTTTCACATAGCATATGTTTATTACAAAAGAAAGGGAACCCTTCCCAGTTCAGCTAAAGATATGCCAGCTTCAGATACACAAAACAATCACTAAGAAGGGACATGGTTGTTAAATATTTTAATTCCTATAATTGAATTTGTTTGGCATCACACTACTGTTATAGAATGAAGAGCTAAAACAAATGAAGACACTAATTCAGATCACAGAATCACTAAGGTTGGAAAAGACCTCCAAGTTCATCCAGTTCAACCATCTCCCAATGATGCCCACTAAGCCATGTTCCTTAGTACCATATCTACATATTTCTTGACCACCTCCAGGGATGCTGACTCAACCACCTCCCTGGGCAGCCCGTTCCAGGGCCTCACCACAATTTTTTATTTATTTTAACCCAAAACACTGGAAATTATAACAGAATAGTTTATTACATGCTTTCTACTACACTTGAAAGTTAATGCAAACATGGTCTCTTTTTCTTTCCATTAACAGCTGCTGTGGTATCTCTTCAAAGCAGCATGTGAATACAGTTGTGCTGTCATACAGATCACACCATTATGAGATAAACGCTAGTGAATCATTCTACTGTTGTAAAATTTAAAAAAAAAAAGTAGATAACCTCTTTCTCAAAATTTCAGAATATGTGCATCAACAAGGAAGAGTCCTTTTTTTTCCTACAAGAATGTTCAAAGGCAGATGAGCAGTATAAAAGCAAATAGTTCAGCATAAAGATTCACAAGACTAGTTTTCTAATCAAGACCCTTCCAAACTATACATTTTCCATACTTTCATTTCTTGGGCAGCTTATATTTTTGCAGAAGACAAACTGGAACATCACCATTATTTTGGCAGAAAATTACAAATGCTGATGGTGAGTTCAGGTACCAGTCATTACTATATAAAAATATTCTGTCTTGTGATTGAGAAACAAAAGCAAAATTTAAGGAGAAAGAGATGAATAGGATTTTTATCTGTAACTTTAACTCTGGCTACCTATTGTGTATGTCACCTAAAAAAAACTTTAAAAATTACTCCATTTATCATGTTATATCCCTTCATATGATTCAATGCAATACAGAGCCAACTGTTTTCTTTCTTATCATGAACAGGAAATAAGCTGCCTTGTACTGTCTGTTAATATAGGCCTGAAACTAGTTGGAGGATGTTAAATAATAAATAACGTGTTTTATATACAACTGATAGTCAAATAAAGAAGTTATAAAGGAGAATCAAATTTTGGCAAGAAGTACACTTCCAAAGTATGCATTGGTAAGGGATGGGAGCCGATGCATATTCAGATGGGAGAAGAAGGAAAATGATAGCAAAAAGGACTGAGAAAGCAACTGAAGAGACAGCAAACTAAGAAGCAAATGAACATGCTTACAGTTAATTGACTTAGTATTTCTTAACCACATTCCTTTTCTAATCGGAACAATAACAGTAAGAAAAAAAATCATCTAAATTAGTAAGCAATCAATATTTAAATCAGTTCTAGAAGATTAATGTTCACCGATGAATAATATGTAATCTGTACATGAATGATATACATTTACTAATGATAAGATCTGATAGGCAAAGACAATCTGATAGGCTTAGACAACATCTTTACTATTGATACAAAAAGGCTTTATAGCATCTGGTGTGTTAGATGTTTAAAAAAAAACACTGCTTTTCTCAAAGACATTTCAGGATTTTCAGCTGTATATTCAAATATTTAATAGTCATCCAGTTGATATCCATTTGGAACTACTTGGATTAGAAAAAAAAAGAAAACAATTTCTTTTTAGAAACAGTAACACAAGTATCTACTATGCAATGCTAGCTTTAAACATGAAATACATTCCTCATAAACAGTGAAGACTGTAGGAACTTTTATATATTACGGATGTCCTTCAGAACAAGCTCTTGATTAAGAAGCTAAAGCATATGCTTAATGTGCCAGCCTCCCACCTATCCTACTACTTCGTGTCAATGAGGATGTGAAAAGCTGTTTTTTGTATACAAAAATGAAACTTACATAGACAGAGAACATATATACATGTGCTGCATGTCACAATATCTTCTGCTCCGTTACTTGATTTATAATTTAGCTGGTTTACATTTACAGTCTCCCTCCCAAATTATACAAGTATAAAGTAAAAAGCTTTGCAACATAGATGTAAATAATTAAGATAAAAAATGTGATATAACAGATTCCAGACTTGTCTACATATTTTAATCACTCTCTTAGCCTGCTTTTTCAAGGCTTAGGATGCTTTCAGTTTCCCCTCAGAGTAAATTCTTACAGAGTCAGGGACTTTTTATGTAATTTTTTTCCTGTGGATAAAACCCAGATTTTTATTCTGTAGCATCTATTTCATATTAGGAGCTTAAATAAACACAATTTGGGTAATAAGAGCCTCATACATTAAAAACCCCAATGACTTTCAGTATTATTTAACATTTTAACACTATCGCATCAATCGCTGAATGGTTGTTCAGCTTCACTGAATGAGCATTGCAAGAGCTTGTCAAAACGTTTTACCTGACAGATACGTTTGTTCTTCCATTTGCTCAGCACACACTGACTGTTTTGCATTAAGTCCTAAAAGACAACAGAAAACAGAGAATGGAGCTGGCAGTACACATTGTCAGTATCAGTTAACCTACTTCTGATTTTCAAGTTTATAGATGAAGCATGCCACACAAAGATCCAGCTGTTTTGGAATAGCCCGCCAGACAAAAGCACATTTATCAACACAGGGACAGTTGGATCTTGATGAAAATAAATACTGTTGAAAGAGGTTTAAAAACCGGATTATTTGTTACTCTTCTTGAAAATTTTGAAACATACCTCAACCTCCTTGAGTGTGTCTCGCAGTTTTTCTGGTCGTTTGTTTTTCAGTATCCAAGGGTAACCTCGAGCTGGCAAATAAAAGAGGCAACAAAAAGTTAAACAAAAAATATTTATATATAGGCAAGTATATATACACATGTGAGTGTGTTCATGTGTATGTGTGCATGCAAACAGCCATTAAATATAAGTTCTACAGCTTGAACTTCTGCTGTGGAAATACAAAACTAAAATTTCTAGGAGTTACCTTAAATATAAAACTTACCTATAACTGGAAGGAAATAGCTATGGTTTCTTTTGTTAAGTGATTTCCTTTCGAAAAGCTCTACTGTAGGAACAGTTAGCGTGAAATATCCACATTGGCCACGAGTTCACCATAGCAATTGTGCACAAAGCTCTCAGGATGGAATATCCTACTCAGCTGCTAAGCATTCGCAATGAGAAAGTATCTCACATTCAGTACGTTAACTCAGATTCAAGTTACCAAATCTTCAACAGATGCTATTCTTTAGAGCTAACATTTCATTGCCCAATTTCAAAAAGCAGGCACTAACGTGTCTGCAAAACATTTATGCATGAATATATGCATACATAGAGGTATTAACAACAGGTAATTGTGAACACTACAGGTTATGTTATGGAGTACAATTTTTTATAGGATTTGTTCTTGGAAAATTTGTTCCTAAGAATCTGCCTTGTCAAGCAGATAAGAAACTGCATGTCTTTCACAGTCCTTTAACAAAATTATTAATGTTTAGCAAACTATTTTGAAAATCACGGTGTAACATAATAACTCTGAAAACAACAGGCAACGTTGCTTCTGGAGTTGCTTAGAAATAGGTTTGTTTCATGGCTGAGAATCAGGCTAGTTAAATTTCATTATTTAAAAGTGAGCAGTTTTCTGTTCTTTAAGTACACAATAAAAATCATGAGAAACTAGAACACATTGTCTTTTTAAAATCTAGTGCATTTAAAGGAAACCTGATTAAAAGTTTTGAGGTCTAAGCTGTCAGTTTGTATGCCAACTTCCAGACTGAATGACTTAACAGTTGTGTTTAAACTCCCCTGCAAAAAGGAGCTTACAATAGGAGTGCTCTGGAGTGGAAAAAAAAAAAAAGAATTTCATCTGTCAACAAAGGAGCACACAAACATACAACTTCTCTTTGTATTTTACTGGACGAAAGCCAGTGTTGGTGGAACTGTTATGATAATATTAATTAGACATGTAAGATCACATTTTCAATAAATGCCTTCATAAACACTGGAATATGTATTCACATATGCAAAATGGGAAATCGCCTGTATGGACACTAAACTGTATATATACAAATCAGCAGCTGTGAATAAAGTTACCCAGTACTCCTCCTGAAGAAATGCCTGTTCTGTTTTCTGTTTAGGCCACTCCAATATTTACAGCCACAAGATGTAGTAGCTTGTGTTCTTTTGCATGCTTGGGGTTTCTGTATAACTGGATTTATCTGAGCCAGATCTTTTCATACAGCCAGTGCCTATTCGATAATGCTACATGAAGCACAAGGGATGTAAATCCTTTATGCTCCTCCCTACTTAAAACCCTTTCTCACCTCCCCACCTTTACAGAGCTGTATTGATTCTAACTGACACACAACCCTCCACAGCGGGTATAGATTTACCACACAGCTGTGTGCACCTTTATAACTATCCCCAGCAGGGTTTCATCCTGCTCCAAACCTAACTTATGGTGCAGCAAATAACTTCTCTTTCTACAACACACATCGCCTTCAAACACACTCACAACTCCACGTGGAATTTTCATTATGATAAGATGAAACGTTAAGGGAATTCTTCCAGCATATGTACTACTTTGTGAGGCTTCTAAAAGTCAGTTTGATTTTCCAGAGTTGTCATGCAATAATGTTTGACCATTAATGCATACTCCGAGAAATAACAGCTGTGCAAGAGTTGCAAATTTCAAGTCAGAAAAAAGTTGTACATGTACCTCTTTACCTGTCACAGTACTGCTATGTGATTGTATAAACTGAAATTGTTTTTAAACAGATAATGCAGGAACCATGTACATGTTTCAAAGCTAAAAATGTTCTATGAGGGCAGCGGATTATTAACCTGTCATTTGATTTTGGACAAAAATATTTCAGCTATATTTTTCAGTTTTGAGGCACTTAGTGTTTTGATGCAAGAGTTAAGTGGGAAAATATTTTAGGCCCTTATGCTGGGTAACTTTCTTTTGTGGGGCTGCTCTTGACAACGGATTTGAGATGCAATAAACACTACTAACCTCAGTGACATAGAAAAAAAACCACATTGCAAATATACCAGCAAGGTGTAGTTACAACTTTTCTATTGTTTTGTTAGTAATTCTGTGACAGAATGGCATAGACAGAAAGTTACATTGGAAACAGCCTGAGGTTATTTAAAAGTTTTTCCAGTTGTATCACCAAATCTAAACAATAATTCTGTCTTACTATAACAAGAAACTGAGAGAACAGCCTTACATTCTGCTAACTTTTGCTTGTCTTCTAAGTAACCATGCCTCATCTGTGATCCTAGGGGAAAGAACAGATCAAAAGGTGAATGATAATCCTTACAACTGCTGTCAGCAAATATTAATATTAGAGAGAAGAGTCACATATTGTGATAAAACACAGAAATTTACAAAAAAATTAAGACAATCCTGATGTTTTCACCTCTTAAGTCAGATATCTTAAATTTGCAGTGAAAGAAAGGCTTAGGCAGCCCAACAGGTGGGCCAGTATTACTGAGCCTCCAGTCTCATCAGATAGTGAAGTGAGCTGCAACTGAACACAGAGGAGCAGCTGAGTCTGTCTATCAGGAGAGGAACGGAGACAGCAGGTGACCCACCACACAGAGCCCATGGGATACCCACACAGGCCTCCACTCCATCCTGGCTGCAAATGGGAAGCAACTCCAGCTGAAGAGACCTTTTGGCCCATCATGAAACTTCTTGGATTAACAGGATTAATCAGATAAAGAAAATTGATCATTCACTCTGAAATGGCTATTTCAGATAGCAGTGAGGGCTGCGGGAGGCCGGACCGGCGCTCGTGCATCCACGATGCCCTCTGCTGGGATGCAGCAAATCCCGAATTCCTGCAACAGCCAGCACCTGCCTGCCCAGTGAAGCACAGTCCTTGAGCAGTGGTTTAGCATTCTGCAGCAGGAGAATAGAATACAGAAGCAGAATATAAAAACAAAATATAAAATAAGGTTTTGATGGCACAAAGCTTTTTTACAATTTTACTTGTAATGAAGAGATGCTAAATTACTCATAGGATGTTGTTATGTAAATATTTCCCCAAATCCTTTTTTTTTCTTTTTGAGTAAAGAGTTTTTAAATACTCTGAATTAATGTGGGAGAATCTCTTTCCATGCCTTCTTACTCTATAGAAATACAGAGGCATAAACTAAAAAAATCCAAAACTGAAGTTTTCAGAGCAGTCTCTGTAAGTACTTTGAACATCTGGAAGTCCTGTTCAGTTTTAGTTATGGCTGTTTATTTTACCTGGCTCCTTCTTCTCATAGTATTGATGTACCCCAATGTCTTCATCTATACAACGAAATATAGTTAGTTATTGGTGTGACACTGGAAACAAAACATAACTTATCAAGCAAAGTTTAGCATCACAGCTTGAGCAAGTTGGAGCAGAGTATTTGGAGTTAAAATGCTAGCCAGAGTGGAAAAACTACAGTATATACTCTGGATACCAGCTGGACTTTCAAGAACCAACAAGCTAGAACTGAAGGAGTATATGACAGGTCCTTACGTTTATTTGCAGCTGTCGTCTCACATATGCTTTGATTCTCTTCCAGCTGCCAACACTTAAAAGTGTTTTTTACCATCTTCCTAATGATCATCTTTTGTGTTCTTTTACAACAAAAGGTAAAAAATGCAGAGCAGACAGTACATGAAGTGTTTTCTGAGCCAAGTTGAAGACAACAGTTATTTTTTAACATTTGTGAATTCCAGGAAGCTGCCCCACCAAAGCACCCAATATTGATTGATAGGTATTGCTGCCTATTGTTGTATCACATACAAAAGCACCTATCCATTCCTATGGTCTAGGGCAAGCCCTGGCTATGTACCAACAGCCTGTCAGCATGAAACACAAGCATGCACCTACACAGAGCATCTTCCTCTGTCCTCCAGGTTCCATGGCAAATAAATTTGGATGCTTGGGCCACCATGAGACTTCTGATGTGGCTGGCTGCTAAATACTTAGGTGTACCATGGCATGGAGATCTAATCCCAAGAGATTTAAGTCTGACTTAAATTTGCAGTGTTTTGTAACAATTGTTATGACGCTGTACATGTCTCATTCTACGCACAAAGATATTACAGGGAGAAATTCATTTGCAAAAATGTAGGAAGACAATGCCATGGTAGGTAGCTTTTGATAAGAGAGCAGTACTCCCTTTCACCTCAGGAATTCGTAACAAATAAGTGCATAGAAAGGAAGTCTGAAGGTCAGAAGTGTAAAACAGGTACAGTGTGTCACAGTACATTTTCAATTACAACAGATCACAACTATATGTTTACTTAAGCCATCACAATTTTCCATGAAATCCAAATTTAAAAAATAAGTAAATAAATATATACATATACCTTCTCCAGAACCAGAACAGTTCTTACACATATAGGTTGCTATGGCATATTGAGTCAATATTTGAATAATATACTTGAATGGCTTTCAATAAAAACATAGTATGACGGGCATGAAGTATCATAAACAATATGATCCATTTATGACCCAGCAGAGGGTTGTTTTTTTTTTCACTGTAGCAACAGTATGACAAGGTAAATGAAGGGCTGGTAAATAGTCACATGACTCCTGGAATAATCAACTAAAAACATCACTATTTTCTTGTAAGTACAAAACTTCATATAATCATGCAAAATACCCAGAACATGCAGCAACTTCTTATTTTCATGCTAAGTACAAATTGCAGTGCCACTGTAAATCAAGTTGACTATTGATCTTCATTCACCCAAATTAGTTACTACACTGAAGCTTACAGTTGAGTGGGGTATAGCTTCCTAAAAGGGAAAAGGGAACCAATTAAATATAATCTCAGTGTTTCTGAGTTAAAAGGATGCTCCAATTCTATGATGAGATAAGCAAAGAAACTAAGTTCAAATATAATCTCACTTTCTAATTTTCTTTCTCCTAAGCTTAAAATCTATTTCATTTGGGTACTCAGAATTTTATATCAATTTAATTTTCATCAATAGGCTTTGTTGTTTTGTTTTATTAATAGGTAACAGCTCACCGCTAATACGTAAGGTAGTCTTCAAAGACCACAGGTGCATCTCAGTCAGGCAGAAAGTCATCTGATGGCAGATGGGAGCCCTACCACTATGAAAAGAAGGAAAGAAAATGCATGAGCAAATTAATTACCATCTATCACCAATGAAACCGAGTATTCTGGAAACGAATTGCTGGAAGAACCAACCACTGGTGCTATTTTGTTGTACTTCATTTGTAGTTTTCAACAACAATAAAATGACGTATGAGATGGAATAAAGTAAGAAAAGGACGTACTTAAATATAACCACCATATACAGAGAGAAATCAACATCTGCTTGAATTTAGAGTTGCTCTTGCCGTGAAGAGTAACTTTGTGCTCGATGTTTTTCATATACACCTTATAATCTGTCTTTACTTTACAGTTATTACCTTGAAACATGTAAAAGTAAAGCCACTACTTAAAGATCTTCCCTAGATATGAAAATTTGACCTTCAGGCCAAATTTTTTTAGACACTGTACACAGGGAAATATCAGTATAGTCATGAAACAGTATTGAACACTTAATATTTGCAGGTATTAGTTATAATGCTAGATAGAAAAACAGATGCCTTTTGTAAATAAAAACAGCACATTAAATCAATTAAGAGTGACACAACAGCAGAAGTGAAGCAAAACACGATTTGAAATATTATGCACATAGACTACAGTAATAAACTGTGCCCTGCTTTGTTGAACAATCCATCTGAATATTATTTCTAGAGGATGAGTTGTATTTCAATAAAACACTTCAAATCTTCTGAAATGCTGTAACCAATAGACTTGCCTGCATAGTAGTTTCCCTTAGAGCTCTAGTTATAAGTGGGCAATGAGACCAATTGCTTTGGATTCTTTCACTAAGGCTGGACTTGGAAGGGGAGCTTACCAAGATACAATACACTACACTTCAGAGCCACTGCTAGTATGGTACTGCAATTGAACTTTCTTTTTTTGAAAGCAGACTCTTCATTTCCTTTCTTTTAGTGCAACCTAAACAATATTCATATTTTCAGTTGCTGAGGGGATGAACCAATTAGAATACAACTGCAGAATTCTTGTGATAAAGTCTAAAACCTTATCACATAAAGACTATCAGACATATCCATCAACAGTGCTATGATGAGAAATATGTGCAAGAATCTCAGGTAGCATCACGGAAACTATCATAGTCCCAGCAAATCTATGAGACCTTGAGGTATTATCACTGAAGCTAATATGTATGTTTTGATGCATTGCCTAATCCACTGAAATAGCAGCAAGTGGAAATAGTATTTTCTTTACCCTGATCCCCAAACGTACAAAAAGTCTTGCTGACTTACTAAATCCCATAGTCCTATAAGAAAGGAAGAAAAAAATAGCTCACAATGCACATCTAGTAAATGGAATACACTTTCACCTTCGGTGAGAATGAGGTTTGGAAAAAAATGCAAAGAGATTAGCAGCATGGTAGTCTGTTGAACATGGGAACCACTTGTGATATAAATATGGATGAGGACAGCCCCTCATTTTTCATGTGGACTACTGCAAAAGAAGATTGTATATTATAATTTTCTTATTTGATTTCACTTTCTTTCCTTCCTCGGAAAGTGAAAGGAAACTTGCATTCCCCAAAGACCCAGATATTCTTGATTAGATCTCTCACTAATAAAAAGTCACTGAATTGAGTGAACTACTCCAAATCCTATCACAGTTTGGCTAAGAAAAAATAATAATAATTAAAAAAAAGCCTTTGATTGGCAGATTATCTGTTCACCTGGAAAGAACGTATAACTTTACAGAAGACAAGTAAGACTAGAAGACTTCAGCACAACAAATAATCTAACATCCCAAAATGACTCCAAAATTTACGTAAGTTGACATCATGGGACCTTCCTGTTGTTCATCCCCCAGAAGACTTTCAAGTACTCAGCTAATTATTTGAATACTGGTTGCTACTGTGTGAGTGAAAGTAGCAATCTGCCCCTAGAACACCGGACCAGTCTATCTGTATCCTAATCTGAAATATCTTCTGTTTATAGTCTACAGAGAAATTGCTTCAGTAATAAGACATGACATTTTAAAGTCTGTTTTCTACTCAGATAAATTAGTTTTCTCGTAGACCTTTTTGAAAGAATACACACTGACTTTCAGAGTTATGCAATCACATCTCACCATCAATATTCACATCAATATTTTCCAGCACAATGGAGATGACAATGACAACAGCGGAGGGATCTGCCTGTCTTCAAAAAGTGCCTCTTTATTTAACTACATGAGTTATTTGCTGCTGGAAAACGTTCAGCATGAAAACATAAAGAAGCTTTAAGAAATCCACGTCCTTTCTTCAAAGCTGAGTAGAATTTGGGAAAAATAAGTTAAAATAACTCTATTGTTAGGGTAAAGCTGGAATTCAATTTAATAGCTGGTTCTTTTTCTGACTCATGCAACACTGACTGCTTTCACAAGTGTCTCCACAAACAACAGGCAGAGACAGTCTGGTGGCTGAAAAAAGCTTATTGACAAATGGAGATGTTCTCTGATGGTTTGCCTGCTCCAGTATCTGTGTTCAGATTGCTTTGTTTAAAAACATGCCCAGTTTAGCAAATATTTGTTTAACCACTGATACAGAAAATAAGCACCTAGTCACTCTGTAACATCAACAAATGCTGAAATTGATATCAAGGGTCCATCCTGGCATATTCAGTTTAATTGTTGCTGTGCCAAGCAATTAGGGACTACAGCCTGCATGAGATATTTGGAGTAATGCATGAGATACAGAGCGCAATTAACTGGCAAAGGAAGCTGCATGCAAAAGGCAATGACCATTCCTCAAGAATGAGGCCCTCAGAAAATTTCATTGAAAATACAACATGCTGACTATAATAGGCTACCTGAATTTTGTCATTTATGTGCCAGAGGCACAACCCTGTCACAACACTGTTCCAAGCACCCCCTAACAGTTAAGGCTGCAACTACAGATAGAAACCTACTGTTCCACTGGACTGCTGTAAGTCCATGGGATCAGACAGATTCCATCCAAGGTTGCTGAGGGAACTGGCAGAGGTGATTCTGTTACTTCAGTAATTCTATGATTCTATGATACTAGGCCACACCATAGCCTGTGGCAACCACATGGTCCTTCCAGAGAAGTAAAAATCCAACATTCCTAGTGAAAGACATAACCATGGGGTTCCCCTCAAATATCTCTCTGTGGTTTACCTAGGAGCATGAACAAGGTAAAAGGGAAAGCTAATCAGAAAGCAGGGATTTTCGCAAAATAGCAAAGTTAGAAATTGTTTTCTCCTACTTTCATGCTCTTTAGGTTCACTGTTTGGAAACAAAACCAAAACCCTTTAAAAATGTCCTCTAGGAAAAAAAATAGTATATTTTAATTGCATATTAATTACACAATAAACCAACTATTTTTAGATGTCAGAGTAGATTGCCCTAGATTTTAGTTTTGCCACCCTTTGCCTGCCCTTTTATAAGTTAGCATTCTTCTTCTGGAATCACTACAGCTCATTCACTACCCCACATCCAATTTGTACCTCGAACAACAAATGCTCAACAAGGTAATTCACCAAGTCACCCTATAACTTATTCTACGATTCCATGATACAATATTTGGAACAGAAACCTCTGCCTGGCTTCCCTTCCCTTTCATGACAAATTTCTCCTTCACCAAGGAGAGAAACTCCCTGCAGCATCAATATGATTCACAGGAATAATATTTGACTCTAAGATAAAACTTACATCAAACTAGGTATGTTAGATTAGTAGCTATTAGCCGTGCACTTTGGGGAGATATAATTTCTTTGTATAAAGTGTATCAAGTTTTAAGCATAGTATATTTCACATTCTTAGCTATATAAAATTTACAGTAATCATTTATTTAAAAATAACCCACGGAAAAGTTTTTGCTCAGTCAAGCTCCCACATATTATAATTGCAAAACATCCACCCTTACAAGATAGTTTATACTTTTTACAGTTGGGACAAAGTCGCAGCTTGTTTGATATATAAACATATACAGAAATAAAGTCAGTAACATTAGAATTTGTAAACCCTTACTTTGCACTTTGGCATTAATAAAAACAATTTAAATTTTAAATCATAAAAACAATTCAGATTCTTATTTCACATTTATGATTTATTCTGAAAAAAGCCTGTAGCACAGCAATGGAAGGGAACTGCTAGATTTATACAGACACATTAATAATTTTAATTTGGTTTCTTAAGAAAATGAGGCATGTGCCAGTATATCAGTCTAATCTTGTTGATTTTTTTTTTTAATCCATTGGTCTTGTTAAATATCATTTTCTCAGAAAAGAAAGTCCCAAAAAATATACATTTCTGGTAAATGTCCCAAAAACCTGCAGGCAGACACCAGCACTGAAGGAAATGCAGCAATCACTCAGACCCTTCCCAGTTCTCTTGGTGAAACCCAGAGATCTAGCCCATTTGGAGCTTGCTGTTTCTAGGGGATACAATAGAGAGCATCCTACTATTCAGATGTGATACTGGCTCAAAATTTCACCACAATTTATGTGCAGGTAAGCGTAAATAGTTCCTTGTCCCTGGTAGGAGGAATCCAACCAGGTTTTAAGGCCTTGGTTCCATGTATCCCCATTGGTAAGCTCAGCACTGACACTCTTAAATTTCACAAGTGTTTAGATTTAAGATGCCATTGAAGAATGGCAATTTTTATTTGTTTAGAAACTCAACAGGTGCAAAGATGACATTCTGATCCGTCTTCACCTGGTGCAATCCTTTCTTTGGATTTTAGAGGTTAGAAATCCTATGCAAAAAATAAGCTATTTTTACTTCATTCTTACACGTTTCATTCATTTCAGAAAACGCAATTTCATTTTCTGACAAGTAGTTGTTCTAGACTTCATTTTTCACTTTCCATTGGTGAAGTCTGAGATGTGTGTATTGTAAATAGAAACTTTGCTGTGCAAAATAGATGACAGTCAGGGTCAGAGGCCCATTTACAATAAGATTGTGGTTAACCACAGCAGTGAACACTGTTCAAGATCAGACAAAAAATGCCAAGGCATACATAAAACAAATGATTTTACCTAATAAAACTTGGATCAGAGGGTTTACTAGTTCTTCTGTAACAACAAAAGGAAACTGGTTTTGGTTGTCTTCATCCTTTCTGCTGTGTTGACACCCACAACTTGCTTCTTCCAACTGTCCTGCTGGTATCTCACCCACCACTCTCTGCTCCCCAGTTTCTCTACTCCAATTCCTAACTTTACTATGTCACTTTCCTCTTTAGAAGCTGACACGGGCTCATTTTTTTCTATTTTTTTTCCACTGCTGAATTCAGACATCCCCCTGCCTGCTGCAATTTTTGCTGAGCCAGGTCAACCTCTCCTCACCACCACTATCTTTAAAACCTGGAACTGAAACTCCTACTGAGTTCTTTGCTCTCTTAACAGCATAATGAGCTTCACTCTTACGTTTATTTACTTCTCCTTTAAATCATTTTTCCACTGAGAAAAGATTTCGTAGTATAAATAAAAATCACGTCCTCTGCTCATTAGACCAACTTCCAATTTTAGTAAGTAGAAATACAGGCCTGCTTTTATAAATATAAAGAATATTTTCAGCTTATACAAATAACAAGTGGGTAATTTATCATAAATTTTAATGCAAATATTTTCTGTTACTTCCTTTCTCCCTAATGCAGCAGACATCAGTGACTGAGAATATTTTTGCCAAACATGTGAACGAAGCAAATTCCTTTCCTTAGTCTAACTTCCCCCATCTAAATAAGAAAACTACTTTGTAGATGAGTGAACAACACACAGATCATTCTGTATTGAAATACACAGTGAAACTTTTATTGTAAGAAAGGCCTAAATATGGCTTACAGAATAATCGTTGAAAGGAAATACGTTATCTGATAACTCAAGAATTCTGGCAGGAAAACTATATATTGTAAACTTATTCCCATATACGGTGAAGTTGTAACGCGATCTGCTGAATTAATTTTATGAGGTCTGTTCTTCTGTTTTATCAGACTGAATAAAACCCTTTTTGTAATGACAATTAGTTATATTTAATGATTTTTCATACTTCAAGGCATACAGATATCTCCTTAAGAACATGAAGACTATTTGACGTATCATAAGACACTGAAATTTTGTAAATGCCATAAAACAGAACAAATATTTAATTTCCAGTTATTACTAGTTAAGATTACTTCTAAGACAATCATCTTGGCCTTAACTTAATACATAATCACCTATTTATTTGCATTCAAAATGTCTAGGTGCTGATCCTTAATTTGTCACCTTGGCAAAGCTCACAGTAGCACTACGTTTTTTAAAAAATGTAGCCAGTCTTGATTCATATTAAGCAAAAGTTTTGGAGATATTACTCTGAAAGAGATTAGTTGTATGTTGCCAAAAAGCCATGCAGACTCCTGCTCAGGATGTGAATTGCTGGACGAGAGACAGCTGCCTCATTCATTCTCCAAGACTGAAACTAAAGAACTGTTTAGTACTTACAACATAGAGGGTGCTGAAGCTCAAGGAAACGTGCAGAAACACTACAGGAAATCTATATGGGGGTAGTTTGTTGACATCTAAAAGCTTGTTCATTTGTTAGAACCTAGACACAATTTTTGCTGAGCTGTGTCCCAATGATGACAGGATGTGAAACTAAATTCTTAACTTGGTAAGTTCTACCTTACTGCCCAAATCACGACCATCACTCTCCCCCAGTTCAGAAACACACTTCCAATTTATATTATTGGTGCATTCTTGTGAAAGACAGCTATTGATTAACTGAACAGATAAGAGTAACTACAGTGAAGTAGAATGAATTTGAAGAAGGTAATGTCATTTGTCAAGAAGATATTTAGTTTATGCATCAGCCACACCTCTGATAACGTTAATGAAGCTAGCAATCATTCTCCAATTGATATTACAGGCAAGTACTACAATCTGTAACAACTCTGACAGAGCGGGTGTGAAAAGTTAAGAAGGTCACAGAAAATAGATATAATTGACCCAGGTTTTCACTCCTTAGAGTGAAAAGTTCATATACACATTTTGATAAAGACCCTGAAGGCTTTTATATAAACCAGATAGTAGATAAGTGATCCAAACTACAGATATCCAGTGCTGACATCTGACATAAGGTAATTACAGAAGTATTAAATGTCAAACTGTTTTACGCTTTTCTTTTAGATGGTGATTGTTGTTGTAAATAAAGCTATTCTTCAGTACTTAAGGTCAGTAGGTCACAACATTTCACAGTAGTGATATCTTACAGTAAACTGAAGAAGATAAAATCTCTATTTTTTAAGCTAAGCAGAAACAAGTATCAATAAGTGAAAGGACCAGCACATAATTCAAGTACAGATGAAGTCCTTGCTCCGTTGTCCTGCCACTGCAGCAACTCCTACTTGCAAGGAAGGAATAGCAGGTCTTTAAAATGCAAACGTGGGTTCAGAATAGAAATTAGTAACAGGTTCCTTAGTTCATCACCTGGTCATGTAGTATGGACTGCTACTGTTTATAACAGTGATCAAAGCCATAGTTAAGTTTAAAGCAATGAGTTAACTATAGTTCAGACTGAGTTTTAACTGTACTTGCACCTATGCAAATAAGGTTCTTTTATACTTTTACGCAGTACTTCAGATTTAGGTATCAAACTGCTAACAAGATTCATGAGGGCATCAATGTGGCACCGAAAATGTAGCATGAACATCTATTTAATTATCCTTTTATTTACAGGACATATCAGCAGTTTTCTCACTGAACTGTACAGCTCTGGTCTTTACCATTTTATAGTATGCATGCTGAGTATTTATATAAATAATTTTCATTTGCACATTGGTAAACACATTTAATTTACAAATCCTGGAAAGTTGCAAGCTGTCTTAAAAACAAATATCAACTCAGTGCGTTGTATGAGCTGGATCAATTTACTAAAACAAACATAGGTTATACTTAGATATCTAACATCTATAAATATGGGGGTTTTTTGTGTTCTTTTTCAGAATGTTCAGCTATTTCAATAATTTACAGTAGCTTCTTTATGTTGGCATTCTCTTCCGTCTTCATTTGTTGCAAGCAATGAGTTAATCAAGCAATAAAATGAGCTTTGGTAATATTTGAAAATCACCTTTGAATAACCATTTGCGAGGCTCATTGAGCTTCTTGCTAGCTCAATGCATTTATTTTTAAAAATGGCTTTTCAGCTATACTTGAATTCCAGCTAATCCAGTGAGACTTGTATCTTGCTTTTTTCAATGTAATATTACAAAAACTACAATGCCTGTGCGCCAGACTTCCTTTTAAGAAAGATTTGATTGCAAACACAAACAAAAAGCTTTTCTTCTTTTGTTCTCTCTTATGATCTTCAAACAGGTTTC
This sequence comes from Odontophorus gujanensis, assembly GCA_013399175.1. Lineage (NCBI taxonomy): Eukaryota > Metazoa > Chordata > Aves > Galliformes > Odontophoridae > Odontophorus > Odontophorus gujanensis. Next base: position 1,696,644 of record VXAB01001864.1, read on the forward strand.
TATGAAAAGGACTAATATTTTCAATTTTAAGCCATACTCACCTTAGCAGTAAGGAAAGACAAAAAAATGAAAATTTCCTTTACAATAATTAATTCTTGATTGTAATGCTACAGTGTAGTTTATGTTAAGTTTTAATTACACAGATATGCATTAGGAAAACTAACTTTGAAGAAAAAAATAAATTTGTTTAAACATTCCATAATCACATTTGAAATTGCTGAGCAGTGGTGTTGTATATAAAATGAAAGGTAGATAGGTTTTAATACTGAACTAGGAACTACTCTACTACTCTTAGCAGAGAACCATGAGTAAAATACTTGGTTCGTAGGTCAAGATAGTTTCAGAAATTTATCTTATTAAAAAAATAGGTAAAGCACATGGCACGAGATGCACAAACAGCAAGGTGGGACAGAGGGGAAAGAGGGAGAGACAACAAAACCAAAAAGAATCATAGAATCATAGGGGTTGGAAGGGATCTCAAGAGATCATCTAGTCCAAACCCCCTGCCAAAGCAGGTTCCCTACACTAGGTAAAAAGGAGTGTCTTTGATAACAAACAATGACTTAAGCAAGCCAGTTACAAAAAAAAAATAAATTAACAAATCTCCTACCAAACAGAACCAACCACAGATGCTCCATTTATTCACCAGTTTTCTCACCACCATTAGTTTCTCTTATGGTCTGCTCTCCACAGCATGGACAGCCACATGACTATGCTTGGCTCCTGCAGCGGCTAAGCGTCATCCAAAATATATGCTAAAAAAAATAATGGGCTGAATCAACCTTTTTCCTTTGCCTGCCCAGGGCATCCAAATAGAAGCAGTTCAAAGGACAGAAGCTCAGTTCCAACATTGTTCTACCTATTATGGGAGCAAAGGAAGACATACCATCAATGAAGTAACTGGAAATGCCTTTGGCAAGTAATTAAAACAGTTTTGTTCTAAAATCTGTCATACAACAAAAACACAACACATTTAGTAACAACCACAGCCATCCCTGTAAATTTGAGTATTAATTGTAAAGATATATTGTGTTTCAGGGTCCAACACTTCCTTTACAGTAAGGGTGACTGAGCACTGGAACAGGTTGCCTAGAGAGGATGTGGAGTCTCCTTCTATGGAGGTATTCAAGATCCATCTGGATCCCCCACCCGTGCATCCTATTGAAGTTCCCTCCTTTAGCAAGAGGGAACTTCAGCAAGAGCATTGGACTTGATGATCTCTGGGGTCCCTTCCAATCCCTGCAATTCTGTGATTCAGTGTGATTTATGCTACTGTTTTTTCAAAAAGCATTATGAAACAGTTCCTGACAATGTAAGAAATATTTACTGAAGGAACCAACCCTCCAAAAATTATTAAAACTATGAAGTACGAAGCATTTAACTAGAAGCAGTAATTACCTTAGTAAAGGACATGACTAGGCAGTCTTCCTGCTTTCACTTAACCAGCTGTTGCCTGTCTAGCTCTCATTTAAATAAAATATCTGTTTCAAACTCAAACAGTGATTATGCTACTGGGAGAAAGATCCACCTAGCTAACTTTTCAGAAGTTTGTAGCTCAAAATTGGATACTATTGTCACTGATCGCAGAGGAAACACTACTATTGGGCTGACTGGTTCAAGGTCCCAGTAAGAAAACTGCGTACATTAACATTTTGTTCTAAATTACAGAACTGTGATTAATTACAAAAGAATAGCACCAAACACTCTTAGCTTAGAGCTAGTTTCCTGAGCACTCTGTTAGAAATCCTTAGTACCTTGTTACATTGTTGTCATAGGTCTAATTTAAAAATCCCTTTGAAAATCCAATAACTACATTTTAAATAACATGTGATATAAACTTTGATGCTTTATGTCTTCCATGGACTCTTATGCTACCAGGCATTCTGTGCATCCATTCAGAACCCCCAGATTTAATATAGAAATAACAAGATGCTCACAACATCCAATTATTCTGTTGCTTGATATATCTAAGAAAGACATACTACTTTTTCCATCTAGAATCTACTCTCAAACTAGAAACAATTTGACTGGAGTCTGAACTAGACAATTTAGGTACTATAGAAAAAATTGTACACTTTTGAACAGCTAAAAGGTAGGTATCATAGGTATCATATAATCACTTAGAAGAATTAGAAACTAATTATTATTAACAAGGTATGTCAGCTTCACAAAACACATCCGCTGATGTTGAAATTCATATATTTAAATATAAATGCAAATACTAACATTCCTAAGTTGTTAGGGAATATATTGTTTACAGATGTTCATGTAATGTAAACAATGTCTTTCGAGAAGAGAGGTCTTTACAATCCAAGAAAAAGATATCTAAGTGATGTGCATGCAAAATTGGAGACAGAAGTACTTGCATCCCTTCATACCCAGACGGTACTGTGAAAATACAAATATACATAAATGCAATAAAAATTTGCATACTTATGACTGAAGGGACATTTTGCTACCCTTTTAGTTAAAGTCTTGGGAGGCTGTATGGCTTCTTAAGAAACTCCTGAAAAGAAAACTTCTGTCCCTATATTCCCTTTCAGAGCCCTGTGCCCATTCCTCCAGATGTCATTTGATATTGTTCTACAGAAAGTCTTTGGAAGTTCTGGCAGCTTTCAAAAGCAAGTGGATATCAGGAATGTTCAACCACACTACCTATCTATCTGAAAAGTTGTGCAAAGAAGCACCACACTCTCCAAGAGCAGTATTTTCAAAGTCACCATCTCCATACGTTTGCTTTGACAAAAACTTGCAGGTAGCACATTTCCTTGCTGAGCACTCATCTAAACATTACTGGGTACATAACTGAGAGCCATTGCTTTGTTCTATTGACTGCTTATAAAATTTAGTGACTTTTATTCAGTCTTAGAAATTGATTCTACAACAACAGAATTTTATCTTAGAAATCTTCCTATCTCCATTCTCCTGTGCTGGCTTTAAAACAGTAATCAAGGGACAAATGGCTATAAAACCAGGCCCCAGTCCTGCTTGTCTTGCAGCACAGACTTTCAAGTCAATTATTGAATGTGGGATTATGAGAAATCAAGACAGAAGATCCCTTAATTCTACTGTTTTATCTTTACTAGCAATAGCAGAAACTTACAAAGTACAACTATTTTACTATTCCTATTGCAACTGTATGCAGTGGAGTTAGATTGAGCCCATCTATAGAAGGAGCAGTAATATTGTAAGCAAGTACTACAAAGCACATACGTTTATCTCAGCATCATTTTGCATTTACATAGAGCCTCTACACATTTTCTTATGTTTTTATATTAGCAATTACAAAATGCACAATTTTTGCTGCTCTGAGTCATTCTACCCCCTGTAGTTATCCTCATATCAATATTCTGAATCCCAGTAATGGCACTGGAGAAATTAAAGAAGAAATTGGATAACTCTAGGATGCATAAAATGACTCTTCACTACATTTACAAACACTTGAAGTTAAGCATATTGGGTTTCAAGCAAAGAGAACTCCTTGGCACAGAAGCACCCTCTAATGGCTGACTATAGACTGCTCTGAATAATAACTGCAAAAGGAATGGAATAGGTCCTCTAAAAAGTAAGGGAAACTGCTAAGATACAAGAGAAATGGAAATGTGAACATACATACACATAAACACACGTTCACATTCCACACACAATCTCTGTTGCACATCTTCAGCACAACCCAAAACAGGAACATAAATCAGACAGGCTTCTTACATTAGAGGTTGGATTTTCTTCTAAAATAATATTCTTTAATTAGCATGCAAAATATTGTTTCAGTTTGCGTAGCTTTCAATCATCCCTCAAACTTTTAAGACAAACATTTTTGTCTTTCACAAGAGAAAATCAGTCCAAAAGGATGTTAAGAAAATGCCATGTTAAACATATGATTTATATACTAAATGGTCAAATAATTTAGGTCAGAAGGAACTTGGAAGTCATTTAGTCCAGAGCTGGTCAACTTTGAGTTTAGATTCCAATAATGTAATGTTAAGATATATATTTTTAAGTTATACTTCATATTTATGCTAAATCTGTACTCAATATACTAGCAACATAAACCAGTTCTGCTGTCTAAAAACATACTTTAATACATTTTTTTCTTTCTATTCTATGGCTTTGTTGATTTATTATTCTGAAAATACCCAAAAGGTGTATTCTAAAATTTGCTCATATAACCACATTATTGTGCCTCCATAACTACAATCTGTATCCAACATAAGATACTTTTAACAGTTAGTAATAAAGGACATCTCAGTGTTCAGGCAAAGCCAGTGAAAGATAGAGCAGTTAATAACATGAAAGTAACGAGGCTAACCAACCAACTTGCTTCTCAACATCACTTTTCAAATCTCTTTGGGCTAAATTTTTAGCCAGTGTGTGGGGAATTAGCCATAGAAATCCCATTTACATTAATGAATTGTTCCGTGGTTAACTCCCCATGCTCTGTGCTGAAGATTTACCCCTATATCACTAAAATAAATATGTGCAGATGCCCAAACTCTTTATATAAAGCCTGAAGAAATTAAGGGCTCTATTCTCAAATAATTGACTTACACACTTGTATCTTTTTCTCTTATGGATCTTCTTCTACATATCAGAATGGGTGTAATGTCTGCATTATTCTCTTTGAGAAGATTACTCAAAGTGCATGTTTCCTGCATAAACACCAAGTTTAGTTAATTGTGTATTTTACAAAGATAATCCAATATATACTGAGTTGGATTTCTCTCACAGTAAATACACAATGAATACGAATATTTGATTGAGTATTACTCTATGTCACAAGAATGGACTCTATGCCGTAAGAGCAACAAGTAACTATAGCGACATTTCTGAAGAAAAGACAGTACTTCTAAAACTAATGCATCAAAAATAATTGACAAATACCCTATTTTCCTACAGAAAGGCAAAACACAACCAGAGCAATTTAAGCTTCCACAAGCAGTGGCTGAGACACTGTTGAATGATGGTGAAGTATGCTTCTTACACTAACAAGGAAAAAATTAAGCTGGAAAAGATCCCAGGACCACAAAGAGAAGCCGCCCTTGGTTTCTGAAGTGGTGGGGAGAAATGGGGGCCTATGTTCTGTTGCATCCTTAACTTCCACTTGCAACAATATACTCCTGCTATTTTTCAAGTTTCAATTTAAATGCCCACTTGCCTAGGTTAGTAGTACATCAAGGTAAACGACGGCTTTAAAAAAAAAAAGGCCAAAATGACTAGAAGTAATATTTTTGGCTTCACTGGTACTAAACATGCTTCAATACTTTATTCATCTAAGGTCTGCCACTGCCCATAAGCACAGAAAATTACGTTGACTTTTTAGTATACCGAAACGCTTCCAGGTTTCTGATGCATTTCAGAAGTGAGTCCATCTCTACTTCAAACCATATTCCTTTGCTAAAATGTGGGAAATACATTCTGCTCATACACAAAGACTTATCTTAAAATGACTATTCCCAGAGATCAGACTGGAAGAATACAGGTATAATACTGTCTGCATCAACCCTAGCAACAGTTGAATAGACTTTTCGCACTGTAAGTTCTAAGAGGACAGACTACTTTGTCCCTGAACACAGAACTGAAAAAGCAACTGTTTTGTCTGAACATAATATGCCAGCTAAATGAAGATAGACGAAGCCCCCTTAAATTATGCAGTGAAATCATAGCCAAGAAAAACCCCTCCAAAAAGATCACAATCCTCCTGAATACACCTAGAGCCAAAGATGTTGCATTTAGACAGAACTTCTTTTAGCTTATGTACAAACTCTTAAATCATTTCTAGACCAAAGATTAAATGTATAGTCCTCTTAAGGACACCAAACTACATGACTATAAACCCATCCTTTTTCAACAGCAACACATTTAGGTTGATTCTCTCTTTCCACTGAAAGGTTTTTTCATACATGTCTTTCATAGCCAAGATAAAAAAGGGAATTTTCCTGGTAGCATTCTTCACAGAAATGCTTTCAGCTAGAACTCAGGAATCTGGAATGAGGTAAGGCCGGGCAGATGGGGGTGGAGAGAAGAATCGGTCATGTAAACAGGTTTTATATTGCATTTATTACAAACTCCCCTTATTTCCACTTGCTTCTTTGGAAATTAGCACAACCATGACTGGATTAATTCTCTGTGGGTTTCCCTCAGTACTATTATTGAGCAGTCATGGGAAAACTCAGCCAAATGAGTATGGCTCTAGTGGAGCCATACATCTAGGAGGAAGGGCAATCACCAGAACACAGGGCTTGTCTAAAAAAAGACATTCAAGCAGATAGGGCAGTTAAGCTGACCTCCCTGAAGTGATGTCCTCAGACTCTAATTGAACTGAATTTTTGATGTTTTATGTCACCTTATATAATCTTTCTTGGAAAAGGAAGAATTTTATAGAGGATGTTTGTTGGTTTCCTGGTTTTACATTTACACATTCCTATCCATTCTTCAGGCTTTTTGGCACATTTCATCCCTCACTGCACTGCTTCACAGCTGAGCAGGTCTTGTTCCCATACCTGTGCGTTCTCCACAGCTCCCAGACTTTGCTGACAGGCTGAAACCTCTCTCTTCAAAACACTGAAAGGTCACCAGACACATCTCTTTTCAGTATGCTGAGAAACAGCCTTTGCAGCAACCATGTCTTCCTCACTCATACAGATCATGAGAGAATAAAAGGCAAAGATGAAGCGTGACTTCAGCATGCCTTCTGCAAGTCCAGCACATCCTTCCAAACTGTGATTAGTGTCCTCTTCACTACTGTATCCCCTAAAGAGAGACACCATCCTGGTAAACAGCAGCACTGCTACCTCTTCTTGGTTCATCCAGTGGTGTTCTGAACTTGCCTTGGGATAACACACTCCAGCATCAAGACACCATGCAGGTGTTTATTTGTAGTGACTAAGTTATGTCATCTGCTCTTCTCTGAGCAGCTCCCTTGATTGATATGTTTGGCAGAAGCAGTTTGGAGGGCTCAAGTCCGTTTGTCCACATGTGACACAGTTTGCTTGTAGCATCCTATAAGTTATTCTTTCCCACAAACATTTTTGTTGACACTGGGTTATGTGGAAGGAGAGAAAGGATGAGGTCTGCATTTCATAGCAGCCTCCTCCCTAAAAGCATCAGAAATTTCCAACAGTCCCAACAGATGATTTCTCAATATTCAACTAGTTTGCAACTGACTGGCATCAAGTGAGCATGACGAGCTTCCAGATAGCAATGGCAAAATGCCTACTGGCACTGTCAAGGACTCCCCTGACTATATATTGTAGCAGCTCTGCAGTTAGTTTGGAGATGGATAACGGCCTATGTCATCTTGCATTCCTGCTTCTACCACTGGTCAGAAAGCTATGCATCACTACCCAGAGTCCCCATATGCAATCAGCTGATCCAGCCTTCAAAGTGGCACTCTACCAAATCAAGCTGTTTCAGCCAAATATCCTGGGGAAGTAACTACTCTATTTATCTACCCACTCCTCCTCCTTCATTAGCTGCATGGCCACAACTTCAAAAGCTTTATGAAATCACAGAGCCAAAACCATCTCTCTACATGACTACACATGCACGTGCACAATCTTATTTGCATTAATGATTACCATGATCATGATATACCCTCTGTGCTGCCTTGCAGCAGCTCAGAATGCAACAACAGAATTAATGGACATAGGGAGAGAAGCCATGTCCATTTCCTTGCTAAAATTTCTGCAAGAATTCCAGGCATTGGCACAAATACAGAAAAATGCACACAAAAAAACAACTGATTCAAACCACAGAACGGAGCATCATAATGCTGCTTGATAAGCCCTATCTTTAGTATACTCAGTGATTAAATCACAGGAGTAGGAACACAAAAAACTGTTACTCTGGCATACTGAAGGTATGTAGAGGTATTTCACTTTGATATAGTTAAGCACCACACGAATTAAACAAACAATTCCAATTCCCCAAGTGCTCTTCATATCTGACAAAACTTTTCTATACAGATTCTTAAGAATCAGGACACTGCAATTCCTGCACCAATAGATGTTCTAGGGTATTTTAAGGGAATTGATTACCATGAAGTCTGTGTAAGCGTCCCGGCCTTCATCCTTTACAAGGATTTCTTCATGAGATCAGTGATATTTAGTAACCACATTCCTCATTTGTCAGCCTTCTTTTAGAATTGCAAAACACATCTAAAATATATTCCATTGCTCGATCACGCTAACACAAGTCATATTAATTAAGAATATGTTTGTATAATTACATGGGAGAGGTGCTTTGCACAGCAGTTAAAGTACATGCAACATCTATAATAAAGCAACCCTGTGTGTAAGATATTATTACAGAACAAGGTTCTTGGTCGGAAAGAAAGAAGTAATTTAAAAATTGATGCCAACCCTTTGGTGTTTTTCTAGGTCACATAAATTGTTATTAAAACCTTATATATTTAAATAATAAAGCATGTGAAATCATATTTTATATGACTCAATAGGAACAATCATTCTGCAGCATTTGCTGAATAAATGCATTTTCCCCACCAATTAATAACATACCATTTAAATATAGGAAAAATGCATGAATGGTTCCTGCAGAACTTTTCTTCTGACCATTTTACCTAAGAGAATAAACACTGATGTAATCAAATTTTCACGCCTTTAAAATTATAATAATTACTTTGGTTAGAGCTAACTCTTCACATAGGTTTGATAAACAGAGTTGCACACGCTCTGGTAAAGACTACCAGGCTAAACAAGTTGTTAGCAGGTCAGTCTAACTGTCCTTAGGCAAGCAAGCTCCCCGTTTACTGCTTAAAACAGGCAGCAATATATAGAAGTAATGCTGCATACGCTCAGCAAAACCATTTTTATGCTTTTTTTTTATAACTTTAATATCAAAGTATCCCAAACCTCAATTATGCTTAATTAAGTGAAACTGTGACTATCCCACTTAATTATTTTAATATCTCAGGATTAGACAAGGAATGCAGAATTTTGGTGAAGGTAGACACTGAAGGAAACACACTGACTGTTCCAAGGGGAAAAAAAAAAAAAGCTGTATTTCATGTTTTGAGCCAATCAACAATGAGCCACAGATATTGTATTACAAATGACTGCTTTAATCCTAAGGCATTTTAGGGTGTATTTGAGTTAACACAAGAGAAGCCTGTTTTGATACATCCACAATATAAAGCTGCTAGGATATGGCTCCTAGATTCACACACTATGAGTCAGGTTCTCTGTTCCTTTTTGGGAAAAGAGGAAAAAAATAACAAGAATAAAAAGAGACAAATACTTTCAGGGAGACAAGTCAAAATAATACAATTTATCATACAGTTTTCTTCTCCAAGATATTCCTTCTTCATCTGCATATTACAAAACCATTCAACCCGCGTTACAAATCTTTCATCTGAAACTGTCAACTTGTCTGTCCGCATCTCTCATGAGTTTTCCAAACACGTTTCTCACCTTCACAGATGTCAGGAAATACAACTTTACACAATGGCACCACCTAGTGTTTACAACACCAATTTTCAATCTTTATGCTGACCTCAACTACACTCCTTTCAATCGCAGTTGATGAAAAAATGGAATTTTAAAGAGAGTACATTTCCTCTTCAAACAAGATTCATCTGCTTTTCTACTAGTTTGCATTTATAACCGAACTGCCTACGCATGACCTCTGAGAGCACATTCTTATTTTAATTTCCAGACGGTTTTCATGTGAAAGAAAAATTTATCCACAGGGGGAAGACCTGTTTTGTGACTGAAGTCAATATAATTGTCGGTAAAGCAGATGTAAGCTGCTTGGATAAGTGGAAATTGAACTGTATGCATTTTACGTTGTTTTCAAAGAAATAAAATTGCCTGTAACAATTCATATCTTGAAAAAATGTTTACTTTAAAGATTAAAGGTGGATGCTCTCGTACCAGAAAAATGCATCACCTGGTGCCCAAGCTTGCCATTTATTGTTACAGGCAGGCTTACTATTTACAAGTGTCAAACCACCTTATTAATTTTATACGTTTAAAGTTTTCAGTAACTTTACAAATCTCCAGCCATGTCAGCTGAAACACATGTACCTTCACCAGGCTGACTTTTCACAGTGAAATAACTTCTCAGCAAAAGTGGCTTTGCTGGACTTTTTCTTTTAAACAACTTCAAATTTTGCAGGTCCAAGTTTTATTCCAGAAATACACCTCACTCCAAAATACATTAGAAACGCTTAGTGTAAAAATCTGATCTTCAGTAGAAAAAAGCCACCATGTTTTTTATAACTGCTCAGTAAAAAAATAAAATAATCAGTTTCAATAAGTAAGGTCCACAGAAGTTCTGTTTTTTTTTTCTTTTTAATTTCACTGCTCCAAGCTCCCAGTTCTTAGTGCTGATCAAGGACTATGCACCATGCTTCTCAATGTGCTGCATTTCAAATAAAAAATGCCATATTATTTCCATTAGGGCTTAGTGCAACACACACTAGAGACACAGGGATTCAGAATAACCTTCCCATTTTGCTTGAGACTGACACTGCTTTGGAAGTTGAAGGTAGAACAAGGGCCCAAATGAACATCTCCAATACCCAGCAGGTACTTTCTCTCTATTACTATCACAGTTGATGCTTCTCACATACTGTGTTTTGGTGACAGGTGTTTAGAAACGCTTAGTGCTAGTGAAAGAAAGCACAGAGATGGTGTCTATCCTCTAATCTTTGTTTACTTACACAGTCATTACAGCAATCCAAATCACAGTAGAAATATTTCTCCTTCAGTGTATCAATAGCTCAGAAATCCTTAGCCCTTCTTAAAACACTGAAGGATTTGCACTACAGAAATATTTCCATCCCATCAATCCCACCTACCTTTCCCAATTTAAACAGTTAATATCTCTACTCAATCTCCTGAGTTCCTCCTGATACATCCATTCCTCTCAATCTATTTTGCTCTTCTACCTCCTAATCTCTTTACCTCCTGCAAGCATTCAGATAATTAATTTCCAAATACACTTCCCTTCTAAAATACAAGCTATAGTAATGCTAGTTTGCTAAATAGAAATAAAGGCAAAATCTACAAAGGCAAATTTTAGCAACTATATCTGCAATTTATCCTCATTCATTTACAAAGGATTCCATTGCACAGTGTCTGAGACCTCTTGGTTTAGTGGATCCAAATCTCCTTGAGTTACCAACATGATGAAAACACCAGTTTCCTTAAGTCATCTGTACAGTTCTTCCACATGTTCTTAGCAAACCTTTTACCACAAACTTTTAGCATTACAGTTTCACAAGAACTGGGAATCAGGGTGTGTTGTGTATATAGGAGAGCACAAAGGAATGGCTAACATTACATTTAAAATATGATGTGGTAGTAATGGGATTTAGTATGACCATTTCCAAAGTTCCAGAATAGGTTCCTAATAAAGCCTCTTAATGGATAGAGGTTGGGATACCTTGTACCCTAACTTCTTTGAACAGCAAAGCTTTCTTAACCTTAAAAAAAAACAATATCACACTGTTCACTATGTGACAGTACAAAACTGATCATAAGCAACTGCACTACTACAATCAGATTCCCAGCATAGAAGGTGTTGAGAACAGAGCTTTTAAAGAAAGACACACAGAACTTAAGTTGTGCTGGCACAACCATTTATATGTCTATACAAGGAAAGTGTTTGATTTAAAACCAGTTCAATTCCCTGAACCAGCTCATCAGGTATCCTTACAAATAATTTACCTGTGCAATTATGGTAGTGATGCAAGGGTAAAACAAAAGCCTTGTCAGCTGGCAAGGTCGCCAAAAAGATGCTTCTTGAAACAGCACTCTTAGGAAAGAGATAACATGAACCACTGACATCTATAAGTTGTTTTAGATTGGAGATAGCTGGACATAATTGTTCCAAAAGGTGAGGATATCTTAGAATACAACAAGAATGGTTCTGCTTTTTCTTCCCAGTAGAACAGCAGGTGTTGAGAACAAGCAATGACAACAAGCAGACTTATAATTGTTAACTAAAAGCTGTGATAGGGCAGGAATTATTTTTCCTGAGACATCAGTCCTTGTCCTTTTCACTTTTTTCCCATTTCTCTGTACTGCAATACTACAGGTGTTGTGGTAAGAGCTTCTGAACAACAGACAACAGTCTGGCATATAAACTAAAAACAAAGACAGTCACAGTTTACATTAATATACAAGACAACAATCTGGGACAATTCAACTTGTTTGCATAAGCAGCAGAAGCTGTTACAACTATAACCACTTCACAGTGAGATGCTCCTCACAAGCTGAACCTACTTACGTGATTCTCATATTCACTGAGCCACAGAATGGCTTGTGTTGGAAGGGACCTTAAAGATCTTCTAGTTCCAACCCTCTGCTGTGGGCAGAGTTAACAACAACTAGACCAACCTCTATCCAACCTGGTTTTGAATGTCTCCAGGGGTGGGGCATCCACAGCTTCCCTAAGCAGCCTGTTTCAACACCTCACCTAGCTGAAAAATTTGTATCTATCTGAAACTCCCCTCATCTAGTTTAAAACCACCTCCCTTGTCCTACCACAATTGGCTTGTGCAAAAAGTTGGTCTCTCTCCTATTTATAAGCTCCCTTCAAGTACTGAAAGGCTGCAACGATGTCACCTTGGAGCCTTCCCCATGCTGAGCAATGCCAGCTGATGCACATCTCCCTCAGCCTTCCTTCACAGTAGAGGTGCTCCAGCCCTCTGAGTATCTTCATGGCCCTCCTCCGGACCCACTTCACCAGCTCTGTATCTTTTCTGTGCTGTGGGTTCCAGATCTGGACACAGTACTCCAGATGGAGCCACACAAGGGCAGAGCAGAGGGGCACGACCCCCACCTCGACCTGCTGACCACACCGTTTTTTGACGCAGCCCAGGGTACTGTAAGCCTCCTGGGCTGCAGCTCCACAGCGCTGGCTTATTTCCAGTTTTTTTGTTCACCAGAACTCTCAAATCCTTCTCCACACTGATGCTCCCAACCTGTACACACATTGGGAACTGCCCTGACCTGAGTACAACACCTGACATTTGGCCTTGCTGAATCTCATTAGGTTCTTGTGGTCCCAATTTTTCAAACCTGTTGAGGTTTCTTTGAATGGTGTTTGTGTCAACTGCACCACTCAGCTTAGTGTTGTCCACAGACTTGCTGTGGGTGTACTTAATCCCACTGTCTGCATCACTGATGAAGATGTTGAAGAGTTCTGGTCCCAAAATGGACCCTAAGGGCACACATGCTCATTACCAGCCTCCCCCTGGACATAGAGTCATTTGACCACAACCCTCTGGCTGCAACCATCAAATTGATTCCTTATCCACCAAATAGTTCAGCCTTCAGTTTCATATTCCTCCAATTTAGAGACAAGTACATGGTCATGTCAAGGGTCTTGCTGACATTGAGATAGATAATGACAGTTGCTGAACTGCTGTTCTGCCTGTTCTCTGTTCTCCTTAATGGTAGGAAGAAGAAATGAGCTTCCACATGCCACCCTCTCCGGGAGGGCAAATAACCTGTTGTTTGTTTTTTTCCTTTTTCTAAAGGGTAAACAAAAGATTGTAGGAAAAAAGTAGATGAAAAACAGAAAGATAGCACAGTAAGATTTGGAATCGTGGCAGGGGCTATGCTGAAATCCCCACTGGGATGATACTGCCACCATTCAATTATCAAACCAAATATGAAAAGGAAGAACAACCAAATACATATTCCCAAACAAATCATCTTGATTAGAGTGAACTGCTATTTATTGCATACAAAATGCAACTGCATTGAGTACATGTCAGAGTGATGAAACCAATCCAACACAACTAATCAAAATAGATCAGAAGAAATTTGACAGCTCCTGGAAACTGTAAGCCCTCATTTGGTTCCCTCTTAAGCAGAAACATCCTCTGATTATACAAACACTGATTTCCATGCAAACTGAAGAATCTTCCAAAAAAAAAAAAAAAAAAAAAAAAAAAAAAAAAAAAGAAATCTCACAAGCATTTCTGCTGCTGGAGAGCAGACCTAGGTAGTGAACTTGCCAACCTGGCTAGCTAAGATATCATGGCTCCACACCAGAATGAAACTGTTGTTCCTTCATTCACTTTACTTTTGAACGTGGACTCTGAAAGAATGAGGGAAAAGACAAAGAATACAACTGTTCTGGAGGTCAGGGCTGTAACTCTTGACAGGGCAGATTATCACAAGCCATGTACAGTAGCTCTCATTCCAGCTGTTTATCTCATCCTCTTTCTCTTGGTGTGAGGTATACTCACCCTGCTATAGGGTGGCTCAGCAACTTGTGAAATAAGTGTTTCACAGTTCTGAACTGATGCAAGGTACAGCTAGCACTAATTTCAATATTCTTTAATTTGCTAACCTGTAATTTGTGGCAATGCAGGAGCTGCTACATAAGCAACTGAACTGTTCCTGAAACAGAGGCAGAGCAATAACCAGAACAGCCATCCCAAGGTAGACCATTTGGGATTGTGAATCAGAATCCTGAGGCATATCATGACCCTGTAAGACCTTGTTTAGAAGGCACAGAACTTGGTATTCTGTCTGGTTAACCAACTTGCTCCCACCTCCAGAAAAGCCTGAAGATACTAAAAGCTTGATGAGTCTGATGCTGATGATTTTTTAAAGCAGATGGTCATACACTGTCTTTCCTTTTCAAGTAGACTTACATAACAAATACAAAGTAGTCAGACAGATTTCCTTGCAACTAGAAAATGGATTTGAGAAACTGACTCCTTTATGTCTTGAAATAAAATGCATGCAAAACTGCTGTGCTGCCTACTGGTATCAATTTGTACCCGTGTTTTCAGGCACTCAGCAAAGAAAACAGCTGACTTTGTTCTTAAGCCTTGTATGCTGGTGAAGCACTACTCAGCACTCAAGTTTTGCTGATAGGTCATCTGAGTTTTATCCAAAACGTTTTATTTTTCTTTAGTTTCAGATTCACCTTCCTCTCCTTTCAGCTCTCATCCCATCTGAAAGAACAAAAACAGATTTCTTGCTCTGACTTAGAGCCTAATCCCAGTCTCATGCCAATCAGGATATCGATAGGATTAGTCAGGATCTGTCTTTGTGGAGAAAGCCTCTTGGATGTGTGAATCTCCATTCATTCTCTGTGTGAGTAAGGCACAAGTGCAGCCTAGTCATGGCCCCAGAAGTGAGCCAAGTGTATTCAGTGAGGACATGCTTTGGAAAGCGAACTGTTGAACTTGAAAGACTCAGAAAATGTAAAGCAAACTCCACTCTTTCAAAGCCTCATTTAATATTCCTACTCCAAAGAACAGAGGTATCAGTGACATCAGAATGCGGGAAAAACATCCTGAAGAAAGCACTCAGCAATTTTTCCTATCTTTACCCCTAGACAGACTGGCAAAATCTTTTTACTTTCTTCTTCTGAAAAGCAACAATCCATGACAAACATGTAACACATACTTCAGCTACATCAATTAAAGTCAGAGGCAACTGAGAATAATTTCTTACCACAAAGAATTAGGTAACCTTTCTGAACTCACCTACAGCAAATCACTCAGCCGACTGAACAATTCTATACGTAGTTATACATTTCAGCATGTACTTTGTTGTTTATATGTGCCTAAGTGACTTTCAAGTATACGTGGGCTTGGAAATAAACGTTATGCCGTACACGACGCCTAGGCAAAGTCTGCAGCTGGCAGGTGAAACCCTTCCTGATAGAGTATTCATTCTGAAGGAATTGCAACAGTCATTATTAAAAGCTGTATTTTAGTATTTCTTTGTGTTTCTTCTCTACCCTTATAAAAGCAAAAGGCAATATTAGTGTTCTTTTCACAAACAGAATTCCAACCAAAAAGCAAATTTTTTTATGTTTAAGTTAACTTTCCCTTGAAAAGGAAAGTAATATTACTGATATTAACATTAACCCAATAAGTTACATGAGCTAGCAGTGACTTGAACTCTGATTTAGCTTGAGGAAAAAATCCTTTTTTCTACAAAGAAAATACTACTTTCTAATAGAACTGATGCCTCCAATCTTCCTCATACCTCAATAAATCAAGCCTTACATTTCACTACACTTTCCTTTTCTACAGCTTGAGGAATGTTAACTAGGATTGTGTTCATTGTGACAAACGTGGATGACAATCAAGGAAGCAGTTACAATAAACGTCTGATCTGCCTCCACTAAAAACAATCTTCAGCTTCAACATACCATGCCACTCAAATCGAGTAAACCCTACCTGACACAAAAATTACCAATGCTTGTCATGCCTGAACACATTTTTGGACAAAATTAAACAAGCATGTCTTGCCTTTATCAAGTTTTCTAAAAGAATAAGAATATATAGCAGCTTAAAAAGTAAGTCCTTGTAGTAGGTTTCTGTCACCTTTTTTTCTTAAAGGGAACAGTTCTGGGCACTTGTAAGCAGTGAAAATAATTTTTTTAAGCAGCATACAGATTCTTGGAGGATTTCACTGGCACTGGTTGCGTCTGCAGCTTTGAAGTCTCCTCCAGGTCTGTCATTTGGTAAGGCTGCTGATGGGTGCCTGGGGTGCTTTGTCCTCCGGGAGGCTATTTTCCTTTAATTCATCCCTGATTAGAAGCAATTTATGCATTTTCATCTGTTTTATGTAAAGATCAAAGGGACCATGGATCCCAACATTGACCCTCTTATAGGCAAAAGAGGTAGGCTGCACATTTTTGCTTGTTTTCAGAGTAAGCCTCAAAGCACTCATTTATACTGCTCACTTCTTGATATATGTCTCATAAATCAGCTTTTAATATGGAGGCCAAGTGATACAAATTCTCTCGTTTTTTAACATACACATGCTTTTATAGACAGGATCCCTTTTTCAAATCTTCTAATATAATTATTTGCCCAACAA
Organism: Odontophorus gujanensis; assembly: GCA_013399175.1. Lineage (NCBI taxonomy): Eukaryota > Metazoa > Chordata > Aves > Galliformes > Odontophoridae > Odontophorus > Odontophorus gujanensis. The sequence goes on from VXAB01001864.1 coordinate 1,713,470, forward strand.
GAATAGAGAGAGAAAAGATTAAATTTGTTACTGCTATAGCAGTACAGTTCTACTGCTAATACTACTAATAAACTTGTAACAATTAAACTGACTTAGTTGGCCATGCAACAGGAAATTCTTTCAAGGCTTTCTCAAGCTACAATTAAGCAAAAGACTGATCCTTACGCAATTTAAATAGAATTTTTCACAACACAGATAAGTATTTAAAATGTATTCCAACTCTATCAATATTCAGAAGCCATTGATATTAATTACATTAATAATAACACTCTCATCATGAACTCAAGAGCAAGAATACTGATATCACTGTAACTTAAGTGAAAGAAACTTCATATGGAATTTTTTTTTTTTCCAAGAAACTTGCTATACCAGCAAGTGTGAAGTTACAGGGAACTTTCCAGATGTTGTTTGCATTTACAGTGTGCATTTATTGTCATGAGACATCTCTTCTTAAAGTCAGCTGAACGTAAGGAACGTAAGGCTCAACTCCATGCTTTTCTTACAAAGCACGTGTGGAACAGAGAGACAGTATGATGATCAGCAGATTGAGAAAACCTGCCTCAAATTCTACTCAGGTGGAAAATAGCACCACTGTTACAAAGATTCCTCATGTTTTAAAATTAGAGGAACAAAGACTGCTGTGATTGTTTTGTCACTTTAAGGACAAAGAGTTAGGACTGTACTTATTGAGCAATGTCACAAAGGGCATGTTACAATTGATGGGCTTGCAATAAACAGCGTCTCTCACCTCAAAGACAGTGGGGTCTACCCCTACCACAACTTGCTAAAATTTGACAAAACTGATCAAGGATGTTCTTTCACAATAGTGACAGAGAGACTGAATGAAGTACAAGAGATTGATACTGAAACAAACAAGCAAGCAAGCCGAAAACAAAAACACAGAATCATAGAATGGTTTGAGTTGGAAAGGATCTTTAAAGGTCATCTAGTCCAACTCCTCTGTAGTGAAAAGGGACACATACAGCTAGATCAGGTTGCTCAGAGCCTGACTGAACCATCAAAAATTAGGAACAACATTGCTTATTTGTTCTCAAAATAATCCTAACAAGATAGTTATATTTGACAAAAACGATGTAGAAACCAAGAGAGAACAAGCTCTGCATTCTGCTTTCAAGCTCATAAATTACCTGTTCAGTGGTAACCATAAAATGATAACACTGAACACTAAAAGAGAAATTTAATTTCCAGGACAAAAAAAATAGATCCTGTGTTGGCAGCGTAATCTGAAAAGATGTTGCTTGTTGTAATTCTAATTTGGGCCACAAAACTGGTAAAACATCAACAATAACCACTATCACTTAAAACACAAACTAGTATGAAAGCATTCTTTCAGCCTTTGATGAAACAGGTATTTGGTATCAGAAGAAGAAAAGTAATTAAACTGTTTTGAAACATGATTCTTAAACAACACTACACTTCCCCCACTCTTTTGGAGTCTCTGTATTATTTCCAGGACTGTCAACTCATCTCACCTTAAAAGTAGCTCTGCAGGTGGTAAGTGGAGTGCCACAAAATGCGATACACACAACGTTCTTCAGTCCTTGGTGAGACATCACTTAAATAAGGACAACTAACAGACTGACCGCAGCAGTGCAAAACCAATTTTTGTTCATTTATAATTATGCATTTAGACTTGAAACAAGCAGAAGAGCCAGATGCTACTTCATGGTAAAACAACCTGTGTAAATTTTCCAATTCTCAACATTGTGCTTCTCCAACTCTTTGCTGCACTCATCTTGAATGCCACACTTCCAAAAGAGACAGGTAGAATTCTCAGCTCACATCATGAACACTCCAGCACTGAACTTGGGTGTGGTCTTTTGATAGTTTATAGTACATCCAGCTCCAAAATTAAACAAAAGAGTACTTATATTTGAAAAAGCATCTGAAATGAAGGAAAAAAAAACCCTGCAAAATAAGAAGTCACAGGGAAAGAAACACCACTGGGAGAGAAGGTGCAATTGGAAGAGGCCTTTACATTTCAGTGGGAAAAGACAATTGTGAGACTTCAGAAGTGTATGCTTTAGGATAACTGGAAAAAGCAAAAAAAAAAACCAAAAGACTTGCTGCTTTTAAAAGACATAGAAATTACCTTGAGAAAATAGGCAAACTTCCAAACTCAATCCCAGGGAGCAGCGATCTCCTCCTTTCTTTGGCCTGAACTATCCTTTACATTGTGTACAGTGGCATATAATCAACTTTATATGGTAAAGGAATGTGGAAAATGCCCAAGGCTAAGGGGAAGGTAATGTTTGGCAAGGGAGAAGACAGAGAATAGAAGGACAAGGCACTTCACCTTTCCTCTCGTAAAATTTTTACTAAGTCACACACACAAACATATTGTCTGATTTTTGGTAGAGTTTCAGCATCTGTTAACAATTTGCAGAAACCAAGAAGAAAAAATTACCTTTGAATCTATTAAATCCTGAAAGTTCATAAATGAGATTGTACACAAACTGATGAGGGGGAAAATAAATTAAAGCCTGTTGTTTGTTTCTCATCACTTCGTGCTCCTTTGAACCCCTGAAAACATTCCCTTGGATATTTTTTTCTCTGAGCTCTCAGACCAAGGCTTGACAAAAGAAGAAACAGGTGGCTTGACTAGAGTTGGTTTATTGCTTAGGAGAAACAATTTGCCTAGTAGACCATGTTTTCTTCTCATGGAATCCACGAGTTCACTCCAAAAATATGTGGAAACACTTGATATTTATTTCTTATAGTTAATAAGACGATAAGTTACCTATTAATTCTTAGAGAAAGACTTAAGCAGTTTGTTTTCACATTGCCACTGGTTTGCACCCATTGTTGTTATGACATATGAGGACCTCTAAGGTAAAAAGCTTTATCGTAAGGTGTCTCTACATATCTCTGAAGAAGCCATCAAATGTGAATGAATTCAGTCTTATTTAAGATACTAAGCAGTTGTTGTTTAATGCAGTTGCCTCAATCAACACGGAATATTTTTTCCTCCAGTATTCTGTGTCACAAAATATCAATCAAAAAGACTGCTCTGTAGAAAGTTCAAGACCAAATCCCTTTATGCAAAGCACCAAGAAAGAAGCCTGAAAGATCCCCAAGATGGCACTCTGCTGCAGCCTGAGCTGTCCCGAGCATTGCATCATCCAGCAGTCTACAGAAGCAACAGAGATTTGATACCTGAATAACGTAACCACCTCACTGGCAAAAACAAATAAGACGCTCACATGTTTTTATAGAGGAGTGATCTGCTCTTGATTGCACAGACATGTAAGCAACTGTTTTGAAGACTACGCATTACAGATATCCCAACACAAATGTAGAGGTGATGACAGATTTATCCCTTGAAGGTACGCTACGCTCTGTGATCCTAAGTTTATCATAACCCACTTCAATAGCCACAAGAGCAGCACATTTGCCACGACCACAATTTTTTGGTATGCCCAAAGAAACAGAAAAGTTTCCTCCTGACAGTTCAAAACAAATAGAAACAGCAGAGGCTTTGAGCAAGTCAACACTGTCTGGATAATGCCGACAGAGGAACGTCACAGAAAAAAAATGAAAAACAGGTATTTTCTTCTTGTGGAAAATCTTGGCCTTTTTTCATTACTTTCTCGCGCCTACATTTTAAGCTCACAAGAACACAGGGAGTACTATGTTAAGCATACCATCAAGATTGTCTCTTACAAAAAATCTTTAGCCAGGCCAGCATTTCCAGCTCAGAGCACTGCCATGTCCAAAATGTTAGCTCTGGTTAGAATAACAAAACAGAAGAGTAAAATAACAACTAAAGTGTTCCTATTTACTGCAGCCAGAAAGCAAAACAGGCTTCTGACACATAGCAGAGGTGTAACTCAGGTAGTTCTGTTGAAAAAACTGTAATTTTCAAATTCATTAGATTCAAATAATGAATTAATCTAGAGTTAGAACTACAGAAAAGTTTTGAGTCTACTACACAAGACAACATTTTGAAATTGACTTTTTAAAGCAAACTAAAGGACAAAACACAACAAAAGAAACCTGTAATTTTAAGTTAAAGCCCATATTTTAAAGTTTTCTCATTCCCCCCCTCCTCCCCCAGGGGAAAAAAACAAAGCTGGTTTTAGAACAACACACACAATTTCTTTCAAAAATAAAAGTTTTAAAAAAAAACACACAAACCTTTTGTTCCCTACCGCATACAAACTGAATTAATTTCTAACATCTTCTATGAACCTTCCACATTATTCAGATATATAACAAACATGAAATGTGGCAAAAGTCGACAAGTTAATTTATTACAGTATTTAATCAACAATCTATCATGATCTTCAGAAAAGATAAATTAGAAAACAGATTCTCATTCTGTGGAGAAGATAAAAGTAAATGGGAAACTCTGAAAGTGTTCCAGAAATGCAAATGCATATATCATTTGTGCTAAAGGCAACACCAACATTTTCCCTTATATGAAGCAATATATAAACATGTAAGAACAGAGAAGCATTTTTCTGTACGCAGAAAACACAGAAAACATTACCTGTGATGAGTAAGTGATCAAACCAAAAAGATAAAAAAAAATAGCTATATGAATTACATCGTACTTGAAGTAATATTTTCAATGTGCTTGAATGCCTCAATAGATATCAATATTAACTAAAAACATCAGTGCAACTTGTTTGATTTTCTACAGATTCATGATTTATAAGCCTGACATGATTGTGCCATCTTCATACTCCCAAACCTCCATGTTAGACTCCTTGTATTTCCCTCACATTTCCCAAACACTTTACACATTGAATTCAGCTTGTTCACATCTTCCTATCCATGCCCTTTAATTCCTTTTCCCATTCTCTCCTGTGTCACTTCATGCAACTCTTGTGTCAGCCAAGCTCTTAGGTAGCATACTACGGCCAGTCTAGAACTGCACAATTTCTCAGCAATCAGTATAATTATATTTGACTGTTGATCTTGAAGGCCAAACAGAAGAAAATCCTCGTGCCCAGGTTGCAGCCGTTTATTGAGGAGCCTGGAGGAGGGAGTTCCAATTCGGAGGTCTTAAATTTTCACAAAACACACGTTTGGAACTTTTGAGACATCTGCCTTACCTGTCATTGGAACTGGCCACCAAGCTCCAAAAATAAATGCAAGGAAACAGTAAAGCAGACTGTGAGATCAGTTGCATCTTAAGTAACCAAATAAAATGCTGAACCTTACTCAGCAGCTTCTGCTTACAGCAGTCAAGTATCAGAAAAGGGAAACAACACTGTTTTGAACATAACTAGATTCATTTTCTATCCGGAAAACACAGCTGCTACACTGAGCTAAGCATTAACTGTACCTTCTGTTCATAATTTCAAGACAGGAAAACACCTCTTGTTAAACATCCAGTGTTGTAACACCCAAGCTCACTCTAATAATTTAGCACTGCAAATAAACCAATTTAAAGCCTAATCTCAATAGTTTCCACGATCAACAGAACTAGTATTTGCTCCCTCTATAAAACTTTTATAGTTTAAAATCTATTTTCAGTACATTTCAAATCTGTTAAGCATTAAGGTTAACATGAAAAAATGGCATCAATGTTTGTTATTTTCTTAAATATAAGATTACACAACATATTAATTAAAACAATTCATCCTTCAAAACTCAGTGATCACTCTAGGGTGTGTCACCAACTGCCTCTTCTCAATTTCAATGGCCACTGCTTAAAATAAACATGCAAATCCATATTTACACCTCACATTTGAAAACTAGAGTACTGATAATTTGGCTTTAGGACCCTGAATTCAGACACTTTGTCTGCTGTGCAGTGGATTCTTGTCATGACCGCATACAACTGGGCAATAAATGCCAGTCGCTGATTCAGTTCTGAACAGTTTAATGTCTTAATAATCAAAAGGAATGTTAGGCAAGCTGAGGAAAGATGCATGGATGAGTGATAAGATAAAGTAATGTATCTTCAGCAAGAAAGAACGAAGAATAACTCATTCTTCCTGAAATAAAAGGTAAAAATTGCAATGCACCTCTACCTGGTGACAGCCAAATGGATTACAGGAATGTTTTCCGCACTTCTTGTAATATGTAGGAGAAAATGAGAACAAAACCTAATTAGTAATACAATGCAGCTGTAAGAGCAGCCATGAAAAAAATTTTTTTGGGCCACAGGGAAATGCATTTCCCCAGAGGGATAAAGTTCCTTATACCCAATTTCTGGCATATCCAACCACGATCCTGACTGTGCAGGGCAGACCTCTTTTTCATCACTCACTCTTCATACAAAAGCATGCTCCCCAGTTACCATTGTAAAAGGCAAACAGTAACTCATTTCATAGCTCTTCTTCAAGAGTAGATAGTGAATTCCCACATACTTCTCAAAATCAGAAAGAAGTGGGACAAGTAAAAATACGGGTCAAGTAAAACCTGGGCAAGGCCCAAGAACACTTGAAGGTATCCAACAGGATTTGGAGGAGTAAAATCTCTTCTTCTGGAGAAATGGTCAACATTAGTCACACTGAAGAAACTGCTTCAGTTCTTATTGAGCTCATTTCTCTCACATTTCCCAGCAGCAGCTGGAGTTGAAACAAATCAAAACAAACAAACAAAAAAGCACAACTTTTTTTTTTCTTTACGTAACGATTCATCAAGATAGTTGTATCTTTTTGCAGTATGATGAGTGTCTAATTACAATGATTCAAATCTCTTGTCACCTTCAGGCGAGACTACAGAGAGCAATGGTTTTTAGCCAGAGTTGATAGTGAAAACGAACTTGACACAGCATGCAATGGTTTGTTAAGCATGATATAAGCTTAAAACACCAGTATTTAAAACATCACTCCCCTTATTAATCTAGCCAGGAGGAGAAAGAAATCACATGATTTCAAGCTCAAAGTTGCTAAATCCCTTCTCCAGCAGGAGAACATGCTTGTCTGATTACATTTTCAGGTTGAATGCATTATCACTCCATCACCTTCCCCAACATTCAGTCTCATTTTGAGCCTGCTTGTTTCTGTCAGCTCTTCCATCTCCTTATTTTTCTGCAACTTCTTAGAAGTTCCTTCAGCTTACTATTCAATTTTCCCCTTAGAAAATGGTTATATGCTAGTTGGGCCCTCTAGTGAATCTTGAAGTTAATGCGCTAAACATCCATGATAAACAGTCCAAGTTTTCTTTGCATTACGTTTTCCTCTAGTGAGAAACTTCTGAAAGAACAGCTGCTTTGTCCATATGCCTTTCACAGGTGGACCCTATATGTACTCATACAACCTCAAAAGAAGCACAAGCCAAGCAATGTCCACACTAGTTGCACTATCACTTATTATCAAGACCCAAACTCAAGCACTCAGTTCCATGAACATCATCTTCTGCTAACCCACTGAAAAACGTGCATCAAAAGCTCTGCAGGAAACTTGAGGGATGAGGTGAGAGAAGCAGCTTCCCCACCAGGAGCAGAAGCTCAGAAATGAAAACCATTTAATACTTCAAACACAGCTCCTTCATGAGGACAGAGACCTGCAGTATCCCTGGAGATCAAAAGGCTACAAATGGCACGCATACACATACACTCACATACCAGGGGTATGTGAGAAATGGTAAACAAATTCAGACCCTAAAAAATGTGATCAGCTACTGCATAAGTCAGAGAGCAACACTCACAGATCTCACAAACCACAATGTTGCATGTTTTGAGCCAATCCAAACTTCAGCATTTAGAAAACAATCTCAGTACTCCTGTACTGCTAATTTTAGATTCTTCAGGTACTATTTCATATTCATTAACAGAATTACTCATCTAATCTTGAGCCATTTACTTGTCTTTCACTTTTAGTTTCTTAAAAGGACCTTGTTAACAGTCAAAACTGGAGATAGTTGAAATTATTTAAATAAAAAACTGCAATACAATTAAAATGAATTTTTGATGTCACTTAAAATATTTCAGTTTTTAAGGAAAGGTTTTAAAAATAGGCTGTATTATGCACAAACCCCAGAATTAGACAGTCACACCTTGGAACAGTCTAGGGGAAAAAACAAATCAGTGACATAACAAAGAAACTGGCCATGGTACAATTAGTACAAACAATACCAGTATTATCCCTATTAATTCTCAATCTGTTGTGCACTTAACTTCACAAAGTTGGAAGTGGGATTCATATCTATATTTGGTGATCTTTGATGCTTTTATCACTTTAGAGATAAAAGCATCAAAGATCACCAAATATAGATATGAATCCCCTTTGTAAGAATATCTGCTATTTACACTGATGAATCCTTTCAGCCAGAATAATTAACGAGAAGCCTAATGGAATAGCAATCTAATGTACAGGCAAAGTTGCACATTTTGTTAGAACTTCCAAAGTCGCTGAAAATTCAGTCCACTTCTTGGCTGCATCCCATTTAGTCTAGATTTCAAAGGAAATTTTGGAAAGGAAGATACATATGTATTTTAAAACAGATTTTAAAACAGTTTCTGAGAGTGAAGGCCCTCCCAGTTTTGGAAGGAATGTATTTTTACAGGCAGCCTGTAGATATCCCAAAACACGAGGAAGCAGATACACATGAACAGGTTTCCTAATAAGCGTTGTATTACCTGTTAAAATCAAGGCAAAGCAGAAGCATTTGGAAGCCTGCTTTTCTTTCACTCTAAGTTTAATTTTCTCTCTACTTCTGAAACCTCCAACAAGTTTTCATTATCATTTAAGATCTGTGTATGATTTGTAATCAACAAATTTGACAAAATACGAACAAGCTTTAAAAAACAAGAAGTGAGAAGGAGTCAGATCATATCTCTGTCCCTTAATTCCTTCAGTCCACTTGAAAAATAACCTCACTTAAAGCACATTTATTAGCAAGAAGAGCCTCCTATGATTAATACATAGCACCAGATTAATGCAAGGATGAAACCTGCCCTGCCTGATTTCTAAATAAAACACAGTTAAACTGTTACCTCCGCATAATGAAGTAATGACTGTTTATGGTTTCTCTGTGAATTCTAGTAGCAAGACTTAGATGTGGTCACAGAAATCATAAATCTGCTTTGTTATCTGGAAAACAAAACAATTACAGCAATTTTCTGCTATTACAAGCAATTGTCTTTAATTACCCCAATATATTACTTCATTGTCTGAAAAGACAGGATGTCAGTGTGAATAGCATTGGTTTGGCAGCCCCAAATTATCAACAAGCATCAAAATGGTACATGCTTTTTCTCTTCCCTTCCCTGAAGACAGTATCTGAGCTTTCAAAGCAGGTTGACTTTTTATCTTACTATCACACAAAGAAAAATTAAAGTGAAAGGAATCAGGCAGATTATTTTAAAGATTGCAAGTGGCACGTTCACAGCTTTCAAGTTTGTTAATTAAGGAATATACATATTCCTTAATTATCAATCATTTCACAGCTCAATCCACTCTCCCTAGCAACCCTTTTCTCATTTAACTCCAATTTACAGCAAAGGTAAGAGGCAAAATAACAGAAACAATGGTCCTGCGCAAGCAAGTTATTACTTGACAATAATTCTGCTGACAGCTATGCAAGGATGCTTTGACAACACTGGCCTAACAATGGCAAATTTCTTGTTTAAAAGAAAAATAACTTTTACAAAAAATGAGAAACACTAACCAACCAAACAAAAAGCTACAGCAACTACTCACCACCCTTAGCTGCCATGAAAATCAAACACATGTAAAACTGCAAGAAAAAACACTTTTTCCCCAAAACCTTTGAGTTGGGTTTGCTCAAATTACAGTTATGGCTGCTGTTGTACCTCTGAAGCTTTTTTTTCCCATCCACCTTCATGTACTGTAAGAGGCAGTAGCATTTTCACCATTATCACTATTTGTTTCTTCAAAAGGAGAAGGCCAGCTATATAATCTTCATACTAATCCATGAATCATGTGATAACTACGATATACACGAGAAAAAGACACAGAACTTTCACTCTTCCACTTCCTCGCCCCATTCACCAAATAGTCCTTTCATGATGATAACTTTAATTTGACCTAAGCAAAAAGATTTTCTTAAAAAATGAAGTTGGAAATAAAGGCAGAATAACCAACTTACACGGGCTCAATTGCAAGAAGACATCTACATGCTGTTCATCTGTGACAGGAGAGTTCACAGCATGCTCTCTCCTGAAACTCAAGCAGTAGTACCTCCACATGGGCAGTTAATTCCCCACGCACTGAACAAAGATACACCTTGACATACTGCAAAGCAGAGAGAATCAAGAAGCCACCTGGGGATTTCTGTTATCATATATAAAAAAACTTACTCAGAAAAAGAATGAATAAACAAATAAAAAACTCTAGTAAAAGAAGGAAGGCAACAGTTAAACAATACCACTGACAGATGCCAAAGAAGTTAGTTCGGCTGGATCTAACTGGAATCTAAATATTTAATTTCCCTTTGATGAAATGTCAAACAATTAAGTTATTTTGAAATCAAACAGTCCCTTGAGAAATAAGTCCCACTCACATCCCAAGCATTTATTCCAATTAAGTGGCTACTGATTCATTATCAGTCTGAATTTTGTATTTTACCTCGTGAATGGCACTGTGTATGAATTCTCCAGTACCACTCTCACACTGAATTCCAGAAGAAAAGACCATTGTAGTCACGTGAAATTAATGAAGTTAACACAACTACCAATATGTATGGAACTCTGACAACACAGCACTAATGAACAATCTGAGCTTTCCCCTAAATGATGTCCCAAGCTGTGCCTCATTTGCTGACATTCAATCATATAGAATTTTGTTTCAATTTGAGTATATCAGTTCTATTTAAAAAGGAACACAGCCCTTTCAGTCACAGAAGACTGTCTGCTCAGCATTCTGCTTCCAACCACAAGGAACACCATGAATGCAATGGGATGTGGGCACGTTCCTGCAGCTCAGTGCATTGCACGTGCTTCAGGCAAACAACGAATAGCTAAGTACCCACTGAAACACACAGCTCAGGTAAGAAGCTTCATTCACGCATCAAGTTTTACATATGCTTCTGTTAAACTTCATGGGATTAAATAATCACTTGATATGTACTTAATAAAACCATTAGCAAAGACATATGACTGCACAACATTTTTTCTGACAATAAAACTGGAAATAAAACCATGTAATATGACTGATTTTGAAGGCCACATAGACTTACTCTTTCAGTTTAATTTTTAATGCATCTTACAAGCCTTCCATTTGTCAGGGAAGAGTCACAACATTTATAGAGCCATCTGGTTTTCCTCCAAAACAGAATATTCTCTAAAAGCGTACTTAAGAGTTTGGTGGTTACTGTGAAAAGTTAGATAGCAATAAAGCTTTATTGCCCCAAGACGGATGGCCTTGCCTTTTAAGAGGTGAATTCAAAGACAATCCTCTCTCATACCTCATGGCAACTGCATCTACAAGATAGGGTCTCTCTCTGCCTGCACAGAAGTATGGTTGGAAGTGCCTGACACCAGCTACGATGGAAAAGGGCAGTCTACCACCCTTCACAGACCTCAGCTCCCACAAGAAGGGACGTGGTTGCTCAGAGCACACGAACAGGGCCCCAGCAGGCATGCTGGTGCCCACTGGTACTCGCAGCAGGGACAGAGGATCTCACAGCAGGGCTGCGATATTCCAGTAGCTTTCATTGCAGAAAAATGAAAGTTAATTCGCTAAGAATTGAGCCTAGTATTGCAGTCAGCCTAACAGCAATGCAAATGAGGTTTCACTAATTCATGTCTACTTTGTACCATGAGATTAATGCACACATTATATATAGGTATACTCATAGTCGATATCCACATGATGACATTTACTGAACTGCATTTATCATGCATCTTAAGCCACGTGGAAAACACTGTTCTTTCAAATTGCTTTTGCAGTTCTGAAGTCTTTAGAACACCTTCCCCTCTCCCATCTGGTTTGTTGGGCAAGTCACACTACTACAGTTTCACAGGCAGCACTACTTACAAAACTGCTTACCACAAAACTCTACACAGATTTGAAATATCAAAATATTGACCCATTCCTGGACACTGTTCATATCTACCTCAGTCAAAAGCAGGAACAAGAAGAAAAACACCAACAGGAAAGGGAAACAAAACAAAACAGAACCCCAAGGGGCATAGATACTAACTTTCCAGCAGAAAGGGAGCACTTTGTTACTCTGATAAATAAATACAGAGATTTTATATGAGGAAGCTTTAAGGTTAGCTGCAAAGTATTAAAATTTTTTTTTTTTTAAAAAGTACATTCAAATAAATTATTTTTCACTGCAGTATGCCTAGTTTTTTGGAGATAGAATTAAAATTGGGCTTTTATTTATAGCAAGTAAAGTATAATATTAGACTATAATACTGCATATACTATTGAGATCCAAATGCCCATGGTGTTGCAAGAGAACGCTTTCCCTCAGGCATTTGAAATTTAATGCTTCTTTAATATTCTCTGTTGGATATTGTTAGAATGGAATTTCAAATATTTCCTGCAATTTGAGTTAAAGATTACTGAATAATGCTGAGCAGCAAAAAATTTTTGAAGCATACATCCAAAGCTGGCATAGTAGCTCAGTATCCTGTTGTTTCTTGCTTTAGCAAAATTAATTTCTACAGTCTTCAACCATGAATTCAAGCACCACCTGGAGATTCAAACCCATAATTTAACTGCAGTGTATTTCTCGTTCCCTTGACTAATACACTGAGGGTAGACCCTGGATGTCAGACAGCTATAAAAGGCAAAGGCCTTTTCATAGCAATACTTTACATTCTTTTAAATGATACAGAATGCAACTTGGAAATCAATATCTGGCCTATTTTTGTAAATAAATGGGATTACCTGTGATGAAATGAATATACATGGTTTTGCCTATATTAAAAGTATACACTGGAAGAGTAGCATCTTTCCAGTAGAACTCCAAATGTTCAAAAGGCTTTTTTTCAATTAAGATCCAACTTCCTCCCATCTATATGTTAGTGAACTGTGTTAGTAAACCATCCTATCTAATGAAGAACTAAAGACAGACTGCAAATTAAACCTAAAAAAAAAAAAAATGAAGCTCAGCTGTATCATTCTAGATTCAAACTAGGGGGAAAAAAAAAGCCATAATCACAATTCCCTTTGCTTGATTACTTCACAGGGAAGCTTCCTTCACTCAGTGATGCAGCTGCTTTCTTTTCCACCATTTGTGTACAGATTACAAATGCAGGATGTTCCTGATTTGTCTCAGAGCCATGGATCCCTTATTCAGGCACACGATGGTGCACTCTTTGATTCCCTTCTACAGCAAGCCTTTCAATTCCTCTCAAAATGGCCCAGAACACTGCTTCAGAAAGTACAACCACCACAACTTCATACACAATACTTCCTCTGTATCTTCCCAGCCTCTCTTCTGTAAAGAGTTGATTTAAAAAAAATAAACAAATAACTTAAAAACTCTACATTGGAAAGCATTGTTTTCTCTCCTCAGGTATTTTTATTGATTCTATAGATAATAACTCAATTCTTAAGAGAAATACAGTCCACACTGTGGTAGCTATTGACAAGTTACCCCTGTGCAAATACAGAAACCAAATAAAAGTGATCTTGTAAAACAACCTGAAATATTGTAAGTAACCTCTGTGATCATAACTCATAGAAAGGATCTTAATGAAAACAGCATAGGCTGGGTACAAAAGAGTATCCATCAGTCACGTGGACACAGGCAGGATGGATTAATTGAGTAAACTGATTTGCCAGACTCGGTTGACAGTGGACCATTATGGCTGGTAACTTGTTGCATCAGAAGCTGTTCCTTGATTATCAGGTTATCACGAACAAGTGCAAAAAAAAAGGTCAATAAAAGTAAACATCTATTTGCAGCAGTACCTTACTTGGACATCAGTTAACATCTAAGTTTAGTCTGTGTTTTTTTTTTTTAATTGCATTTAAATTGTTGTAATTAAATGATATAAGATTATCACATTTGATTCTCACACAGATTAGTCCTTCTACAGAAAACTAACCTCTCTCTTCTCACTGCATTTTAAACACACCAGCACTTTACTAGACTTTATAAACCAAGAAGCAACTGAATGAAACAGCTATTGTATAATACCAATAGTTTTGAGACATTCATTAAAAGATTTCCATTACTCACATGCTTTCAGCCAGCACATTAACCTAATAGCTCTACTGAACTTTTGAAACAGGCTGGTATAATCTTCTTTTGAACTTCTCAAAAACAGCAATGCTACAGATACATCTTGGAAATGGACCACACAAACACAACGATGCCATAGCCCTCCTCTTTGCACATTATGTGCTATTTTTTTGCTTTCACTTGGATTCTGTACTCTGTACTTGGAAGAAGTAAGAGCATAAAATCTTCTGTTGTCATCTGCTATCTGTGATCCATTTTCAGATCTCGCATGGATTCTCAGCTTTACCAACAGAATTGTTGTTACCAAGCCTCTGTACCAATGCACCCCCAAGTCAGAGAAGAAGCCCTGCAAGAAAAACACACCTGAGCTGAGCTCCAAGCTCCAGAGGCTTATGTGCATCACACCAAGTGCCTCAGACCTACCTACACAGAGACCACTAGAGGCTTTCACAGATGGAGAAGTCTTTGTCAAATGAACAACAGGTGTTTGTACCATTAACACAGAAGTGAGCAACAAAAAGAGAAATCTGGTCACATGTTTAATTAAGATTTATCAGTAGTTCATAAAGATTACTAATATCCATTAGAAGTGTGCTATGCATCACTTGTCTCTTCATAGTTGGTACACTGATATATGGCATCCTATCTCCCTACTAAAATACTAGGGGCTTTCTACATTCAGTTAATGAATGAATAATGACTTCTGATTATATAATAACATACCTGAACTATTAAGAACTAAAAATGAAGCCATTTCTCTGAAACCATTTCCACAGACAGAAAGTAAAACTCCTATCTAAGATAGTTTTCTGAACTATAGCAAAATAATTAATAATAGCAACAAAAATCGTGGTATTAGCAGAATGTCTAGATACACAAGTTTCATCATATCATTTAACACCTACGCAGGATCACATAACCAAAGCTTAAAAACAAAGAAGAAAAAAATATAACTGGACATTAGAGTGGGGAAGATAAAAAGAAGTCCTGTATAACATTTAAACGTTTCAAGAATGACTTGAAATACATTTTCTGTACAAAAACAGTAAGCAAGTGCATTAGAAAGAAAAAATGTATTATACACAAAGATAAAAGAAAAAAAAAAACTCCACAAGTTATTGAAAATTAGGTATAAACATTTACCTAAAATAATTAGGCAACTTCTACAGAGAGCAATGAAGAAAAAGAAAAGCTAATCCATACTACAGTTAAAGAACAGTGCCAGCTATTAAAAGAGAATAATTCATTTTAAATTAGAATTAAAAACAAAACCAAACAAAGCCAAATACAGAAAATAAAAATTATTCTGGCAGAGTACACTTCAAAACTACTAGCTGCCTTAAAAATAATATTTAATCATCACAAGATGGAGATTAAAGCAGCTTGAGTATTAACTGTTGTTTAATTACACCAATTTCCACATTATTCAGTTTTATTGAGTGCAAAATCTGTAAAATGTATTTCAGTAAACAGCTCAACTGATCTGCATGCACACTAAAGGTCCATTATTTCTTTTGCATTTAATTTGTTTCCACTTATACAGCTCTTTGGCTTAAAGCTCTACACAAAGGACATACATGTGAGACACATTAAAGTATATTAAAAAATTACTCCAACACCTCACTGTCTCAAAAATACTGACAACAGAAGATGCAAAAGTAGCAAGACTATTCTGAGACAAAAACAAAACAGAAACACACACACACGGAAAACTGAAGATTGTGAATAAAATTGACAGAAAAAAAACCAGCATTAAATTTAGAGTGAATTTCTCAGGGACTCTGAAAAGGTGTTAAGGCTAACACACCAGCAAAACTAACAGATACAGCACACTCCTTGAAGACAAAAGAGAGCCCAGATTTGGGATGCAGAAACTGAAACAATGTATGCTGTTCATAGATTCTTACAGCACCAATGATCTGAAGACAGTAACATGATTTAAGAGCATGAGAAATACAACTGAGGACCAACACACACTGCCAAGAACACCAGAAAGGTTTCAATACACAAGCAGATTTATTTTAAAAGATAATAAACACCAGGAAATTGAGATGTTAAAAAAAGAGACAGAAGAAAGCATCTCTCATTTCTCTTGTTTAGTTTTGTATAGTTACATTTTGCTTGGAAGACATAAAACTCTAACAAATAGAAATACTATTTAAGGCACGAAAAAACAACTACAGAGTTACTGTTTTGCTAACTTGAAAGACTGCACCACATTCACAAAAGGCAAAACTTCAATGCTGTCTTCAGTTAAAACACCACAAAAGGCAGTGCAGTCTCAAGCCAGTGTTACTCTATCCGGGACTAATTATGCCAGAAATGTATTTAAAATAAACTGACAAACGTTCTTTATAAATCATTCTCAATGTTAGGTATGTTATCCCCAGTAATAATCCAAGGAGCACAAGCTTCAGCAGAAAAGGATGGAGACTACTGTAAACAGAACCTTACCTATAGAAGAGACTTTGACTAGCTTAACTGTTTAACTCCGTTAAACCAATATAATCCGCTATGCTGGCAGACATATCAAGTTTATAGCTCACCTATCTTGATTACACTGAAACTGATAAGCAATCAAAGACAGCTGATAAGGCTGAGTGGAAATCACCTTATGCAGGCCTACATCAGCTTTTGGTAGATCTTCGGTAACCTTAATTGAGTCTGTGTGGTATGTGGGTGCACAAAAGGTTAGAGTTACTGGTGTAAAGCACCTCAGGATGCTCTGGACCGGTCTGTATAACAGCACGCTCCCTAACACTGATGAGGCTCCTGCACCTCTCACAGCAAAGCAGACCTTTGCTTGCATTCACAGATCTGAAATTCAACCCCAGAACAGGACTTAGGTGCAATGTTCACTCACAGCACAAGCATATCACTACTAAGCAACACGAGCCAGCATTGAGTAGTAAGATACTGAAAACAAACTCAGCATTACGATACCTTTCCAACCCTGACACCGCTGTTTTTGATACTTCGGGAGCTGTCAGAGGTTCGTTCTCTCTCAAGCCACAGGCAGCCTGGAATTGTGGCATAAAGACAGTTAGCAACAAGGCTTGCTAGAATGAGAACACTGTGCACTTGTATTTAGCCATCAGGTTCACTGCCCCAAAGGAATAACTGATTGCTGTCTGAGGACTGAAGAACTGACACAAGCCAGTCACTGCCCAGGGTGTTAAAAAAAAAAAATCACCTGCAAGGGACTGAACAGGATTAAAAACTAATCCTGCTGGAAAATGTCGGGACACGTGAGCCTTCAGCGCGGGCTGAGCTCAATTACAGGACTCGTTCTGTGAGGAACCTCGCTGAGGCCTAGGGAAGAAAACTAACCCTCGGTGCTATCCGCGGTTACACCAACAACTGCACGAGCAGCTTCAACCCCTCGCAGAGCAGCACAGGCCGGCTCCCAGTTCTGCTGCATCCAGCACTGCCCCTAAGAGAAGCGTGCTCTCCGCTGCGGGCACAGAGCAGTGCGAGCCGGCCGGGCAGGCAGGGGAAGGCCGAGGGAAGAGGGTCCGAGGAGCGCCCCGTATTGAGATGACGACGGGGCCGGGGAAGGTGGGGGGGGATCCCCGTGTCTCTCCCGCACGTGCGCGCGCTGTTCCCGCAGCCAGCGTCACCTAGCAACCAGCGAAGCACCGCACCTGCGCACGCGCAGCAGCCACGTATTCTCGCGGGGCGCGACGTCCCCTTTCTTCCTCTCCAGCCGGCGCTGCCTCCTCCCCCGGCGCGCATGCGCGAGGGTGCATGCGCTTGAGCGCCCTCCGTCTGACGCATGCGCAAACCGAAAAGCCGACGCTGCCTCAACCTTCGTCGTCCAGGAGCGCATGCGCAGCGCTCGAGGCTACCCATCGCCCCCTAGCGGCTGTCGGGCCGTGGGAGGGCTCAACGCCGGGACAGCGGCGCCAACAGCGTGCGGAGGCCTGGCGTGCGCGCCCCGAGGCACTCTGGGACTTGTAGTTCCGCCTCCCCCCGCAAATAGCGCAAGACGGCGGACGGGAGACTACAGTTCCCATGCGGCTGCGCGCTGCGGCGCGCCCCGCCTCTCCGCGGTGCCTTAGCGGAACGCCGCCGGCGGTCGCAGTCTTGCCGTAGAGGTGACCTCGAGGCTGCCGCTCGCTCCGCCGCTCCCAGCCATGGTCGGTACCGTTCAACGCGACGACGCCGCGCTCGGGGGCCGCGGTCGGTGGAGGGGGCTGGGGCTCGAGGCTCCCTTGGGAGGGGGGTGGTCTCGAAATGGCGGCGGCTCCCCCGGGCTCGCTGCGGCGCTCAGCCCTTTCCGCCGTGCCCGGGGGCGGAACGAAGGCGCTGGGGCAGCGCGGTGACCGTCCCGCTCGGCTCCGTGAGCTGCGGGTCTCCTTGAGACGGGAGGGAGAAACGCCGCGGGGTCGGAGCGCTGCGGCCGTCCGCTCCGGGCGGGGAGACCCTCCGGCTCCGCTTGGAGGTCACGGGGAGGCCTTACGGGCACATCAGTAGCCAAGACCGCAGACCTCATCATTTCTGCTTCTCGGCTCACTTCAGTTCAAAATACAGAGCTCTCAGGAGTCACCACAAAACAAAAGAGCATTTTGTTTTGCACGCGAGCATTCTGAACTGGTTGCCGACAGTCTCCCAGTCCCGCAGAAACCATTACTACTGCATCGCTACTTCCATGCTCAGACGCATTGAAACATCACTGCTTTCATCCTTCCCCCGCCCCCAGTATTCAAACTATATATTTGCTGTCAGGCAAAGGCATCAAACTTCTGAAACAAAATCTTGCATGTATTGATGACATGGAAAAAGTTAGCAGAGGCACCTACCTGAAGGTTACTGCTAGAGGAAAGAATTCCCTTGGAGCTCTGCCCCTCTCCTGCTGATGCTGTCTGCCACATCTCCAGATACAGCACTGTCAGTGCCCCTCTGCTCCCTAGGGGGAACAAAAGGAGGGTTTGTTATTCTCCAAACTTCTGAGAACAGTGCAGCTAGTTGGACTCGATGGTAGGCTTCAAGTATTATCAGGCACAGTGGGATAGCTTGGTTGCATTTGTCAGTCAGGAACAACATTGATGACAGCTAAGTTTAGCTACAATAATGCTTTATTCTGGTCCTTTGTAACTGTAACTAGTAATGCGGAGTTCATTGCTTGTGTAAGCAGGCAGTGGATTTTTCTCATTCCTACACCTGGTAGTTGGTGGGTTAACTTTGCTTTCTAATTAAACTTTGTAACCTCCTGATCTCTTTTGTCACACACTACTGTTATCATGCACAACACTGACATTCTAAGCCTGCTGATAGTAGCAGTAATCACAAGTAATTTAGACACTGGAGTCCCAGCTGTACACTGGACACATTAAACCTAACATTTCCTCATTTGATATCAGAATATTTACTTCCAACCAGTTATAATCTGAGGGGGTGGAAATCCAACATGTTTGTTGAACGAGGGCAGACGTTGAGATCAAAGTGTTCACACTTCCAGCTTTTTTTTTTCTCCAGCATCTGCTCTTTGTTTCTTAAAACTTTTTAACCACATATCTGCTGTATGTGGAGTAGAAAAGGCTTTGAAATTAAATGGCTGAGTTTCTTTGTTTCATTTTTATTTTTTCCCCTTAGTTTATATATACCTGAGAGTAAATAAAGGTCACCTCTGCAGTTACCAAAGCATGACAGTATTCTTGTTGAAGCTCTGTGCAGGAGCCAAGTGGACAGATTAAAATGCCTGAACATGAATGTGTGGCACCTGCAGTTCTCTCACTGCAGGGACACTGTTAGCTTGGGAACTACACTCCTCTCCAAATTCCCTTCCTCAGTTGCTCAAGGATAAGAGTGCTTATAGCTGATATAACAGAAGTTCTCCAGGGAGAGTTACCACCTTTTGCTCTTATAGGAAGCACAGCATTTTCAGCTTGTTAATCCAACCTCCACAATCAAGAGATGAGAATCCAAAGGTCATAGAATCAAAGAGAAGAGAATCCACTTACTGCTCACAGTTGCTGATGGTAGGTGGGAAGCTTTAGGTTGAATACAATATAGTGTGGAGAAAAAGCTAAGTAGGCAATGCTCTTTACCTTATGCTAGCTGCTGTGTTTTTTCCAGGCCAGAATAGAAAGAGGAGAACAGAGGGATTGCAGGAAACAAACATTATTTTTTGAGAGGGTGGAGATGAGTCAGACAGAGGGCTTATTTTTAGCAAGGGTGAGCATTAAGTCTATTCTAGTACATAGACACAAAACCCTACTTCTTACTTTTTTTAACTTGCTATTCCTTTCCTATTACTGTGCTAAACACTCACCACTAGTGAATACATTGCAATTCTTCTATGTTTAGATCACATTAACATACAAAGTGAAAAGTATACAAAACTTGAGCCAAGCTTCTTAAAATCCTCTATTACAGTAAAAATTCCACAGCACCAGATTCATACTTGATTCAAACTACAACAAAGCTCAAAGAAAATGCATTCTGTTATTATATCTACAAGCTCTGAAGTAGCACACTGCTTGGCCCGCAAAGCAGAGAAACTGCTTCCAACAAGTTTCTTTTACAACACCAGGCTAAGTATTATTGGGAATACCAATAGTCATGTGCAGGCAAAAAGTTGACTCACCCAGTTGGTGATGAGTAGCTCTGGTTGCATCCTTCATCTGAGAGGCCTTTCCTTTTTTGAGACTATCCCTTAAATGAGCCCAGGGTGAACCCTGAGTCCACCCCCTTCCAGTAAGGTGGGAAGCACAGGGAAATTGTTTGCACCTGTGCTTCCTGGGCCAGCCGTACCCCTTCACCAGGTGCTCAATCATCAGTTCAGGCCATGAGCTAACAGTTCCCTTACACATGCTTAGCACAGGGTGGCTTTTTAAATGCTGCTAGTATGGGATTTTACCAGGGCAAGTTTCAGCAATGCAGTTATTTTTCAATACTTACTTTCCAAACTGATAAAATTGTCTGCCTTAGCATTCTTTGATCCATTTCCTAAATAAAAAACAGATTCTTCTTCAAAACATACCAAAGTTGGTTCTTAAACCTGATATGCTTCTTAGCCCATGCTGCCTGTCATCATTCGTCACTGTACATTTGTAGTGTGTAATTTCCAGAACAGTGTACTGAAATGAGATTTGAGCTTTAAAATGGGAAGAACTGATTGTTTCCCATCCTTCTCTTTCCTTATTAGTTTTTGTGAGGTTTGTGGGATGAGACTCATAATAGGACAGGTTCAAATGAACACAGTGCACATCAACACTATAACTGGCAGCTAATTAACCAAACTCAAACTTTTAAATAATATTATGCATAATAAAGGCAAAATCACGTTGAATTCTAAATTCATGTATTCAGAAGGTTGACTTCATCACTTGTGCTCTCATTTTATCTAGTACAGCGTAGAATGGGACAGTTTCTAGGTAGCTTAATTTTTCTGATCATCTCATGTTAGCTTGATGCAGCTATGCTTGGCTGGTTACTATGGCATAGAGTATGCACTCAGATCCCCAAATTATTTCCCCATAAATACTGATGGCAGGAATGTTGGTTGGAAAGGACATCTGGTTTGACCTCTGCCTTGCCTTGAGTCTGGAGCTTGTCTGATCCAGCCTGATAGAAAGTCTTTTGCTGCTGCAAAGTGAGGTCATGCGTGTTTTTTGTTTTTTTTTCATCTGTTTTTTTCTCATCACCAAGGCAGAAGGGCATACAAATTCTCTGAGTACCTTGTTCCAGTGAAGCAGTACAACCCTAGTTGAGAATTCTTCTCCTAACATCCATGCTTAACCTCTCAAGCTGTGATTTGTGGCCTCCCATTCTTCCATCTATTACTGAGCAGTGTTCAGCCAAAATATTTTTGTAGCCCTCCTTAAAGCAGCAGCAGGCTGCTGTTGCAGCACCCTCTGTTCTCTACCTTTCCAAACTATGCCTAGCTTCTGCAGCCTCACCGTACAGGATGTGAGCACAGAGCTCCAGCCACCCACGTCATGCTTACCTGGACCCTGCCTAGCATTCAGCATCACTCTTTAAACTCAGGGTCCCAGAGCTGGATTTGTATTTCAGCTGCAACCTCTCCAGTGCTGTGCAGAACAACTACCTCTGGTCTGTAAGCTCTGCTTTGTAATGGAGCACTGCGTGCAATTAAATTACTTCTGACATAATTGAATGTTGGTTGTGTTTTGTCCGTAACTGAAATGGTAATCTTTTAATTAACTGTAAAAGTGAGCGTGGAATTCCAGCAGACTGGGCCAGGCCTACTTGTTCCTGTCTTAGCACAGTTTTCCCCCTGTTGCCTCTGGGGAAAAAGAGTGATACAAAAAGCAGGCTTAAAGAATATTGGATTATAAACAGCCTCTGGCATGCTTTGCCTTCTCAGTATTAACACGCCTCTGGAGCTCCCCGTGTCCTGGTCCTGATGATCAGAATGGACTTTTGCTGCAGAATAAGCTTTGTGGTGTTTGTGTTTCTTTGTTATAACAGTATAACAGCGTGTTGGCATAGTGTCCTCCAAGTCATTGTGGGATTTGGGGGCTGATCAGTTTGGATGTTAGTGTCTGTATTTGCCCATAATGTAGCTTTTGTCTGTGGATTTGCTGTGTAACAGTGTAGTGAGATATTCGTTCTAAGGTTCCTTGGCTTACGGCATTCAGCAAGTCTTTAGTTTCAAGTAAGCATTCAAAATAGCTCATAGAAAAAAAAAAAAAAAAAAAGGTTGTACTTTCAGAATCTGAAAACTGGCAAAGTGCAAGAGCTCCTAAAAATTCTGCTGTGAGTTTGAAAGTGCGTGGTCTGATGAGTTGGGTGCGTGTTGTAACGCTTCATGCCAAAAGGTAGCGTTGTGAAAATACATATCATTCCATTTTGGGAGCTTTTCTGGGAGCATTCATTCTTGGGAATATCTTTGCAAGTGTGGTCTGTTTCTGTAAGCGTAGGCAGAGAAGCTGTCAGAGGTTCCAGTATGATCCCAGGAGCTGGCCTTGATCCATATTTAGGCACATGATTTCATCCGGGTTAAATAATCTTAACCTCATTTCTGTGGTAACCATTAATTTTTACCTCTCTGAGGTGCTGTGAACCTGAGCTGTGTGGCTGTGGCTCAGTCTCCCCCACTTTCTTCCAGGGTGATCCGATCAGAGTCCTGGTGACCGGAGCTGCTGGGCAGATTGCTTACTCCCTGCTCTACAGCATCGCCAAGGGAGATGTCTTTGGCAAAGATCAGGTGAGTGTTAACTGAATTGTGTCTGTCCCTGCTGCACAGAAATGAATAAGCTAATGCCAGAATTAATGTTTGACCAGTATACAAATGATTTATTCTTTGAGAGTCCCTCTCCGTTATGCAAGCTTTCAGTACTTAGTTGCACTGAAATTTTTCAGCTCTTTGTAAATGAGTTTTAAGTTGATATTCCTTACACAAGATTAATTCCTACTAGATAACAAGACAAATCAATTTTCAAAGCAAATGAGTCTACGACCAATTCAGAGTAAACTGTTTCTTTCTTTACAGCCTCTTGTACTTGTGCTGCTGGATATCACCCCTATGATGACTGTTTTGGAAGGCGTAGTGATGGAGCTGCAGGACTGTGCCCTACCACTGCTGAGAGGTGGCCAAAAGGGGTTTTTCTTGTACCTGTATGGTGTTCTAACAAAGCTGCTGAGTTTGGAAATTTCAGTAGCTGATGTTAAGTAGAACGTATTAGATGATGTTTTCTTGTTTTTATATTTTGTGGATGTTAAATTATTTTGACTTAGACTTCATACTAGGAAGAATGTCATCAAATGAGTTTTGCATAAAGAATTCACTATGTTCCTGGTTTATATTATCTAAACCTGGATAGCTAGCACATACAACAAATTGTCTGATACTTGTTTGTACATTTATCAATTGTATTCTGACCTAGAGGTAAAATAACTTTGAATCTTTAGATATTTTTGCCAAGCAAAAAAACAGGTCTTGAGAAGTATCTTCTGCATGAAGACACAAACTGAGAAAATATTCCCCAGGCCATATCATATTAAATTCCTCTATTCTAAACTGGCACAAGAAAGGGAGCCAGTAGATGCCGCTGTGATTATTACAGTACTTAGTGAAAAGCATGTAGCTTCTAGCTCTTGTACAGATCACCCCTTCTTCAATCCGAATTTTTAAAGGCAGAGGAAATCATCATTTGTACTGGTACTTGGCTATCTTATGGCACATCTTTCTCCAGCGCTCAGAATTTATAGCTAAAGTTTTAAATAAAGATTTGCATATAGAAACTGTTGACTAGCAAGTATTTAATCTTTGGATTTAGTGCCAAATGGTTTTGCTTGCATTTTTTTTTTAACATAAAGGTGCTACTGTTTTCATGTCAGGTTATGTATGTAGCTTATTAACCAAAGAATGATCTCATTGACACTTTGCTATCAAACTTAGCTTCTTTTCTCCTTCCCCTTTTTTAGAGGTCATTCCAACAGACAAGGAGGAAGTTGCATTCAAAGATCTTGACATAGCAATTCTGGTTGGCTCCATGCCGAGGAGAGAAGGCATGGAGAGGAAGGATTTACTCAAAGCAAATGTGAAAATCTTCAAGTCTCAGGGTGCAGCTTTGGACAAATATGCCAAGAAGACTGTCAAGGTGAATACTGAAACTGAATTTTAAAAATTCGACTCTGAGTTACTTAGAGATCTAAATACATTGTGGTATGATTCTGTGTGAGTAGGAACCTATTCAGTGCAGGCATTTTGTGCAGGAGACTGGATCACAATGAGGATTTGATGAGATGTGGTATGTTAAATGGGTAGATGATTTTAGTCCTTAATTCATTCAGTGAAAAAGGTAAGTCTTACACTATATTTCAGTATTCCATATACACCAGCAATACTAAAAATAAAAGAAATATTTTAAGAAAAGTCTTCTGTTTGTTCTCTCTCTTCCCTGGGAGAACTCTGTTATCTGCATGGAGCTGTCTACTTCATATCCATCAGTGGTTTTAACATAATGACCCTTAACTTCAGTATCAATATGGAATTACAGTTGCACAAAAGATCAGCTTTATTTCAGCTGTTTGCATCTTGGTCTTTGGAGCACTGGAAGCTTTTAATTGTTCTCTCTCAGATTGCTTCAGCGCAGTTAATGGGATCATGTGGCTGCTCTCCTACGGCTCTTAATCTTAGACCCAGACTCCAACTGTGCTTTGTAACTGACTTTTTAATGTCTACTTCCTCTGCTGATGAACTTCCTACTGCTTCTAAAGACTTGTTTGCTTCTTTATACAGTTGGAATAAAAACTATCAATATAACTGTTGCAGAGTAATGGAAAATATACTGAACTCATTTTCAGAAGAGGAGATATAAAGGAAGGTTTGTAGATTAGGTTGTGTGATTGAGATTATATAGAGCTAGACGTTAATCATTTGAGGCATATTAGTAGATGAAAGATGAATAAAAAAACAGTTTTCCCATAGTAATAAATTGATCTGACTTTGAGCAATATTTCACTTCTAACTGCCTATGAATATTGAGATAAGCAACTCCTCTGGCTTTCTTAATTATAAAGCAATTACTTTAAGCAGTGACAGCCAGTCTTGGAATAGTTTTTAAGGTGTGATGACTTAGTATTATTGGAGACAACCAAGAGATTGTTTCATCAAAGGCAAAGCCATTCCACTTATATGATGTTTTCATATTGCACCGGGAGGAATTGTTTTGCAGAAATAGCATTTTTGCTGCTTCATCAGTCCATAATTCCTCTTCTCTTTTATTCTTTTTAGGTGGTGGTAGTCGGGAATCCAGCAAATACTAACTGTCTGATTGCATCAAAGTCAGCTCCATCAATACCAAAGGAAAACTTCAGCTGCTTGACTCGCTTGGATCACAACAGAGCTAAATCTCAGGTAAGAAGAACCTATTTATGTAGAATGCCTTCTGTGTTCTCTAAATACAGTGAGAGCTGTGCTTACAAAGAAGTTTGTGAATTGAGAAGCTGAAGCTAGTTCAAATGTTTAATTTCCAATTAGATTGCTCTGAAGCTTGGTGTGTCTTCAAATGATGTGAAGAATGTCATCATCTGGGGCAACCACTCCTCCACTCAATATCCAGATGTTAACCACGCAAAGGTGAATGTGAAAGGAAAGGAAGTTGGAATTTATGAAGCTATAAAAGATGACAGCTGGCTGAAGGGAGACTTTATCCTGGTAAGACCTAGACTTGTAATTATCATTCTGTACTTATGATTTCTCCCAGCTTCACGTAAAACTGTGAACTATATAACCGACTGGCAGCTATTCCTATCTCAGAATTTATCCATTTAGCCAGAATAAATCATCTTCAGGTAGTTGTTATTTGCTCAGTTATTTCAGTTATTTGCTCTTGGAAAATGTAAGGCATTATGATATTTATGTATACACCACTAGAAAAATCCACTTAGAGTATTCAAATGATTCAGCACAAAATCTTGGTCATTGCTTCATTGCCACCAGTTCACTGGTGGTTTCATAGATGATAACCTTCCCTGTGCTGCTCACTGCCCAGCCACCACAGAAAGCAACCTTCACCACGATATGTGAACACCCTCTTCACTCCTCTCCAAATCTCAGTCTTTGTCCTCGTCAGCAGCATGTCTCAAAAGTAACGTGAAAAGTCTAGAAAACTACGTTTTAATCTGGGGTAGCAATAAATGAAGGCAGTAAAGCAATATTGAGAATATGGTCTACCTAACTGCAGTATAAAGTGCAAGAGGGTTATTATTAAAGACTTGTCATCCTCAGTGTATTGGAGGCAATGGTGGCAGTGTTGGAATATCGCAGAGTTCCTGCCAAATGAGTCCCATGAATGCTCTCACAAGAGAAAAAATCCTGTGTGCAAGTTTGTCAGGACGCATGAATAAATATGAGGCTGAAGGTGACAGTTACCAGGATTGCATGCATCATTACTAGTGAGATGTGGTGTCACCACTACAAATCACAGTCAAAATGACACTCTGTGAAGTGGTGACATGTGAGTTCCCTATTGAAAAGAAGTTAAAAATGCAGTCCATAGAGTGTAAAGTGATGTGCACTGCCTATTGGGGTAGGAAAGGGGTGATCTTTCTGGATTTCCTGGAACAAACCATTGACTCTGCCCACTATGTTGCAGTTCTGTCTACTCTGAAGGCTCCAACTTCGAGAGTCAGGCCAGAGAAGAAGGCAACTTTTCTCTTGCAGCACAGTAACACCCAGGCCCATGCCAGTTTGAAACCATGGGGCACACTGCCCAACTTGGCTGGACTGCCATGGGCAGTGTTTTCCTACCAACAATGCAGTTATTGCAGCTGTGGATCAGTGGGTCACCTCTGTTGGTGCAGTTTTACAACCACAGCACACAGGCTTTTGTTCATCCCTGGTGAAAATGCAGATCTCTTGGTGGTGACTGTATTGAAAAACAGTGTTTTGTTAAGTGAGAATTTGCTCTACCAATCAGTATTACTGTGCTTTTTGTATCAGTTTTAGTTTTCATGGAAATAAAAAGGTGACATTGCTTTCAGAGCAACGTACATGTAAAGAAATGAGCAAGCCTTTGAAATATGTCATCGTGTTCTTGTCTTGGCAAAACTCTGATTGTATTTCTGCTTTGTATGCCATGTCTATTTACTGATAGAATAGTATCTCGACTGATGAAATCAATGTTTGTAAGTTGGACTTTCCTTGTGGAGTTTACTAGCAACATTGAGGCCAAATTGTGATTTTTTTTTTTTTTAGCTGCTTCATAATTTAGTATTTTTTAATTGCAGACTGTTCAGCAACGTGGAGCAGCTGTTATTAAGGCTAGGAAGCTGTCCAGTGCGATGTCAGCTGCCAAAGCTATCTGTGATCATGTGAGGGACATCTGGTTTGGCACTCCAGCGGTAAGATACAGCTCTTGAATAAGTGCTTGTTTGCCTGATGGTTTGGTTACGTGCCAGTGTCATTGACCTTGAGTGTGTGTGCTGAGCAGAGGAGGAACTGCTCTTTTCTGGTATAGTGCATGTCATACATGATGCAGTGTATTGGAAGGTAAAATTTTGCTTTCTTCTACCAGTGAAAAATTTGTTTGTCCTCGACTCTTCTGTTTTCAGGGAGAATTTGTTTCCATGGGAGTCATTTCTGATGGCAATTCGTACGGTGTTCCTGAAGACTTGCTGTATTCGTTCCCTGTTGTGATCAAGGTAACCAGCCCGTATTTAAATCTAAGCCACTTCTGCAAGACCTTGCTAAACTGTCCTACAAAACAGCATTGCTTTCAGCATAAAACTGCAGTGGCTGGTAGTGTTAGCAGTCTTTCACAGAGGGGACCATTATTCACTACTTTGGGAGTAGCTATCAGAGAAATAATGATAGAAAAGTTGTCTGACATGACTAGTTACTGCTGCTTGTATTCTGTATCTGAAAGTAAAATTCACTTCTACTTGATCTGGTTTTAAAGGTCAAACACAACCTGTGTTTATGACAGAATCAAGAGTAAGACTGCTCTTTTACAAGTTCAGATCATATTATGAAACAGCAGGAAAGCCGGATTTTTCACATAGCTGTGAACAACTTCTGATCTTACTGAGGTACTGACTTAATGTTGTGCATCAGTAAAAGTGAGCAAAGCTTTAAATGAAGAAGGCATTTAGTTCTCTGCAGTGCTTTCGCTGCAGTGTCCCCTTTGTGCAAACAGTGAAACTTGCTCTCACACGAGGGTATTTTTGTTTTGTTTTCAAACAGGACAAGACCTGGAAGTTTGTTGAGGGTCTTACTATTAATGACTTCTCTCGTGAGAAGATGGATCTGACTGCTAAGGAGTTAACTGAAGAGAAGGAGACAGCTGTGGAATTCCTCTCCAGTGCATGACTAGATGATCCAGAAACACAAAGCCATTTGAGAGTGGAAGAATCTAAAAGTCGTCTCTAAATGTGCAGCCAACCACTGTTACTGTATTCAAGTCAACTGTCTGTGGCAATTGTGCATTTTAAAGTTCATGTGCTTACTGGTACTACTGGGCCTATTGAGTTGTTAGCAAAAAGGTTATTAAATAAGTAAAATTAGTTTGTTGACCAAACTTTATCTGTTCAATACTAGTTGCTTTCTGTGTATGATACAGAGTAATTGCATAATTGTTTGCCTATGCCTTGGCTACTAACGCACAATTTCAGTTTTGATTAGAATTTGGCACTGTTGGAACACGTCCTGATCTGTCATCACTTCAACATCCAATGGTTCAGCTGAGAAGGAAATTCAAATGCCAGTAGTTCTCCTTGAACTAGTCGTTCAGTGACCCAAGTCTATCAACAGATAGACTCCAGATGTACCCTGTTCACTCTGATCATGCTTACAATGTTTATCAATAGAAATATTAAAAGATGCTTGATCACAAAATGGTTGTGAGTAGTCTGTTGCACTTTATTTGCATGTCTTAGTTATGTAGCTAGCAGAACTCAATAGTATAATCAGGAAAAAAAAAAAGACAGTTTAAAGCAAGGAAGCAAGTTTTGAGAATCTTTATTGATAACTTAGCACTTCCATTCATCTCTTCTGGGCAAAATCTTGATAGGTCAACATTGACAGGAAAGCCAGTAGGCAGATATCCACTCAGCATTACAGCTCAAAAGCAGTGTTGGTGCTGAAGATGAGTACTGATTTGGTTGTGGCTTCAGATGCAATCGAAGCCTTTTGTCCCAGGAGACAAGGACTTGCTTGGTTAAGAGTACATGAAATTTATGTATGTGCTTGAGAATTCGTGCTGCAGCCTACAGACACAGCTGCAGGAAGCTATTTCAAATATACCATACTGTAACTACTCCTTTGCCAACACAGGTGCGTATTGCTGCAACTCTTTGACCAGACTCCTGTTCTGTATGTATCCAGTGTAGTACAGTAACCCAGCTCATGTTGTCCTGCAGGAATTGAGCTAGGTTTGTACTGGGAATTTCTTAGATATGCTGCCTGTTCTGTTTGTTTCCTAAGCACCATGGTTGCAGAGTGCGAACTCCCATGATAATGGAGTTTTCTCATGCACTGTATCAGTGGTAAGTTTTTGTCTGTCCTGTACCAAATCAAAAGAAGGTGAAGAAATAAAACCATTTTGACCAAAAAATAAATATCCTTAAATAAACAAAAAACAAGAGAAGGCTTACAAGCTCTAAGTAAGCAAAAGGAAGGACTTATCTGGGGATTTCCTAACTGAATATAAAACGTCAGCAGAAATCAGTAAGCTAATCCCTAATTAAGCTGTTCCCATAGCACTGCTGTAGCTGCTAAATGAAGTCATGGTAAAGCACCAAATTGCTACTAAACATAAATGCTTGAAAGGGAAGAACAGGCATTTCAGAAAATGGGAAAAACAGTTTGGGAGTGGGCAAGCAGTATACGCACTGCATTTTTGCTGTGGTACATGCACGGTTTTTCTCCCTCCTCTGCACTCTGAAGCTTACCTGTGGAGCAAAGGTGAGGAGCAAATGTCATATATCTGTACTTTCACGACCATTTGGGAACTTGGAAATTCAGGAGGTGAGGAAAACTTCAATGCTGTGAGTGCCTTCTGGTGCTCCATGCAAGGTCTGTGCTCTTCAGGATTTCTCGATGTTTGTTGGAAAGCATCGGTCTCTAGGAGAAAACACTTGAGCTGAAGTAGTGCTTATATCACTCAGTATATCAAAACAAGTGCATAATTAAGCTCAGTGTTCGATAGACTCTCCTGTCATCTTATTTACCTCAAGAAGAGAGAAGAAATCAAGCTTTTCCCCAGTGAACAAAAATATTGATTTCAAACTTGCCTTGTCGTTCTCCTGCTGCAGATACTCCTCTTGTTATCTTTTTACAGTGGCTTCAGGGGAAGCTAGAAACTTCAGCTCTTATAGACAAATCAAAATCCATGTTACGCTGAGGCTGACCGTGGAGATTCACACTCTGGGCTTATTTATAAGGCATCATGTCATAGTAAATCAATAGGATTTGGAAGTTGATTCATGCAAGGGGAGGCAAGAGAGCTCTGGCAAGTGGAACAGACGCAGCACGCTCTCCAGGCACCAGACTGTACACAAATGGGGATTGTTGTACCTGAAGAGTTTATTGGCTTTATTCTCTCCACGGTTTTGGAATTTTCTTTAGGTTTATCAACACATTGTGCATTCCAAACAGCAGATCTCAGAGTATAACTATGGCTCAGATGAAATGAACGAGCAACTCACGTAAATGTGTTATACTATCCCTGTTGTGGCTGAAAATAGAAACAACTGATTTGTGTTCAAATACCAAGTTGTGTTGAAAAAACGTCCTGACATCTTCAAAGTGGCAGCTTTGCAGAGGAGCACGATAAGTGCTATCGTGTCAGAACAGAAGAGGAGCAGAGAGAGGTGTAGAACAAAAGACTCTAACTGCAAGTAAACAAACTGTAGGCAGAGTTGCAATCTTCAGCTCAGAATTAAACCCTGTTGTCTGAGTTTTAGAGAACCTCTTATCATGCATATTTACTACTAAAGATGTGAATGCACAGAGCCTTCTCTGAGCCTGCTAAGTACAGTCATCAAGTGTTCTGTAGCTAAATGACATAAAAGGCTTTACACAGAGACCTTTGCTTGCTTTTTCTCAGAAACACATATTCATCATATGCATGGGAGTGATTTAGTACTTGAATGTGTTAAAAGCTGCATGAACTCAAACCAACTCATAATTGTGGACCCCAGATGAAATACATCACATAATCTGCGAGCAGCCAGGACTTCTCAGCCATTCTAGTTCTGCACTGCTGCAACTAAAACCAGAAAGCCCAGAACTGAGACTTCCTAGCCTGTCTGCTACCTGTAGCCTGGATGAGGATGGAGAAGGGCAGCACACACTGGATGAATGAAAACAACACATATCTACTGGTATGAAAACCAGGGAAAGTAGGGAGTAAAAGGTGAGAGGCTTCAAAATTTCGGCTTTATAAACAAATGCTCCTCTTGTGGATATACACTTGTTCCCATACATCAGGTGAAGGTCCAAGGAAGGGAACACATTCTTCACTACTTACCTGCTTTGTAAAGCAGTGAGAGCCACAGCAGGACATGAGCATTGCCAGCCTTACAGCCAAGCTGGAAGCCTAGGACACATGAGGGTGTGAAGGACGTCAGCAGAGTACAAGAATTAGGTTAGCCCCCATTGCAACACAACAGGAAAAGATAAGGAATACCATTTCAGATGATTTAAAAATATGATTTTGCTGCATCCAGAATTTTCCCATTGCAAAATGACTCAAAAAGGGCAGGTTGTCTCCTAAAATACTCTAAGCCAACAGACATGTCACCACCCAGCTGTTTGCAAACTCACAGTTCAAGAGCAGCAGCCCGGTTGGACACGAGCTTCCAGTGTGGACATGCTATCACAGGAGAAACACTGGGAATGTGATGTGTCTCTCTGGTGCTACTTCTGACTGCTGCATCCAGATTTTGGCACAATTAACTCAGTGCTGGCATTTATGCCAGGATGGTTTCCAAACCCACTGTTGCTGCTGTCTCTATGCCTCTTCTGGAGTTTGTTAGTTGCACATAATCTTCTCACCAACATTATTTTTACATGTGGAGAGTCAGAAGATCTCACCTGCATTGTTCATGAAGAGAAAGCACCAATACTGTTTTGGTAGTGAGAGAAATCACCAGTGACATATTAGCCTCATATAAAAATAAGCTGAATAAATAATTAAATTAAAAATGCAAGCGTTTTTTGAAGCCTCCAGGTGGAGCTAGCAGAGAGGGAGTTAGAGCAAGAAGAGCTTTTTCCCCTCAACCTGTGAGCCTGGAGAATTCAAATACCAGAAAAAGAAAAAAGAAAAATGAAGGGCAAATCTTCTGTAGTTACAGAGGTGGGGGACCAGGAAACACCTGGGAAGGAGAGGGGAGGTATTGGCCCGCTCTTTTCCCTCTTTCTTTGCAAAAAGGCTCTGTGACAAGGCCATGCCAGGCGGGCACCTGCCCCCAGGACAAGTCTGCACGAGGAGTAGATTCCCTTGGGTGAGAAGAATGAACTTCATAAACACTTTGTGTGAGAATCTTGATGCCTGCCCCTTGCTGGTGACTCTCTCTTCCATTCCCAAACAGGAATGCTACTTGAGATAAGGTTGTAAACTCAGGAAGCATGTTCTGTTCCTGCCTCTGCAGGAGACATCCTCTCCTCCAGCAGACAGATAACCCCTCTCTGCCCCTCAGCTCCTTTTCTCAAACCAAGATGTTAACAAGAAGTGAATAGTATCTAAATAATAGCTGTTAGTGAAATGAGCTGAAATCCTCAGCTGCAGGATGCTGTTAACAGATTTGACTTTGGAGAAGACAGAGTGGCCATGTACCACACTGAGGAGCAAGAAAAGCTCTGAGCCAGTTCTTAAGGAGCAAGCAAAAAAGAAACAGGTAATGCTTACCAATAAAGCTTTGTCATATTGTTTTTCAGCCACCAATTGTTCACTGAACCGTGTAATAATGACACATACCCTTCTCTGACTTTTCATGTATATCCAGCACAGAGGTATGGATTTCGGAGGAGCTTGGTGGTGTGTTGGGAAGAGAATGTCGAATGACTGCAACAACAGAACCAGCACAGGTCTCTGCTGGTCTCCAACATCAGACACATGTGATAGGACACGGGAAAACCATCCCTTCCTCAACGGCTCTATATCTCCTCCTCACAAAGGAAGGAGACATGCCATCATCTCCCAGGCACACATGTCCTTTGCCAAAGATGAATCAGCCACAGTACTCCAGCTCACACCTGACTAAGGCAGCAGCAGAGCTTAGGAGACCTGTATAATCTGACCTTGAGATGGGCCAGACACCCCAGGAGGGTATCTAAAAGAGATGTAGCTATGCCATCACTGGGCTCCTACCTGGGACAGACTGGTGGATCGAGCTGCACCAGCTCTGGATCTTATCCAGCTCTTTTTGCTTGCTTTCTGCTTGTATTGGAGCTCCTGCCCATCTTGAAGCTGTACCATCTCTCATGTTGTCCTTCTGGAAGAACAGATGTCAGTATTCTTCCTGCAGAACTTATTCCTTCTCCTCAAGGATATGCAGGAGGTGAGGGTCCCTCTCCAGCAGCTGAGGCTTATCTGTCAGAGCTCTGTGTGTGCAGTCACTGCTGAGCACAACCAAATGTCTTTGTGAGTGGTAGAAGTCCATGTTTTGCATCATTCAGCATCTCTGCTTGGGAAAATAGAGTTTTTCACGATGTGTCACTCTGAGGTTGCCTTTGCTTCTCATTCTAGAAAGCAAAAGCTTTCTTGGATCACTCTCACTCATTTTGCTACACAGACCTGGCTCAGCTTATTCCTCTCAGAAGAAATCATCCTGGATTTGCAGTGCCTTGGGAAAGCAATGTGTCAGGATGGTGTTTCCACAGCTTTCTTCTCCTCCCTCACCAGGCTCCCATCTCTGCTCTCCATCAAGTTCCCAAGGTCTAGTTCTCAGAGCTTTGTTTGCTTTAATAGCAGGGTGCTGCATATCTGTTTGTCTTTCTGTCATCCCACACATGCATACATGCTGTTTCCTTGTCACTCAACACACATGTGGGTCAAGCACTCAGGCTTTCTGCATTATACCTCAGCCAAGAATTTGAGTCAGAAAGAGGCATTTTTCCCCCACTCCCTCCCAGGTCCTCATTGATTTACTCAGTTTGGTGGGGTCACTCCTTGACATCTGCAGTTGGGAAATCTTGGAGTCTCTGCTCCAGCATTTTGAACTCACTTTGTGTTGACAACCAAGGGAGCCTTTGTGCAAAAGGCAACTTGGGTCTGATGTCCCTGTTGTGAAGGAAAATGACAAAAAATAAAACCAACAACCCAGAGGCTGTGTAGGGCAGATATGCTCTTTGTCTTCACTGATTTTCTATGTGGATGTCCACGTGTCCAGAGAAGGTGTGGGACCTTCCCAGAACATGCTGAGCTCACACACGTCACTTGGCCTGGCCACATCCTAGAGCCGTGTGACGCACGGGGCGATCGTGACATTGCAACACAGTACAACAAAGCAAACCTTGTTTGCTTTAGGCTACAGTGGTGATCCAGGCTGAGGGAGGGGTGTTTCTGCTTGGGACAACATCTGGTGACAACCAGGGCTAATGGTGGTGTGCTTGACGTATGCAACAGATCAACTGCAGATGTGTGAGAATTGTTCCGGTCCCCATCATCAGAAAGATTCATTTATAACAGCCTGATGGTGCAATGAAGCCTTGGATTACCACAGACCACACTTCTATTTAGTTCAGGCCAAGGTCCACTCGAGCCTGGGACCGGCCCTGCGCCCATTTGTTCCCTGTGATGCCAGGAAGGTTCCTGTAAGCCGTACTGAACTGGTCTTGCCTGAGAGCAAAGTGCTTGGAGATTTGCAGCTAATGAAGCTTTGTGCCGGGAGTGGAGACATCTCATAAAAACAGCACGTGGTCCCAGATGATTCGTCTCTCTCATGCTAAAGAAAGCTTCAAGAAGAGATCAGACAGATGGGCTTCCCACCAGGAAGCCGTCATGACAAACACACCAGAAACGACAAGCGTGTCACCTTTCTCCGGTATAAAAAAGTAAACAGATTTTCTCTTCTGTAGGTCATCCCAGACTTTTCTCATATTCAGTATGACAACAGCAAGCCTTTCACAGACCTTCTCCCTGATTCCATAGTATCCCTGCCCATGGCCGTCCATCATCACAAATCAGAGGCCAACCTTTATCACAAATACGTGGCAGGAACAGCTCTGGGAGAGGAAAAATGACTGTGGGCACACACACATTGCTGGAGCCAGAGGGACTATTGCCTCTTGTAAACCTTTGAAGAAAAGGAATATGCTTCTCAGGAGGAACACTAAGGTTTGTTCTTCCAAAAGGACAACATGAGAGATGGTACAGCTTCAAGATGTGCAAGAGTTATAATACACATAGCAAGGGGAAGGGAAAAAAAGAAAGCAAAAATAGCAATTTTCTCTCAGTGCCTAATAGATATGTATTGGAATAGTTAAATAAAATTTCCGTCAGTGAACTGCCCAAGTCCTGGTTTGATTCCCTTCTGTTTAATTGCCAGATTCTCAAAGATGTATGTCTTAAAACTTCAAGAATTTGAAAACAGTGCATTGATGTCCTTATTACCCAGCACTGGATCAGTTTGTCATATAGCTGTAAAGTCACTCAGGTTGGAAGGGACTGTGGAAAGTCCCTGTTCCAACTCCCAGAGCAAGGCTGCTGGCAAGATCAGAGCAGGTTTCTTAGAAGTTCAGCCTGTTGAGTCTTGACATTGCTGAACAGTCCCTCTGAACAACCTCCTGCTTAATTAGTAGGATTTTTTTTTCCTTGCTAATACCTAATGAGAACGTCCTCTCTTTCAATTTGTGCCTACTGCATCTTGTTCCCTTGCTGTGTGTCAGTGAGAAGAAAGAGCCTGCCTTCATCTTCTCAGTGTACTCCTTGTAGTTGTTAGTAGGGTATTTTTATGTTCCCCTCAAGCCTCTTCTCCAAGCTGAACAAATCTCAACCCCTCAGCCTCTTCTCCTACATCATCCTGTTGATCTCCTCTATGAAGACTCAGTCTTGTCAGCATTGCTATTGTTTCAAGGGCCCCAAAACTGAGTGCAGCACCCAGATGTGGGCTAATGAGTGCCAAGGAAAATGGAATCCTCATTTCCCCCAGTCAACTGGGGATTTAGGTTGGTTTGACCTAAAAAGGATGAATACTCAGAAAGACCGAATCTCTCACGCAACATTATGGATGTTGCCTGAAATGGGCATTAGTCGATAAAGTCATTAGAAGAGTTGGTATTTAATAGAAATTATAGGTAAAATTTGTTCCCATTACAGACCACCTGCACATCTGACTTCACGTGCTACATCCCAACTGACACACTGGCAGTGAACACATTTTTGCACAGGTTGTAGAGACGTGGGATAAGTGCTCTTTCCCTGAAACCAGCCAACCAAAACCGAATCAAAGGGGTCAATGGGGCCACGAGGTGTCCCCACAGGGCAGCTGCACAGGCTTGGGAAGGGCAGTGGGAAGCCCCAGGAGAGGAGTCAGCCCCGCAGTGTTGAACTTACAGGTCTGCCTCTTGATGTACTGCATTTTTTTGAAGGGTGAACATTTACTTTTTGGCTTATGGTAGAAATGACATTCCTTTTTCATTTGGAAAGAAAAAGACCTGATCTATTCCACTCTCCTTTGAATTCCTAACCAGAACAGGAGAAAGCAGAAGTGCCACTTGCTTCGTCCTCACCTGGTCCCAGTGCCCTGGTGTCTCAGCCTGACTGCCAGGCAGATGCAGAAGTGGTCGAAAGAAATTACAACTCTTGGACGAACTAACTTTGCCAAAACAGATCATTTGGGGGCAGATATTTTGCACTGTAGTTCCTGAGCAAACAGTATGACTCTCCAAAGCTACAGGCTAGCTGCTTTACTGCAAGACTCTGAGTAACCCACCCTGAATAACAACCAGGTCCTTAGCCTGTACAATAACCTCAGTCATGCCATGAATGGCTGAGAGTAACCTCTTATCTCGTCTTTTGTCTTTTGGCACAGAAATCGCTGGTCGCTGAGGGTGCATTGAGGGAAAGCAGAGCTGGATGGTGTCTGCAGGGTGGCTGCCTTCCCACATTTGCTGCAGGCAGGCCAGAGGTAGCTAAGGCCAAAGAATTAGAATAATAGAATCATAGGATATCTTGGGTTGGAAGGGACCCACGAGGATTGTTGACCCAACCCCTGGCTCTGCATAGCACCCCCCAAACCCAATGGCTGAGAGTGAGAGTGATGTTCAAAGGCTCTCTTGTGCCATCAGCAAAATGCACTCTGTGTATTTTTTTTCTAGTTGAACCTACATAGAGAGCTGCTGCTCCCTTGCAGAAGCTGTGCTATTGAAATTTTGTTCAATTTCAATCTCAACAGAGCATTTGCAAGAAATGGCGACAGGGAAGTGATGGCAGAGGAGCCATCCATTCATGCATAGCTTCAAATACACTTAAACAAACAAAAGAGGGTGAGAAAAGGTCATAAAAATTACTCAAAGTTTACCTTAGCTTTTTTTTATTGAGCTAGAAAGCCAACCCTATGGATAACGTGACGCAGAGTAGTTCTTGGTCAGTTTCTAAGAAAATCCAGCTGTAAAAAGTGAAGAAATACAGCAAATGGTCAAGTGACCTCAAAATGAAAATCAACACCACAGAGATGCAACCTGATCAAAGCTGTCTTGTGGTTTCCAGATGAATTTTGGTACTGATTTTGACTGGGTTTTGGCCACGGGCTTCAACAAAAGCAGAGCAAGGCAAAAAATCAATGCTTCTCATCGTTATTTTCAGTCAATTACATTCTATTTATAGCACCAGGTATTTTTCCTCACGACAAATTTTATCTTCCCTGGTTGCTTTGTGAGCTTCCTCTTAAGGTACCTTTTGCCCATCCAGCAGGTAGATGTTGGTCTGTCTAGATAACTATTCCTTAACAGAGCTGTAATGCAACAGTTCTTTTCCAATTCTAATATCCTTCCTTCTCTTTTTGCATGATTGGAAGATGACTTCCAATAACTTTAGCTGAAAGAAATGTTTGTTTTTGTGTGGTTTTTTTTTTTTCTGATTTAAAATGGGATGAGAATAATTGTTGTGTGTGTGTGCATTAAAAGAAGGAGTTTTCCTAAACTGTTCTCTCAACAGAAGGTGAATTTCTGATTCTCACACAGGCTAGCCTACTTTTGGAAGTGAGCTGAAGGAAACTAGTCAAGAAGAGTGATCAACAGCATGAATTGCAAAGGGGGGGAGACAGGAGGAAATGCAGAGTTGGGCCAAAGGAACGGTAGGCTGAAGCTCACAAAATATGTGGCTGAACATGAAGAAGAGAAGACACAAGAAGTGAATGCATGGCTGTTTGGAAAAGCAATCTAGTTGGGAAGACATACGGGTTGCTTCAAGATAGGAGGAACTGCTGATGTGGGATGATAAAAGGAGTACAATGGTAGCCAGGGTGGTCTGATGGAGAACTACAAAAACTGCTGAGTGTGGGAGAAGGGGAATATGGGCAGAAATAGGGAGAAATCAAGTCAGTGGAAAAGGAAGGACGGATTAGCCCTGAGGTAAGGAGAAAATAATGAGATGGAGAAGAGGGTGCTGGCGCAGGGAAGAGCTGGGTGTTTGGAAACAGGGGATCGTGTCCATCATGTCATCCATGAGAGATCCACGCAGCACTGTCATGACTGACCTCTGAAGGAAGCTGCAGGAGGACCAGGCTCCAGTAAACGTTGTGACCGGCTACTGAGAGCACACGTGGCCTGAAGCACGCTGTGCCACGAGATGCCTCTATGTGTGTGCTTTGGCACTGGCGAGGCAAAGAGTGTGACTGGAAAAAGCAGAGTGTAGGTGGCAGCCAGCCAGCCCAGCTGGGGTGTGTGTACGGAGCGTCACCTCGCCCCACTGCTGTCACAGATCAGAGGAAGGGACAGGAGAAAAATGCTGCTCTGGATATTCTGCTTTCACTGCTGTGAGGAGTCAGGGCAAAAGGCAGAGGATGAGGTTACAGGAAATTCTTAGGAGCATATCATGCGGATCAAAAATCAAGACAGAATGCATCGGCAGCAGGAGAGATGCAGAGCTTGGAGATGGTCCAAACAAAGAGCTGAGGCAGGGCTTAAGAAATGCTGTGAAATTCCTGTGCAGGAAGCTCTTCCTCACTCCAGCACTGAGCCAGCTCAGTTGAAGCAGGAGCATGTAGGGGCAGTAGGGCCACAGTGGAGAGGACATGTCCACATCTCCCCATCCCATTGTCAGAACCCACTGAGGACCTGCCACAGCCAGCTCTGGCTTGTTGGGAAATTCACCCATAGCAAAAAGACATGGCAGAGAGACAGGGATCCACGCTGCAGAGAACAGTACTAGGCAGCCCATGCTTCCCCCTCACCATCTCCTGTCCTTGAGGAGCCCAGGGGTGCTCAGAGAAAGGCTCAGATTTTCTTCTGACTTGCTTTCTGCTGTGCATTTCCCGAAAACGTGTGCTCATCACACCAAGTGGACGCAGAGCTTTGGTGCTTAGACTGAAAGGCTGCTCCTCCATTTAGGTCACTTGGCTGAATCGATATTATAAAGACAGATTGTTTGGCCAGATGACTGTTTCCCTTCTCAACTCCCTCGGGTGCATACATTTGTGTTAGCTCTTGTACACGAACACGGTCCTCCAGAGATTTACAGCAATGGTGTGAGAGGGGAAAAAAGTAAATCATTAACCCTCCCCATCCTCACCTCTGCCTAGCTGCACCCTGGCTCCACCAAACCGCAGAAGATATGGGGGGTGGATTTGCACAGTCCTGTTCATTCCCTCAGAATTATTGGTACAGAATGCTTGCGTGGCTGTGTATAACTGAAAACAGTTATGGGAGTGGTTCAGGTCTCTCTTCCTGGACAGTTTCAGCTTAAGGTGTGACAACCTTCCCCAAGCAGTCACAGAGCAGGCAAGCAGAAATTGTGTAATGAAAAAGGGCCTGCGGATCAATCTGGAGGCACTCAGGGGTAGGTTAGAAGTTGTTATGCTATTTATATATTATGCTATTAGCTCCATCCCAAACAGAATTATGGCATCAACCCAAAGCTTCACTCACCTCCCACACCATTCAGCCATGTATGCCTGATGCACTTCTGGGAGCAGGAGCCTGTGCTGGACCCAGAACAGGACAGGTACCTTGCAGGGTTAATGTTTAATGGTGTGGGGCTTGCCAGCACATGGACACATGTAATGCTAGCTGTCTGTGCCCAGTTTGGCTCCACTCACAGTGTTTACATGCTATCCCACCAAGGACGAAGCCTTATACTGTAAAGTACCAAAGTCCCTCCGATAAGATGAACTGACTCACCCTCCAAGCTGCTATCGTACAGAAAAATGCTCTAAATAATCTTTGCCTTTGCTTTGCCCAGCCTTGAGAAGGCGAGGAAGGGGTGGCAGGTGGAAGACGCATTGTTAGATAGGAGAAGATATTTTTTGAGCGGTTCCTTTTTCCAGGAAACCTGTGAGCTGGCTAGGGAACCTGATGGGTTGCAGAGGAGGAAATCTGAGAAGCTGAAACAACTTAATGAGGTCTTGGCCCAGGCACGGTGGCACTAAGGGACACTGTTTAGTGATGGGACTCAGATGATCAGATTGGTGATCTTGAAGATCTCTACCAAACTATGCAGGTCACTCTGAAACTAATTCTTCCCATTTATTTCCATGGAAACTACAACAGATATCAATAACACTGTTTGACAGAGCAAATTCTCAGCTACAAAACACTTTTTTCAACAGTCACCACCATTAGCTGTGCATTCTCACCAGTCATGAACAAGAGTCAGTGTGCTGCTTTCCTAAACAACTGCGTGGCCAC
Organism: Odontophorus gujanensis; assembly: GCA_013399175.1. Classification (NCBI taxonomy): domain Eukaryota; kingdom Metazoa; phylum Chordata; class Aves; order Galliformes; family Odontophoridae; genus Odontophorus; species Odontophorus gujanensis. Next base: position 1,754,823 of record VXAB01001864.1, read on the forward strand.
CTGAAACATGGCTTGTCCTTCGTATCAGTGTCACCACTGCTGAAATGCATCACCCACCACCTCAGTGTGCTCACATCCACCACTGGGTCTCATTCAGCAAGCATCAATGAATGTCACGGGGGGGCATATTTTCCACAAGGAGCACTTCAGTGACACACCTTTGCTTTCATTCACTTCCACATCAGACACCATTCTGTCAAACTGTCCCTCTGCTGTTACCTGTCCCACGGCAACAAAACGTAGCTTGGTGTTGGTGAGAAGGTTATACCTCTGCTGCTGTACCACCGAAGTAAAAATACAGGAGGCATTACTTTTGGAGCAGCCCTCACAGGTGATCCTAGCTATCACATCGCTATCAGGGGGCTGCCCAAGTCCCAACAGAAATCATGAAAAGGCACGTCTGGCAGACTCATGGAAGGCAGAGTGCACAGAAGGAATAAAAAGATTGAAGACTTGAGCGCTATTGAAGCTAGAATTCCTGTTGGTGTTCTCAGTTTTCGTACTTGTTTTACACCATTTGTTGGCAATCTATGGGCAATGTTTGCGGGCAGGAATGACTCACTTTCCTGGAACGTTACAGCAGGACACAGGTTGGGTCCCAGTAGATGCTAATGCAACTCAGTTGCTTGCCGATCCTGTCGCTGTGAGGATTAGGAAACGAGCTCTCACTAACTGAATAGCACTGGTCATTTCCTTTTCATTTCTCTGGAAATGAAATGTTGTTAACGAAGTTAACATATATCAGAATATCAAAAGAACAGTCTACGGCAGGAATGAATAACATATATTTAGCAAACGCTCTGACTAAAGCTCTGGGGGAACAGGCAGCTGTTTAAAACCAGATCTAATAATAGCAGTTCTTAAGAAGTGATGACAATGGGCATGCTGTCTCCTTCAGTAGGAAAATGTGTGAGGGTTTTATTGCTGTGTTTATTAGTTAACCGCGGGGCAGCAACTCACAGCCACTGGAAGTATTCCACTTATGTCTCAGCATGCTGCTGAGACACGGCAAAATATATGAGGGTATATTTTGAAGAAAAGGAGGAAAGCAGAATGTGAGGAATTGCAAGCCATTGGCTTATCTTGAAAAAAGAAATATGCAGGGAGACATTCAGGTGGGCAGAGCTCCCCTCAGAACACACACGGGAGTGACCTAATGGGAAGGATGCACTGCCAAAGCCCTCCCTGCCCAGCATCCCTACTGCCTGGCCCTGTTTGTGCAACAGCAGGACACTCACTTCCCTTCCCACTGAGTGTTACTGCCTGCTCTGGCATTTAGCTCTGAAGCTCCCAATGACCTCGCAAATCGAGAGCGATGAGCTTATTTCTCTTTGCTGTTTATGCTGGAGCTCCAATGTGCCTAGCAACCTTGGATGTTTTTTTTTTTTTTTCCATGCTGGTTTACAGTTATTTATGTGTGTTTGTGGGAGCAGATGCAAACGTGAAAATTCCCTTTGGGGCTGTGCTAGCAATTTACCCATAGATGGGACTAAGGTCTGGTATTTGGGATTATTCCTGGTCATTACACTGTGTGTGGCAGTGCTGGTGTAAAACCAGGCTGGTTTGGCACTAGGGGGCAGCTGGCACAGAGCAGGTTGCATCCACAATGCACCCTCATTTCAGAAGAAACTCCAGATCAGGATCTGAGCATCCCATGCATGGGAGAAGCACACTCATACACAAATATCTATTCATACACAAGCACCTCTTATCCACACAGAGACCTGATATTCCCCAGACCCACAATTTCTCCCAGAAGAGCCCTGGTAGCAATTTAAGCTCTATTTGCTTTGTTGGTGGAGGCAGCCACACTCATCCCATCCCATCCCATCCCATCCCATCCCATCCCATCCCATCCCCTCCACCAACTCACTGGGTGTGCCTCTTCCACATGGTTATCCCATGGCTTCTATGGGTCTCTCAGCAAACCCCCTCATATCAGGAGGAAATTTCCTTCCCCAGGGCACAAATCTGACCACAAAGGATTTTGGCATCCCAAAAGTGCTGCTGGTGGGGAAAGGCAGTGCACCTAGGCTGAAAGAGTCCCAGTTCCCACCAGCCAGGGTCATTCAGTTTTCCTGATAAATCAGCTGGGCGTACTGGTTTGGCCAGATTTTCCACTTTCTTGTCCCTATTGCAGGTTCCTCAGCTTAAGTAGCACTCCCTCCTCACATCCAAGGGTTTCTGTGCCCTGAGAAGTGAGTGGGAGGCAATCTGGAACGAGGATGGTGGCACTCAGTGCTTTGTGTTCCCAAGGCGGTATAGGTGCATGGCTCAGGGCAATGGCCACATTGAAAAACAACCTTGCACCCCCCTAAATCTTTCATGATTGTATCAACAGTGAAACCTAAGCCCTTGGTTACACCTACTCGTGGACTCAAAGCCATGACAGATGATGCTGTCACCCAAATGTCACCGTGGTGGTAACCTTACACAGAGTGACCGGGGTAATGAGTCTCATGACTATTGTCGTATTTTTGGACCTATACTTCACCCAGAGATAAGGCTTCCCTTTGCAGCTCCAGGATTATCACTGTGCACGCCCACTCTCTGAGCCAGAATTCCCCAGACTGTGGGACATAGCAGTCCCCATGCTGCTGGGCTCCTCTCCATTTGGGGAGGGCAGCTCAGGGCATGCACTGGTGGCAACCCCCAGGCCAGGAGCATCACACCTCCCTGGCTCTTTCACATCAGAAGCTGTTCTGAAGTCCACAATTGCTTTGAGTTATTTTATACACACTTGGCAGATCCTTTCTCTGTATCACTGGCAGAACTTAGCTGAGTTCTTCTGTTCAGGTTTACATCGAGTTTAAAATACAGCTGAAGTATAGGGAGAGCTCAGCTATGGTGTGCTGGCAAAAGTGACCCAGTGTGGAGTTTTACTGTCTGGGTGAGGTCTTCTCTTGGGACACTCCCAGAGAACCCCACAAAGGGCCTCTGCAAGGCTTAGTTCTGCTTTTATGGGATCGATAGCAGCCAGCCCTTCAGATGGCTGCCTGAATTGGTTACTTGTTTATTTTGGTGGAAGGCTGAGCACTGGCCAGAATGATGTTTTCAGCTCACTTGAGGGCAGATGGGGCGATCGATACATGTGTGCGCTGCTCCCACAAGACACAGGATCCATCCCATTTACTCCCAGAGCACTTTGCATTATCCTGGAGTATTTTAAGTCCAGGTCAGCATAAAGTGGCTTTTGTATTACCGGGTATCGGACCCAGCGATTTTGTAACTCCACTTACTGCAATCCTCATAATCAGCTTGAAGGCTTCAATTAGCTGCAGGAATGACTCAGCCTTGTTGACAAACCTTGAAGCGAAGGGCAACATGCTAGAGCTGCTCCATTACTGGGGAAAGGACAAGATATATTGCACCTTTCTTTTTAGGTGAGAGCTGATCGATTCCGAAATTCACTCTCTCCCCAGGTTCCATTGGGCGGTGAGCTGACCATATCTCATTTATTTTTTAAGCCATCCGGTGTGTCCAAAGCCATACACAGCCAGACAGAACTCTCCCTAAATCAGCTTTAAAAGATCCAATTGCAGAGTGGCACAGCTGTCTGAGTGCCACCTGTTTGGCCTCTATAGGAGGTGAGCAGTGGAGAGAAAGAAGCTCTTGAAGAGGGTCATGTAGTTTGAAGGGAAGGCTGTCTTGGCAGCCACTGGAGCTCCTTCAGTTCCCATAAATGGCTGTTATTTGCTTTCTGACTGCTTCTGCTAATGGTTTTCCAGAGGTCTCTCGTAAAAGCTTAAGGGAGCTTCTCACTTTCTAGAAGGCAAACTTTACTCTCTGCCTTACACAGAGATCATGAGTTGATCCCACCAAAATTGCTGCCTGCTTCTGTCTCTATCTAAGAAGCCCCACATTTATTTCTTGCCAAGCTCTCCTGTTCCTGCCCCTGTTGTTTTGTGTCCCCCCACACCCACTGTGTCCTCACCATCGACAGAGCAGGTGATGGGGCAGGCTGTGCCCATGACATACAACTGCTGGAGTTGAGCCATCTTTGTATCACCACCAGGCAGAAGGTGAGGAGGACCAGCTGGCACTGGACTGCAAGGAGTAATGAGGACCTGGTGGCACATGGAGGCAAAGCAGCACGTGCCCTGGGGACTCAGCATCTGCCAGCCTAACCTCTTGAATGGTCATGCCAGCTTTATGGTCCTGATTTTTTTCAGTCAATTGAAGAGCAAGAACAGCCCTCACGCCCAGCACAGTCTGACCGGCACCAACTCACGTCTGTGCTGTCCCCCTCACTGGCACATTCCCCACATCATCACTGTTGTTTCCCTTCCCAGAGGCCTCCAGCTGGCAAACTCTGCCATTTGCCGTTCCTAAGGAGCTGGTTTCCAAGGTTTTCACTGCAAGCTGAAGGATTTGGCTCCTGAAAGCAGTCTGCACTCAGGAAAATCTTTGAACTCCTCCACCAGTAAACTGTAACTTCTGCCAGAGCTTCTTTGCTGAAGCAGAACACCTCACATTGCCCTTGATAAGCCCGTAAAACATCCCTGGGTGCTTCTAGGTTTTTCCAGCAAAGTTGCGTAGCAGTTACGTTTCATGTCATAACTTAAGGAAACCATAGAAATAAAAAGAAAGTGCTTTCAGACGAGTGGGATGCACGGTGTTGAAGGACCAGCTCCAACATGGTCAGAACCCAACTGCAGAGTAACAAATGCTGTTGATGTTGGTGGGACCCAACACAGCTCAGAGGAGACTGTATTACATATACCAGCTGCAAGCTCAGTGCAAGGAGCCTGGCATTGACCCTAGCTGTCCTTTCCTTCAGCAGCATTAGCTGTCCCTCTGCCAGCTGCTGAGGCTGCTGAGGCTGTTCCTCAGACAGCTGCTGGCCCTCTGCTGCCCAGTCACACTCACAGACATTTTGTTTCCAGTCCTGCCCTCTGTTTCTGAAGAAAACAGCTGTGCTTACCTTGGTGAGGGGCCTCTGGGAGCAAAGAAGACATCTCCTGGGCTTGTGGTGCTCCTTCTCCAGCAGTGGTGTAACCTGGACTGAGGATCTGATGTGCCCCCATAACAAGAATAACACACCAAGGATGGAATAATTCAACGAGGATTGAGAGGCCTTGATTTATGTTTGTGATTTTCCATTCCCAAGTTTGCCCCGTGGATGTGGATGGCTTTGTCTACCCAGCAGCAGAGGAGACAGGGATGGATCTGCCTGGGACAGGCTCCCCAGTGCAGAGGCCAGCGAGCAGAGCACAGACCTCATTTGTTCCTGGCGGGGTTTTAGCATCTCTTACTCACAGGTTACATTAGGCAGCAAACCACTTGGGACTGCTGCAAAACTCCAAATGCATGCACCAAGACCATCCAACCCTGCAGAAGAGAACATTACTGTGCGGGAAAAAGTTGAGTAACAGGAAAAATATGCCACCGCTCTCCTTCGAGCCTCTTCCCAGGACATGATGCCACTCAACCCTGTTGCATCCTCTCCTCCCCTCACGCTGTGTCCGACAGCCATAACCAGCTCCAGAGGAAGAACCACACAGCCTTCAGGAGACTCCAGGACTGCACCAAAGGTGTGCACTTCTGTTCAGCTAAGCCTCCCCTTAAGAAACAGCTAAATGTGATTTATAATCCACAGCTTCACAGTCCAAGGATCTGCTCTGAGACAATGCATGGAGTGGCCAGCAAAACCTGAGCAATGGTGACATATCATTGAAAGGAACGCGGGGCTCCGTGTTTGACACCAAAAGGAGATAAAAGGGAAGTTTCATGTGTTGCTACATGCAGCTTGGGCAAGTGAAACAGTTGTTTTCTGGCATTTCATTTAATACTGAAAAGAAGGCTAAAAGCAAAGGTTCCAGCTGAATTCTTCTGTTGCTTTGTAACTAAGGAAGGGGAGAAAATATGGCATTAATTAAGAGGATTTACTAAGTGCTCTTTCTAGTGAAACAAGCTTGTTCCAGCTGAGACAGAGCAAGGAGGGCTGGTGTGGGGTCAAACTGGGTGAGGACATGGCACACACTGTGGGTCACTGGGTACCAGCCCTCCCCAGCACCATAACCTGCTCTCGTCCTTGCAGTCCCATAAGACCCCCCAGCAACAGGTAGAAGAAACAGATACAGAAATGTCTCACCAAGGAGAACCCATGGTCTACTGGTCGAGAAAGCAAGGGAGGTCATAACTGCTCCTTTTATCTCTCTCGTGTGTGTTTTTCACCGCCAGGTTCACCACGCTCCAGTGAACGCACATACAACATTTAATTACCAATTACCTGCCAGTCAAATGCCTCCTCATGCTCCACTTGGCCAGGTGGAACAAGAGAGGCCTGAGTAACCCTCTCCACCCCTGTCAGTCACAGTTGAAGTTCAAACCCACTACCAGCCATGGCTGTAGGGCCACGGGGTCCTGGGTAGCCATGTCATGGCCTCAAGAAAATGGTGCTGGGTGTCTCTTTGCTGGAAGGGACCATTATGTGTGGCTGACAAGACTCTGACAGTGAGGCTCGAAGCATTTTGGACATGGTTGTATTGCCCCATGGGGTCATGCTCAGCTTTGTGGATACACAGATGTGTAGGTGGGAACAAAGTTGTATAGGAGGGCACATGAATGTAGATGGGCACTGTAGTACCCACATCCCAAGGAACGGGGGCAGTGGGGATGCAGGCTGGTTCGAGTTTCAAGCAAGCAGCAAACCAGGGAGCGCCCTGACCCCATGACAAACAGCTTTCTTCTGTTCCTCTTTTCCATTTTCCACAGCCTGGCTTCAAGCCCTGAAAGGAGAAGCTGTGTGCCAGGAATGTTTATGGCCACGTCCAACAGAGCAAGCCAACACCTGATTTGCCCTTAATGACAGCGGTGGGAAGGGGACTGGGGGGTTGAAATGGGAAAGAGCAAGGAGCGGGTGACAGCGAGAATGGGGCTCATCTGTCGCGCACTGTAGGTCATGGAGCCAAAAATAGGCACTGAATGATGCCGGAGCTTTTGTTGTGCCCGCGAGTAAAGCTACCCCTACATCCGCGTGACCCAGGAGCAGCACGGGGGGTCCCAGCTCCCAGCACCCCGAGCCAGGAGGCGCTGCTGACGCTGGGCTGAGCAAGCAGACGTGGGCAGGCGCCAGGCTGTGCACGGTATCGAGTAGCTGGTTTCAAACAGAAAGCAATAAAAGTGCCTACAGCCACGCACAGATACGAGCGGGAGCACATATGAACAGGGTCAGCCCGTGCAACCCACCCCACACGAAGTCTTCCCGCCCCGAAGCGCCCCCTAGCGGCCACCCGCCACCGCAGCGCGCGTGNGGGGCTGCGCGGGGACGGGCGGCTGCTCCCGGAGGGGCCGGTGCTTTGCCTTTCGCCGCAGGCCGGGCGCGGGTTTCGGCCGCGCGGTGCTCGCCCCCGAACCAACATGTCGTCCTACGCCAAAGGTAAGCGGGGCTCCGTCCCGCCCCGGCCCCGGTCCCGCGGGCAGCCCCGGCTCTGCCCCGCGGCCGGAGTTTCGGAGCTTCCCGTATTGCGAAGCGGAGATCGTTTGAGGAAGAGGATCCGCGCTTTGAAGGCTTGCCCTCCCCTCCTCTTTCCCGCCGTGTTTTGTGCCTCCGTGGGTTCCCGGCGCAAACCCACGCGGCCCTGCGGGACGTCACGCCGCCTGTCGTGGGCATCCGCGGGTCTTCTGCTGGGGGAGGACAGCAGACGGAACCGCTGCCGCTCTCGCGGTGGACGCGCGGGGCTGGGCAGTGCTGTGTGAGCTCGGCTCGCGCGCGGGGTGCTGAGATAACCCCTTTTCACTGCGAACGTGGGACAGAAATAGGCTGCGAGCCCAGCTTCTAGGGGGGGGGTTGGCTTATCTCGGCCTCCTGCTGAAGGTACCCGTCTTGCAGCGAGCAGCATTATTCCAAGCCGCGTAAAGATGGTCGGGGATATTTCTGCCCGGATAGGCTTTCTCAATTAGCTTTATCCCCAGAAGGCAGCGAAGAGCCTCCAGCTTTCTTTTTTCAGATAAAGGGAAAGTCTTCTGGGGGCACTCCCCCATTGGGTCTCTCCCTTTCTGAGTCTACTGAGACCGTTCCCCTATAAGATCTCTCCCCTTATTAAAAAAAAAAAAAAGGAATCTGTAGGCTCTCCTCATCTCTTCTGGGGACAAAGATAATTGAGTGAGCCTGTCTGAGCAGAAACGTTCCCAACAAGATCGACACCCATTCTTGAGATATCTCCGAGACTTTGATGACACTGAGAGCATTTTTTGAAAAGTATACAGCCCTGAGGGACTCTGCTGTTACCCTGAGGGATGTTGCTGCTCTCAGGTGGTATTTTTAGCATGAGCAGCCCCGCTCAAAATTACGCTGCGTGTGTGCAGCTGGCAAGGAGCGTCCTGGGTTGCGAGCCTGCGGGCTGGCTCGTGCTGACCTGCTTTGGCAAGGGGGAGGAAATCCGTGAGTTTCACTTCATGTATGCTTTGCTGGAACGTATGTTGAGAAACATGGCCTGTCGTAGGAGGAAGGAAAAATATTTGTGCAGGCTGAGTGGGTGCTCTCAGATCTCAAGTATCGAGCGAAGGGGTATTTGTTAGTTTTGTGTTCTGCAGTGTGGGTATTTGTGAGGTTTTTATTCCCTGTCAGGGATAAAAATTGCCTTGAACTTTGGAGCAGAGCCGGTGGAAGTTGAGGCATTCGCTCTGCACCCTCAGCCCCGAGTTCACACTTAAAGTTCAGCTGCATGTTTTAACTTACGAGTCAACGTCCTGGATCTTTGTGCGAGCAGGCTGGCTCCAAGGAGATGTAAATAATTTTCCGCTGTAGCTCTTCCCGCACGCTTACTTGGATTGCAACAGTAATTAAAACTCATAACCCTCAACCCAAGAAGATCCTCTTATTGCCCTAAGAGGACTTCTCACTCGACTTGCCCTGTGCTTCTCTCCTGTGTGCTGTGTTCCAAGGCGGCGAAATTCTCCTGAGTGAGACAGTGAGCTCTTGGGGCAGCAAAACTAAGCTTTGCTCATTCCCCCTTTTTAATACAAAGTAAATGGAGGAGGGGTCGCAGAGAGGTAATACACGCTGCTGTTCTGTTCACGTGCAGTTAAGGCACTTGTCCCTTGTCAGTTATAAAACCACGCATGATAAACATGAAAATACCTGGCATTTACAGTGGTGAGGGCAGTGACAGGTTAGCTGTGAGATAAAGGCACAAAGTGAAGTGGAACCTAAGGGTGTGGACAGTGGGGTTTGAATGAAATTCTACTGGTAGCTTGACTGAGGGAGCATTTCCTGCTGAAGGTGTTAAAACTACGTGTGTGTGAGGAGTACTGATCCCATCAACGTGAGCTTTGGCCGAAACCTGAGGCGATGGTTGCAGAACTGTTTGGAGGAGACATTTATTTTCTAAAATAATTTGGAAGCTCATGGTAGCGTGAATTCCTGGAAATCTCTTCCAGCACGCCAGCCTCCCACCTGACTTTACAGAGGCACAGTAACTGCTTTTTGTTTCAGCTTCAGAAAACGTCGCTTGCTGGTAGGAAGTGACTGCTTTTAGCAGTGCAGTTGCACTGGCCTTTCAGTGTCCTTGCCATTGTGGCAAAGAGGGAAATAAACCTTAACCTGGGCTGTTAAATTTAACAGCAGCTCACAGTGCAGGACTGCAGCTGTCCTCCTGCAGCCGGTAGGCTGGAGTGCATAAACACCAGCTTCTTCCCCCTGGTGCCCGAGGGACGGCAGCGCTGGAGTGCTGGTGCTCAGCTCATCAGTGCTTGGAGCAGGCAGACCAGTGCTGCTCTCCTAGCGCTGCTTTGCAACACCTTTACAGAGGGCCATCATTCCTCCTCCAGTCCAAATCCCAGTGTCCAGCTGAAAAGCTTCTGGCTCACAACCACGGGCAGCTGGCTGCTGGCGTGCTGGGTGAAACCAAGTGGCTGTGGTGGTTGTGGATGTGTCCTCACAAAGCCAAAGCAGCAGTGGCTGAGGTGAGGAGCGGCCGTGCAGCAGGCTGACCCGCAGGAGCATGGCTTTGCTGCTCTGCAAGGACCTTGGCGATCCAGCATGCTCATGAAGTCTTGGAGAACGCGTTAAAATAAAACCCCCACGCAACAAGCCAGGCCGTTATCACGTGTTTACTTTTGCTATGCCTTATTTTGGTTTGTTTGTGGTATTGCTCAGTCTCTAAACGCTTGTTATCTGGCAGAGACAAGTCTTTTGGCCAGAGTGGGCTAACAGGGTTCTCCTATGTACGTGGCAGCCTGAGGAAACCACTCGTGGCTCTTCCTTAAGCAACACACGGTCAGCAGCATGAATGACGGTCCCTGTCGGACACCGGGTACTGCCAAGTTTCTGCTGGATGTGTTGCATCATACTGGGAGGTTCATGTGTTTTACAGACTGATGAGCTGCTGGAAATGGGCGCCCCTGCTCTGGCTGCAACCACACATTGCAACATGCAGCAGGAAGGGTTACAGGTGCCTGCAAGTGCCATGTAGCTGTTGTTCCCCCGAAGTTTCATCGGTGTTTCAATCTGCGTGGGCTCGAAGGCTGTGAGAGAAGGCACAGCGGTTCCACGCTGAGGTGTAGAGCTGGTATAGATCTCCTTGTCCTTCTGGAGGGGGAAGTAAGCCTTAATGAAGAGCTCTCGTGTTCCTCCATATTTCACCTGGGAAGAGATACCTCCTTTACGCTGTTAGCTGCTCATACTGCCAAATGAAGTGCATGATATAAGAAATGAACCTACTGTTTATTGTTCTGTTCCTCTCAAGCTGGCGTTGCCCCCTTGTCACACCACGCAGAGCACTGCAGCACTTGCCTCTCTCTTTTTTTTTTTTTCCTTTTCCTTACCTGCAAAGCAATGCAGTCAGGAAAATGGCTTCCGTGGCCTTCGAAGCAAGTGTTAGTCACTCACTGAATCTGAGGCTGTAGAGTACTTTGCTTAAAAAAAGACATAATCAGAACCATATTAAAATGAACTGCTTTTGGCTTTCTTAGGCATTCAGCAGTCTTTAGTGCATGTTCCAAACAAGAAAACTTGAAACATGGCTGCCCCTTCTCACAGTGCTTCCTGGCACCATCACTCGGTGCAAAGTTTCCTCCTGTCCCTTTCTGCACTAGTATTCACTGCGCTTCTCAGCCCCAGCTATATTTGGCAATACATCACCTCTCTGTGTTACGGAGAAGTGATTGCTCAAGGGATTTGGCAGAAATTAAATTAACTGAGGTCTTTAGAGAACGTACTCGCAATGTCTTTTGAGAAGGCACTCACTTCAAATGCTTTCTCCTGGAAAATAAAGTCGAGTTATCTCCCATTTCTTTCTGTGAGGTGCTTTGACAATGTGGACTTCACCGTATAGACTGTTTCTGTACTTATTCTTTTTCACATTTATGGAGCTTATCACTTTCAAAAGCAAAACAAATGCTGAAGTGATAGACAGACTAATTCTCGGGGTTGCTTAGTAACTTGAAGTGCATGCTACAGTGTGAAAATACTCATATGACAAAGTGAGGGAATATTTACTGGAGCAAACTGACGATTGTGTGAAAGTGCACTGTTTAAATAATTAAACCACAATTTCATTTGCTTGTGTGAACAGAAGCATTCCCTTGGTCACAGTGTTCTATGTAATATATATATATATTTAGTGAATGGCTTTTTCACTTCTTTTACTTGCTGAAGTATGCTGATGTGGTAGGACGTGAATTCTTCAGCTGCATAGCAAAGAAGTGTACTGCTGTGGATTTCTGGATGTTTCTCAAGATGGATCATTGATCTTTGGGGATTTTCTGAGGGTTTTGAGAGGAGGGCTGTTGCTTATTGCTCCCAAGTTGAGGTTTGTTCTCCAAATTACTAGGAACGAAAGCTTTGGATTCCTGAAGTGCTAGCACAGTAATAAAATGAGGTTGGGTTATGTGAATTAATTATATATCTGTGGGTCACTCTGAAAGTATTGCCTCCTATTTATTTCCACTGAAACTACAACAGGTACAGAGAGCACAGCAATGCTATTTGGTAAATTCTTGGCTACAAAACGCTGTTTTTCAACGCACAGATCAGCTAATGCTGGTGAAAAAGGGTGAGCTGATTGAGACAGCTGGTTGAGCAAGCATCAACAAATGTCAGTGGGTGCAGTTATTTCCTCATGGAGAAAATCAGTTCCACACCTTTGTTTCACAGGCACTCCCATATCGGATGCCATTCAGTCAGGCTGCCCCTCTGCTGCCATCAGTCACGTGGCAACAGCATGGAATGGGATATTTGCTGGGAAGCTTTGACCTCTGCTGCCATGCCACCAACATCCGCCTCTGCTGTTGTGGGACAAAAGAACAAAATAGGAGGCATTACTTCTGGAGCAGCCCTCATATATATTTAAAGGAAGCATGAAAGCCGTTTGTAGTATAAATAAGCTAGTTTAATTTATTCACTTACTTATTCCCTTTAACTCCTGTGTTATATTTTTATCTAAGATTTCAGCAAAGCAATGTCCCAGTCCGGCCCTTCGCAGTTTCAGGAAGTCATTCGGCAAGAGCTGGAGTACTCCATGAAAGTAGAACTTGATAAAATACTTGCCACTGCACCCTCAAATGAGCTGGAGGTAAGAAGTCTGATAGAGGCAGGAGGTTGGAGCAAATTTTATAGAGGGGGTACAAAACACAGAGCGATGCAGTTGTTATTTATAGGATGTTCTCTAATCCCGTGAGGAGTGTCATGGCTACAGTGTCCGTAGGAGACTTTCAGTTCCATACAAAACATGTGGCAGAGTTATTACTTCGTGTTTAATCATCTTTAGTTATTAAAGGTTCTATATAATCTGTAATGGATTACAGAGAGGAAGGGTAAAACTGCTATCCTAAAGATTGGGCCAGATTCCTATGGTTACAATTTCAACTGAAGGCCTGTTAGCTGTCCCAAATGTCTTGGGTGGTTTTTTTTGTTTGTTTTTGTTGTTTTCTTACCTTGAGCTTTAGTGGAAAGGATCTTTTGGCACCTTTTTACTTAAAATTTAGTGTGTCCATACTTTGAATGTAGATAAAATTGTTCTTGTGAGTGTGCTTTATGTCAAGTTTGTAATCAGGTTCCCATGATCTAATGGGTATGCAATAAATATCTTTATTAACTAATGTATTTCTTCTTTGTAGCACACTAAGAAGGACCTGGAAGGATTTAAGAAGCTATTTCATAGATTCCTACAAGAAAAGGGACCATCTGTGGACTGGGGGAAGATTCAGAGACCACCAGAAGATTCTGTAAGTTGCAATTAAGTGACAGTCTGTAAGGAACATAAAACTGACAGTTGCTGCTTGCAACAAATGCTGTCATTGCTAGTTGAAGATAGACTTGCCATGGTTCTGTAAAATCACGTAGGATGATACTTGGGGTTCTAGCTGAGACATCATAATTCACAGACATACGCTGTGTGTGTTCCTGAACATCAGGTCCTGCTTAACATAAATCAAGATCTCCAGTGTTATTTTGTTAACTGTTCTTAAGCAGGGGAACCGAGTGGGATGGGTGCCACTGTTTGGCACCTTCTCTGGAGCGAATGGTGATCTTTGTTGAAGAGATGGTAGGAAGGACCTTTGTTGTCACCCTTTTCTCCTGCTTGTGAAAGAAGGTTGCGTGTCTCAGATGAGACTGTTTCCAGCCATCCATTCTGCTAAATAATTTGAAAGGGACATATGGCAAGTGGGCTGGGTTATACAGCTCGTTTAGCAACGTCTGTAATTCGGAGCAGCTCAGGAGAAGTGAGGAATCTGAAACTAGCTGTTGACTACGAGGTTTTTTGAGCATCATTTTCTGATGCCATCTATGTTGTTATAAAGGATAACCTTCCACTTGAGATGCTGCTGAGAAAGCACTAGTAATGTTTTTTGTTAGTGTTTAGTACTGAAATAAACACTTCCCATTAAACCTAACCTCACTTTATTGACTCATCTGTGGCCCAAGGCTGTGTTCTGACTCTTGCGTAACGAACGGTGCAGTTGTGTTACAAATTCTTGCTTTTCCCAATGTAGTAATCTTGGCACGGTGTGAGACTTCTGTGTCCCTACGCATTTGTGGTTTCCCTTCGCCTCTGTGGTGATTCAGTCAAGGCTCTGTTTGCAACTGAAAGACAGGCTGTCCAGTTACTTCCAGAACAGATGCGGCACTGCTTTCTAAAGCCTTGATGAATGATGCTGTTTTAGAGCAAGTACAGGGTTTTTTCCAAGGCTGAGCGTTTTCTTTTAACTTCAGAAGCACGTGATATCTGTCTCTTCCGCACTGTAAAACTGAATGAGCTGTTGTTTTGGGTGGAAAAAAAATCCACCTCGAATAAAGAGGCCAAGGTGAGAAACTGGAGTTCTAGATAACGTCTTACAAGAAAGCCTGGAAAAATGGGAATTGCTTTTAGTCTAGAGAAGGCTGAGTCTTCAAGGAAGTGATCATTCTTAAGTATGTAAAAAGATAGCTGCAATAACAAAAGGAATAAACTGTTCTCTGTGTCAAGATAAGGCCTGGGATTAAATGACAGCAGTTTGATGCTCATGAATGGACTGCTTTGTGGAGAGGGAGAGCTGTTGTCTGTTTTTAAAGTTTTGTATGCTTTCACTGAAAAAAATTCAAGCTTTGTAAAGGACTGAAAATTACTGGGTAGGAGATGGAGAGCAAATGTCAAACAGGAGGGATGGGAAAACACCAAGATGGGCTGTTGGAGATCCCCGGGCTAGGTCTGGGCTAAGGTCACAGGGGCCTGAAAGGATGACTGGTTTAGGGATGGTATCTCTCTTCTTCCCTATGGCCTGTACTGGCTCATGCTCATTTCTGTCACTCAGCCAGGAAGCAACTTTTGACCAGAAATGTGAAAATATAAATCTCTAGCAAAGACTCTTGCACCATCCTATTGCTTTGGTGCAGCTGAAATGCATGCATGATCGTGGCTGAAATTCTGCTTTCTAGCATGAACTCCAAATTGCATAGCAAAAAATGTCACAGAGGAAAGCTAGAGGAAAAATACCATCAAACTAGCTTCCTTCCCATGCTGCATGAGAATATATACAGACAAACACATGTATGTGTATGTGTAAGCACCCAAAAAAGCAACCATGATTTTAAGAGCTTAGAGTTCATGAATATGTTATGTTGTATTTGGACTTTGTCTTCTAATTTTCTTCTACATGAAGTATTTCTGAGGTTCAGTTGAGTAGAGCTGTTCCTGGATTCTGTCCAATGCTGTGACTGTGCAATACAGGAGAAGAATTTCTGATCAGCCTTCCTGGGTCACTTAATGTTTTATCCACGGTACTTGTTCTTTGGATGTAGTTTTCTGTTCTTTTTTGAAATAGTGATTGACAAGTAAGGATTCCTGATGGCAGATTGAAATGTAGGAATGACTGTGTTTTAATATTCCCCCCCATTTTCCTCTGCAACCCCTTTTCCTCGTGTTTTTAATATGACAGCTAACATCAATGGGCAAGCAAGTTGATGATGAACCCATTTGTATGGGGTTACCATGTTATGTGGGTAAACTTCTGACTTGTTTTTTTTCCTTCTAGATGTCTGAAGGCTTACAGTGGTAACAAGCATAGTTAGGACCCATTTCTGTTATGGTCTTCAGAGAAGAAAGTGCACTTAAAGTTCTGGTTAACTAGGAGACTGAGTAAAGAACGTGAACACGGCAAGTGTGATTTAATCTTACTGATGCAGACTGCAGTGATCTGCTTGTTTGACTTGGAAGCTGTAGCAAAGCCCTGCTGGGGGCCTCTGAGGAAACAGCAGTGATCAAATTAACCTCAGACTAGCAATGCAGTATCAATCCTTGATGTGAAGTGAACGTCTGAAGCAATTTGAGTGTGAGCAGGTTGTGCCAGGGGAGGTTCAGGCTGGATATTAGGAAACAGTTCTTCAGAAAAGCAGTGAGGCAGTGGCACAGAGTGCCCAGGGAGGTGGTGGGGTCACTGTCCCTGGAGGTGTTCTAGAAACAGTTAGACATTGTAACAAGGAGCATGGTTTAGTGGGGGAAATACTTGTGGTAGGTGGACTGTTGTACTGGATGATCTTGGAGGTCTTTTTCCCAACCTTGCTGATTCTCTGGTCATGAAAGAAAAGGAAAAAATGACTTGCTTTTAATCAAAACTCAAATGTCTTCCTAATCCTGAACTCAAAAAGCAGGCTCGAAGGGTTCTTTTTTGCTCTTTCTAAAACAACTGTCCTTCGGTGCTGTGTAAATGTTACCTTGTTTTTCTGTAACTACAATATTGACTAATATGGGTGTATTCTTTTCCTGTCTACCCACGATGATGGCCTGATGCTCATTTTGTCTCTGGCACGCTCTTCCCAACACCCCTGCTGTAGGAGTGTACTTCTGAAATCTGTTAGTCACACTCCCTGTGTTGCCTCATGCAAACTGTTCCAAAAATCACTCCTGTTACACTGTTTGCAAAACTGAATGGAGCTAGATATCATCTCAGAAGAATCCCAAACCACAGTTTCAAGACTTGTTTAAAATGACTAACACTGTAATCATGCATCTGTAAGGCCTGCCATTCCTGCCCATTTTTATTCCTGAAGTATTGTCTCATCAGTGCTCTCTTCTCACTTCTGCTGTTCCAAACTCAGAGAGCAAGAACTGATTTTTTTTTATTACTGTGGAGCACTTTCTGCTCTTGTGTATATGCCTACAGGTGATGAAGCAGTTCTTCTGCATATGAGAGCCTATGCATGCCTGCAAGCACTTGGTAATAGCACTGCCACCTAGCAGTGCAAATGCTGGAAGGATCCTGCTTGAATTTGAATTCCTAACATTTCTTGTTCTCTGAATTAAAGACCCTTCGAGATCCAGGACGTCATTTCCAAGCTGTCATTTCCAACCCCTGTGCCAAAAGAAACTGAAATATTTAGTAAGGCTGAGTTACAAATTTTCTGTTGGAGCTGCAGCAAATGAAGTAAATCCTTGACGAGAAGGTTTGGGTGGAATTGTTGATTTCATTGGGATCAGATTTTTGCTCTGAGCTTTCTGCATAAGCTCATTTCACATGCAATAGTGAAGACCTAAAAGGGGGTGGTTGGCACTCCAGCAAATGATTTTGACACAAGCTGAGCAGCAGACTCTATTTTTGGAGAGCATGATGCAAGAAGAACATAGTGAGACTTTAAAGGCAAAATCTTTTTTTTTTCCCTACATTTCAGCCAACACCTGAACACTGGGTGTGACTTGTGTCCTACCCAGCTACGTGTCTGAGATTCACTAGTAGGGGTGGTGTTGACCTTGGAGTGGATAGGAGGTGTAACAACAGTGTATGCTTGGAACTGATGTCTGCTGTCAGTTCCTGCATTCGTGACCCCTTGTGCTTTATCAGCTGGCTGTGCCTTTCTGACACATCCCTGCTTGTAACCTTTGGGATCTTTTACCTTCTGTAGTTTGTTCAGATGCATCCTATGCTGCTGAAATGCTGTCTCCAAGTCCTGCCTCTTTCATTTGTTCTAAACGTTCCCTTTTGAAAATAGAGCAGAATAAATGGACTGTGGATAGAATAAACTGACTCTGAACAGATGGTATTCCTGAACGGATGTGCAGTTGGAGTGAGGAAGGGATATTGTACTAGATAATATGCAAACAGAACTGAAGCTTTTCAATGTTCTGCAAAACTGCTTCTGTCCAGTTGATAGCATCCAGAAGATTGCTGAAGGATTCTCTTGTAGCTGAAAGGAAGGGGAAAAGGAAGGAAAGGGGTGACTGAGATGCAAAGGACTTCGTGTGGAAATCATTGTACCTCAAGTTTATTGCACATTCCTCTGTGTTATTCTTATCTAGTGTGGCCATAGTGGTTGTAAATCAGGGTGTAAGGTTGAAATCACTTCTGTTGAGAGTATGGCACAAGTGATGAAAATGGTGATGTTCCCAGTTGGACCTGGAATAACATACTTTATTTGTTTCCTTTCTTTCTCTGTCCTCCCCCAGCCTCCAGTTAGCAATAAATTTCTTGTGAAAAGGTTCAATTCTGCTGAAGGTTCCTTTGAATTATTCTGTCCTCTTGATCTACAGTGAGGAGGAGACCAGACCTGACATGCATATTCATTGCTATACTGATCTGGAAGCTGTGGTTTTGCTCCAGGCATTACCAGCCTTTGTGGCCTTCCAGTTCTCTCCCTCCCACCTGCTGAATGGCCTCAGAGTACATTCATGGCAGTAAGCATGTGTGGGTGTGTAACATCAGTGCAGCAAGCAAGCATCCTGCACTGAACCAACTGAGGTGCCTGTGGGAGCAGGTGAAGTCGTCTCATTTGCCACACTGTCCTGCTGGGGAGCACTGGACTTGTCATGCAGGATGTGCAGTGGATGCTGTTTTGAAAGATCACTTTCTGATGGGTGTAGCTTTGGTTTGGATTATTGCAGTAGCGTTCACGTACTCTGTTACAAGGACAGAGACATCTGGAGATGCTAAAGCACTGCTGAAGCAGGATCAGCCTAGCGTGTGCCTCTAGGCTGTGGAACTGCTTGCTGATAACCAATTGCTGGAGCTGTTCTTGCTGTGGTCTTTGTGCACTGTTTTGCTTTGGTCAGTTAGCTCAGAAGTATACTGGGCATGCCGTGCAAGATCTCTAGGCTTGCTGATGGCAAGGTCCACAAACCTGTAATGTCCAGTGGTTGTTCTCAGGTCAAGCCTAGCTGATCAGCAGTCCCTTGAGGCACGATTACGTGAGTGAGAACATTTTTACTTTTGTCATGAAGGCTGCAATCCAAACTTCCTGCTCAGTCGCCTTTATAATCCAGCCTTTCTGCCCAAATGGGAAAGGTATGGTGTGTATAATGTTCTCTCGCTTCCTCATACCCTTGGTAGCTGACTTTTCTACTCGTTTAGTCACCTCTTAATATTTTCAAGAGGCTCCTTGTCTGTTTCAGAGCACATACACACACGTATATAATAAGCCGTGTATGTTCTGTTTGTTTTCTTTTATTAAATGCTGGTCTCCTGATCTCTGCATCTCTGGAAGGAATGAGCCTCTCAGCTAAGTTATAAATAAAACAACTCTGTGGACTTGAAAGCTTTCTCTGTCTTAACTTAACTGAATAACTCTATTGCTGGTCATAAGTTTCCTGCTGAAGGGTTGTAGTGTTCCTCTGTAAAATGAAGTGTCTGTGCAGGCAGTCTGAAATGGTGCTATTTCA
The DNA here is from genome assembly GCA_013399175.1 of Odontophorus gujanensis. Classification (NCBI taxonomy): domain Eukaryota; kingdom Metazoa; phylum Chordata; class Aves; order Galliformes; family Odontophoridae; genus Odontophorus; species Odontophorus gujanensis. Next base: position 1,773,893 of record VXAB01001864.1, read on the forward strand.
GTGTGGAAGGTGTGGTATTTAGGAAGTGGCTTTGACGTGGTGTTCGTTCAGGTTGCCACGGCTGTCCCAGCATGGTAACCTTCTCATCCTGGTATTCTTTGGACAGTCGTGCCTTATGTACATGGCAGAATTATGACAGAGGCCAGGATAGATGAGAATCAGTGGCTTAGTAACCCTTGGATTGCGTGGCTACAGCTCAAGGCTATGGAGAACAAATGGCCTTTGCAGAGGGGGAAGAAGAATATTTGAGAATGCCTGGAGAGATGCAGACTCCTTCCACAGGTGGGTAGGTCCAGTTTCTCACTCTGCAGCTCGCCTGCATAGTAAGCTGCTGTGGTCAGTCTGGCTTCTGTTGTCCTCCTTCACTCTTGATGTGTGGGAAGAAAGAGTAAAAGCTGTGTCAAAGCAGTGCAGCCATCACTGCTTTGTTCCTTCTTCACCCTTTCAGGAAGCAGCAGACCTCGGAGCTCATGTCTTGTGCATCATAGGGGCAGAGAACATGCTACTGCAAAAAATGGGCAATTTCAATGTCATAGTTCAAGGCATTTTCCCTGTGTAATGTTGCAGTGTCACTTAGGTGTTGTTCATTTACCAGAGGTTCAAAGTACAGGTAGACTGCAACAGTTTGTGGGTTTTTTAGGCTTTGATCGAGTTGCTGAATGAAAAAGAGAAGCAAAAAGAGCGTAATCTTTTCAGTTCATTTACCTGCTGGATTTGTTTGTCAAACATACTTTAAGTGAGGAAATAGTAAGACAGTGGATTGACATCTGTGCTGAGGGAGCACTGAGGCCATGTTTGCCTCTGGAGTTTGCAGTTTCCTTTAGGGAATCCCACTTCCTAAGCAGCCATACCAACAAACTTGTTCTGAAGACCTCCCAGGATGACTGAGCACCCAGCTTGACAGGCACAAACCCCAGTTAAGAGACTTTTTTTTTTTTTTAAGAGCCTTGCCTTCGAGATATCTGAAAGCCAGAGGAGCTCACAGTCAGCTCCCCAGGGTGTGGTATTGTGGTGTGGGGTGTGGGACAGGCTGGGCTGGGGGATGTGACCCCCACCTCATCACTGCAGCCCTCCTGGAGCCCCTGCTGGGGACACCTGTCATGGGGCTTTTAGCCCAGGGCTCAGAGTTGCAGCTGAATTGCTCTGGAGCCACGTTTGACTGCTCCCAATTTTGCTTATCCTGGGTTATCCATCTCTAAAGCCTGTGCTGAAGTAGGACTGTGGGGGTGCTTCCAAAATCCTGCTGTGAAATTTAAAATGTGGAAAGGAATGTTTTGATAAGACTTAGAGGTCTTGCGTTGGTGTACTGGCATTTTATTTCTTGTTATTGCAGGTCCTTTTCCCCCGTGCCCTAGGAGTCCATTCATTTTGAGCTGTCACCTTATCTTCCACCTTCCTCCCTCTTATCAGCCTCCACTGTCTCTTTCCTTACTTATTTCAACCTTCTGCCTTCTCTGGGTGATGCAGCTGAGCATAATTTATAACCTGGAGGCAGAAGGCTGTGCCAGGGTTCGGGCTGCGAATAGGCTGCAGTTAGCTAGAGGTCAGAACCAGCAATTAAATGTAGGGGAGGGCACGGGCAGCACTGTTGGCTGAGGAAAGCAAGGCAGGCAGGGATGAATACTTCCCTTCTCCTAACGGTTTCTCTTACCTTCCCTCACATGAGGAAGCTGGGAAGACTTGCTCTACTGCTTCCCTGGAGAAGCAGTCAGACTAACATACCTTTCAGTTGTGTAGATGATACATAATAGGAACTTGCATAAGTTACAGGTAGCAAACTGTGAAGTTCTCACCTGAAGCCATGCATTTAAAACTGTCAGGCTTTTTAAATATGGGATCTTGGAGAGCAGTTTTAAACAAGCTGGTTAACACGGATGGAGCCCGTTGTTCATTCTCCATTTGAGGCAGCAGAAATCCAGAGCTCTTACTTTGATTTAGTGTGCTTTCTTATGTGGGTCACTTTAGGCATGCGTTCAGGTGTTGTATGATTTCACAATCTTATGATGTAGAGCCAAAACTGAGGAACTGTCAGACTGCTGGGACCTCTGAAAGCATTGCTTGAAAACCATCCCTCTTAGGTACGTGAATTAAACTGCGGTGACACCGTTGCATTTGAGGGATCAAACTTCTGGTTGTCCTCAGGTCAGCGTAGAACTTAATGATTTGGCTGATGGATTTCCCCTTGTCTTCTACTGATGCACATAAATCTTACTGACCAGTCTGTCTGAAAAGCATTTTTTTCTTCTGCTATCATCTACAGGTGACATGGAAAGTAGCATGCCAGCTTCACCTGCTTTGTTCAATCAGTTAATTCCTTTCTGTAAGGAGAACTTGTGGACTTTAGCAGACGACTGCAGCAGTGATACTGTTACTGCTTGCTGCCCGAGCCCTGATAACGCTGCTTCCCTTCTGGCTGCTCTGCTGAAAGAGCAAAATAAAAACTGTGTAACCACTGTGTCTGCTGCTGTGACCTCCTGGAAAGTGGGGGCTTAAATGCATAGCGTTTCCCTTTTCATTCTTAACTCTTAGAAGCAAAAGTTCTCTCACCTTGAGTGCTGTGATAACTTGAAAACACAGGATAGTTTGTGCATTACTCATAAGTCTCCTCACCTTACCCAGAAAGTGCTGCCTCAAGGTTTTTTAGCATAGGGAACCTCTGTGGCTTTGAAACACAAGTAAATAGAGCAAGTCCAAAGTTACTGGTATGGAGCAATGCAGGAACTTGGTAAAGAGCATCTAGATTGAAACATTTCTGTTGTCAGCGTGTTGGTTAAATGTTAGTGTAGTGAGTCTGGATGTTACCTCTTCTCCTAGGGGGAATGCAGTCTGGGGCTGCCTGTATTCCCAGCTTCTCTGTGGTGGAGAATACTGAGAAAGATTGCAGCTGCTGGAGACAAGCAGCCAAGTTCCTGATAATTGTGCAGAGTGTAGTTCTTCAAAATGGCATCAAAGGAAAATAATTACTGAGCTTCTTTGGCAAGCCTCGTCAGTGCAGTTGCATACCTTTGTTTTAACACATATATATCACAAAACTATTGAAACTTGTCTTGTTCTCTGCTCACACTGCCCACTGGGCCAAAAAAGAAGTCACAGCATCAGCGTATGTCTTCCTGTTCAACAGCTGGAGTGTTTCACTAAGGAATCTGATGCTGCTTTTATATACATTTAATGTGTTTCCATATTAGCTAACATTTTTCATGAGGGATTGGGGCTTTCAGGTCCAATCAATTGCTAGGGTTTATTTTATTTTTTTTTGAGTATGTAGATTAAGCATTGGGAAACATTTTGAAGGTGGAATGAATTGAAGCATCATGATGTTCTTCCTGGGCTTCCACTGTTTGAGTAATGACAGTTTAATTAGTCACTTTGCTGCAGCTTGTGGAGTGATCTTTACACATACACTATACTCTGCAGATACTGCATGAGGCAGAACTCCCTTCATGTGAGGGATGTGCTGTGATCTGCCACCTGTGGCCTGCTGGAGCTGCACAAGCTCTGCTCTCTAGTCTCTGCATCTGAGTAAGAAATTCACACTGCTGCAGCAATTTCCATGGGAACCCTAGCCTGAGTAGCCCGAAGCCAACACAGGCTTCTAAAAGCTGCTAAACACGTGTTTGTTTTTGGTAATCAGCTGTGGATATTACACATGCCTTATCAGAAAAGAAATAATTGTTGCTGCTAGAATACCTACAGCACTGAAGCACGGAGGCTTTTCTTCCCAAGAAAATCTCTAGAAGGGCAGGTTAAAAAATAATTGTATTGATTTAGCTCTAACAGTGTTGGCATGGTACTTATCTCATCTCTGCATTATTAGCTGTGTTTCTTTGACTTGGGTGGTTTGGATCAGGAGAGAAGCAGTGCCTAATGAAAGGCATGCTGCCTTTCATTGCAAGCCTGATTTTGTTCTCCATCCCTCACCCCAAAAGCAGTCTATACTGTTTTTAAACTTGTAGGATGTATCTATCAACAAGGTAGAATACTTTCTGTGAGGTCTGATGTGAGCTGGTGAACACATCCTGAAAATAGCAGGATGAGAAGAACTAGGAACTAGAACAAGTGTTCTACCACGTCCTAAATCGTATAAGTGAACTAGGCCATTCTTAGGAATTTTTAGGATTTTTAGTTTCTAGGAGAGTGCAATTACAAATATCTGGCTTCAAACAAACCATTTACTTCCTACAGATCCAGCCCTATGAGAAGATAAAGGCCAGAGGTCTGCCTGATAACATCGCTTCAGTCCTGAACAAGCTGGTAGTTGTGAAACTGAATGGTGGCTTGGGCACAAGCATGGGTTGTAAGGGCCCCAAAAGTCTTATTGGGGTGCGGAATGAGAACACCTTCTTGGATCTGACAGTTCAGCAGATTGAGGTAAATTTTAATGTGCTTTCAGTGTAGCTGTGGGTGCTTCAGGGGATCTGTGTGCTTAAGACCTACTCTGAAACCTGCCTAGAGCTGAAATTCTTGCCAGTACAGAAACCCTTCCTGTGACAAATCTGGCCTCAGCTGAACACAGGGCCCAATAAGTGGTCGTGCTTTCCCTTTCTGAGGTAAGAGGGCATTAGAATCCAATTCCTGCAGCATGGCTAACTCCTGGGCTGACTTCTGACCCTTGCAGGTGCTGGTCTGAAGGTGGCTTACTTCACGTGTCTTTGAACAAGGCTCTTCACAGCAGCTCAGAGTTCCTTGTCAGATGAAAACACTCATTGTGGGAGTGATTGCTAGCATCTTCCTCTGAGGAAACCAAAGAAAGGAGCAGCTGCTGGTGTTGAGAGAGGACACTTCAGCTTATGTTTTTAATGCTGAACAGTCCTCTTGCAGCAGATGCTTAAGATGGTCATCAGTAGGAAATGAGGTGTGCCTGTTCCCTGCTTTTTATGTCTCCAGCTGTTCGTGCCTCTGTGGTTTTTGTTTGGAGAGACTCTCCCATGTACATGAACTACTCCCAGAGAAGACTTTAAATTGTTATCCAACTAACGCAGCTCTGATCTTCCCTTGTTGTGGGTACTTTCCCAAAGGGATCGCTGTGGTACAGACTCTGCCAGAGGTGAATGATCCCAAACATTTCCCAGTTGATGAAGGAGTTCTCACACACCGTGCTTTCAGCCCCCTCAAGTTTTTTGTGGGGTCCTTTCACCCTCTAGGTGGAACACTATTTTGTTTTCCCATGCGTGCTGTGTCCATGTGGGTGTATTCCTATTCTGTTTTTCGGATGTCCAACTAATTAAACACTGTAACATTTTATCCATTCTGACCTCTTGATACTCTTCTCCATCTCACAGCTTGCCAAAAAGGCTCGGAACTGCTTATTGTGCAGAATGGTTTTTGCAGCCCCACAGGCTTCAGTCATTTGGGGGAAAGCACATCTCCTGTAACCAACAGTTGGCTGCAATTTAAAGCAATCATTTTGCAATGCTCTTGAAATCTTGAATCACTGTGCAGATTTAAAAACAAAGATTAATTATATGCTAATTAATTGGGTATTGCCTTATATCCTTTACTGCTTACGAGGTTTTGTTTTCCTTCACTTGATTTATTAATATATCCAATTGGTGTAAAAGTATTCCTTTTATCTAATAGTTAGATGAGGCAGACCAGAATTAATAAGCCTCTTTCCTTCCTCCACAAATCCTCAGGAGTTAAAGCTAAAAATTCATGCTGAATTTTCCATTTCTTTCCCATCTCAGCACTTAAACAAAACCTACAACACCGACGTCCCTCTTGTTCTTATGAATTCCTTCAACACCGACGAAGACACGAAGAAAATCTTGCAGAAATACAGTCACAGCCGAGTGAAAATATATACCTTCAATCAAAGCAGGTATAAACAACTTTTCTACTTGAGTGAAAGGGAACACTAGCTTGCATTACCTTGTATTCCAAATGGTTTTTAGTTTGAGGTCATTCAGGGACTGTTATATCCATACTCAATCTAATTTTCTTGAAAGACTGAAATGTCAGTGTTGAGTAGAGTCAAAGGCAGTGTATTAGAATTAGAGAGGGATTCCTGAATTTGCTTTGAGGATACCTGGGCCCTGGAGAGAGATGGAGCAAGCCCTGAAGTGGCTGATGATGCTGGAGATGTGTTTGACGTGCTGTAAAGCTGCATATCAGAGCAAAGTCATTTTCTGCTTGGTCTGAGAACTGTAGTATTAAATCCTTGAATTAGAGATTGCATTCTATTTCCTAGCTACACCTCAGGACTTGAAAGACTCTTCTAATTCAGAGTACTTACACTAACCTTGAAAGAGCAGAGTCAAAACTGTATAAAAGAAGCCCATGCAGCTGAACTTTAAGTACTGTATTAAAACTGTTTCATTTTGTGCTATTCTGGCACTAGTGAAAACTTAACAAAAGCATTGTCTTCCCAGGTATCCTAGAATTAACAAGGAAACTCTGCTGCCAGTAGCCAAGGATGTATCTTACTCAGGAGAGAATACGGAGTGCTGGTATCCCCCGGGCCATGGGGACATCTACGGCAGTTTCTATAACTCTGGTCTGCTGGATAACCTCATTGCAGAGGGGAAGGAATATATTTTTGTATCCAATATAGATAACTTGGGTGCTACTGTGGACCTTTACATTCTGAACCATCTTATGAACCCACCCAATGGGAAACGCTGTGAATTTGTCATGGAAGTCACCAACAAAACCAGGGCAGATGTGAAGGTGAGTGCAGATAGTTGTGCAGCGTGTCTGAACACCTGCACCTTGCTGCAAGCCTAAGCCTCTTGTCTCTTCCTTGTGTGTGAATTCAGACATGCATTAAATCTTCTTATAGCTATTTCAGGCACCTTTTAACACATGGGCTGTGCTCTAATTTGAGTGGCACACAATCAGCAAGTTTTTAAAGTTTAATTAAAGGAACAAATTGGATCTAGGTTCTGGGCACCAGCAGATGAGGACAGTTTGAACTTGGCTGGTTACTGAAGACAATTTCCACACAATATGGGTCATAACCTCTATACCTTCTCCGAACTGTCACACGTGGTGGAAGTTTGGGGATGGTAAAAGCAGAGCACTGAGGACTGGGATACAGCAGTTGTATTGCTACTGTCTGGAAACTCTTAAGCTCCTTATGCAGGTGTAAATATGTGCATTATGCAACTCAGCTTGTCGTGGCTACAAATCCTTTCCTGCCCCACCACTTGACTTTGCACAAAGTGCAGCTTTGACAACTCATCTGATGCTTAGGGTGTGTATCAGGTATTCCCTGCAGACAGTAATTTGTCACATGACAGAACTTTGTATCTGTTCTCTTAAATAGGATAAGGGGAACATGATTTTCTCCCTATTCATTAAGTATCAAGAAAGATCTGACAGTCCTGTAAAACCTGTAAGGCCACATAAAAATACAGAGCTTCATCTGTGGAAAGTCAAGGTTACTGCTCTCCAGTGAACTCCAAGAGAGCACCTCTAATTGACTGACTCGTTTAAATTTTGCTCCTTAATCTAGCAATCTGGTGCCAAAGGTGGTTTTAGACAAAACCAGCATTTGCAAAAGGTTCCTAACAACTTTCATTAACAGAAATAACTGTTCTGGAGATCTGAAATGCAATCATTTGACAGCTGTAATTTAAACTTGCTCTATAATTAGTAACCCTGTAGCTGAACACAAGTTTTCACTGAGGCTCAACTTTAAATGGCACCAAAGCAGTGCATGTGTTTGGGGTGGGGGGGGATGGCTTCTCTGCTGACATGTCATGAACAGGACCTAAAGCTGCTTCTTTAACCCCTGCAGGGTGGGACACTCACGCAATATGAAAACAAACTGAGACTGGTGGAGATAGCTCAGGTCCCGAAAGCACACGTCGACGAATTCAAGTCTGTCTCGAAATTCAAAATATTCAATACGAACAATCTGTGGATTGCTCTGTCTGCAATTAAAAGGCTGCAAGAGAAAAATGCTATTGACATGGAGATCATTGTTAACCCAAAGGTAATCAGCTAGGAGGAGTTCAGAGCAAACAGACTCAGAAGTACTTGTTCATGTAACTAAACAGGGGCTGCCTTCCGAAAGGAGCAGGCTGCTGGGAGACACAGAGCTGAGAGTTAAGCTGTGCTAGCACTGAGTACCTTCACCTGCTGCTTGTGTTTATGTGAGTTTTCTCTTCCAGACTCTGGATGGAGGCTTGAATGTTATCCAGCTGGAGACTGCAGTTGGTGCTGCTATTAAGAGTTTTGAGAACTCTCTGGGAATAAATGTACCTCGTAGTCGTTTTCTGCCCGTTAAAACCACGTCTGATCTCCTGCTTGTGATGTCTAATTTGTACAGTCTTAATGCTGGATCTCTAACAATGAGCGAGAAGCGTGAATTTCCAACCGTTCCTCTTGTCAAACTGGGAAGTTCTTTCACAAAGGTAAAATCCTATACTTATGCTTTTTTTTAAAATCCCTTTGTATAAAAGTAGCTCATAGCAAGGTTTACTTCACCTCACCCTCATCCAGCCTGACCTAGAATGTCTCCAAGGATGAGGTGTTCACCACCTCTGGGCGACCTGACCCAGAGCCTCACCGCCCTGATCGTAACAAACTTCTTCCTTTTATCCACTCCAGATCTCCCCTTTCAGTTTGCAACCATTTCCCCCTTGTCCTGTCACAGCAGACCCTGCTGAAGAGTCTGTCCCCTTCCTTCTTACAGCCCCCCTTTAGATACTGACAGGCCACTCTCAGGTCTCCCCACAGCATTCTCCTCCAGATATAGATTCTGGAAAGATGCTTGAAATGAATTTTCAGGAAGCTCCTATGCTTATCTTAGCTCACAGATGAATTTAAAACAGTCAGTATTGTTTCCTTTCCCTCAAAGGTTCAGGATTACCTGCGGAGGTTTGAAAGTATTCCAGATATGCTGGAACTGGATCATCTCACAGTTTCAGGCGATGTTACATTTGGGAAGAACGTCTCATTAAAGGTGAGCACCACCTTACCTCCCAGGTTGGCTTTACAGCCCACGCTCCTTGGTTTGGGGCTTCTTGCTTTCTTGGAGCTGAGCAAATGGTTTCTTCATGCTTCTTTAAGATCTGTGGCACAGCACTTAATGTTTACATGCCTTGTAGCTGTGATGGGGAGCTGTTACCAGCTAACATGGAAACATTTTTGCACCTAAAAGCAAGCAGGCATGATACAAGCACATAGAGCAAGCATCAGTATTCCAATAAGTTATCAGCTCTGCTTGTCATCTGATGGTATGTAACATGCTGGAGTAATTACAGTGCTGCCAATACTGCTTGTTTTGAACCCTTGTGCAAAAAACATCTTTGCAGAAACAGCTGAAATGAATCTAGGATCTCTCTGCTTTACAGCTGAAACTTAAACTAATCCTCCAAACACCACTAACTGTTGAGCAGGAAAAGAGCTGATCCATAGCAATGTTTCTGAATGGTTGCTTTCCTCTCTGTGAACCCAGGGAACAGTTATCATCATTGCAAATCATGGCGACAGAATTGACATCCCAGCTGGAGCTGTACTAGAGAACAAAATCGTATCAGGCAATCTTCGGATCCTGGACCACTGAGCCAAGGGAATGGCACGGCTGGTTCTGCAGCCTGCTGTGCTCACCAGCCTCATCATGGAAGAACCTTTCAAGCATTAGAAATAAGTACACAGAGGGCCTATACTTTGTCATCTTCACAGTACCCTGCAGTATTAAGTTAATTTCTCTTGTTTATCTTTTTAAGCAGATACATAGCGCAATGGATGTGCGTAAGTGATGTTTCACACCTTAAAGAGATTCTGTAACTCAGTTAATATAATCTTGAAGTGCAATACTGTTTGTCTCGAGGTAAGATGGACAGATCTTCTTTGATAAGAAGTTAAAAGGCTTGCCTCTAACATGTAGTCGTTTTGAATTGCTTGTAACTGCAGAAATAAGCTGTGAAGCAATACATGGGGGACACGGTTAGCTACTCATGCAGCTTTTTTTTAATGAAATGTAAACAGCAGGCACAGTTGGAAAAAAACAAAAGTCTCACTACTGCTAAATGTGCTGTTAAAAAACCCTGTAGTTCATGTGCTTACAAACGTCCCAACCTGTAACCCTAACCCCCCACAAATGGGATTCCTATGGCAGTTACTGTGTATGTCACCATAAGGCAAGGCTGTCAGTACCTCTGTTTCTGTATCGTGAGAGAATGGGCATCACTGATGTTCCAAACTCACCCAAAGAATCTAATACTTGAGAAAAATGCCTCAGCATCCACCTGTGGTGTTTGCTTTATCACATCCCATTTAAGACTGGATCTCTCATTAATATCTTTATCCTTGATCTGCCCTCCTTTCCATAAATTGATAGTTACAATGATGTAATCCATGTTCATACTATCACAGCCACTTAATTATCTTCTTTCAACTCATTTCTAAATTTGTACAGGAATTGAAATCCCTCTCCTGATCACTATTGATTTCTTAATGTTTCTCTTGTATTGACACGCAGACAGTTTATTTTATAAGCTTAGTAATAACACTGGTATGTATCATTAAAGAAGTTGGTCTTTAAAAACAACTGTGATTTGATAGCTTTATTTTGACTGACAATTAATGACATCTGTTCCACTAACAGATAAGCATGCCTGTCTGTAGGAACCATAGGCACACACACACACTGTAAGACAGCTCCATCATACATCATCACAGGGTTAGGCACTCAGACTGTTTAGGTGTGAGGTGAAATACACAGGCACTTTTACTTAGTACTGGCAGCATCCAGTCTTAAAAGGTAGTATTAAAAAAAAAAAAAAGAAACCAACTCCAATTTCAATTGCACCTTCCTTAATGGTACAACCTTTTCTAAGCAGCCTAAAAACTTCTAAATGCCCCATTTTCTGTGTCCTCCTGTCTCTCTGTAGCCATTTTCTCTTTAAGAGGGGGGGAAGTGATGGGCAAAGTAGTGAAAAACTCACTGTACTTACCCCAGTGTAAGTGGCAGTGCCCAGGCAGCAGTGGGGTAGCTGCAGGAAGCCATCCATACATCAGCCTTTCTACTTCCTTCAGCTTCCAACTGATGCACAAATCCATCCTGCAGTAATGGCTTCACTGAACAGTCTCCTCTTCAGCTGGCAGTGTAGAGCCCAGCTGTGAGAAATACCCTGAAACAGGACTGCTCCCTAACAACTCTGAATCCTATATGCAAGCAAAAGACATTTATTCATATAAAGTTCTGTAAAAAAATAAATTTTAGAACAGTATAGTTTTATAGAGAAAAAACATTTTCTACAGAGTTCCAACTGCAAGATTTGTTATGTTGTACCATCATTAAATAAGGTGGGACACCGTGTAAATTCCATTGCACTAGAAGAAATGCAGAGCATCTTTTTAATATAAAGATATACAGAGCATTCTAGACAACTACAGCTGTGTTACAGCTATGTGTTCTTTTGGATTTGGTCCAAAGAAACCTGAGTCTGTTTCCAGAGAGAACAAAAAAAAAACATTGCACAGACAGCTGATCACTTGTTTCTTGCTGAAGGACACCGAAAGATCACTCCCTGCAGCTCGCTCTGAGCCTAGTTTCCCCGGCTATCAATGGTGTCCTTTCTTGGACTCTGTTCCTCAGTATTCACCTCACAGTCGTCACGCTTCTTAGAAGAAAGTCGGTCTGTTGTCAGAGCCAAGGGACTGCTCCCAGTGGATTATCACCTCTTCTGCTCCCAAATTTCAGCCATGTTTAGGTCTAAGTCGTTAAGGCCTTTCAGAGCTTGAAGATTTCCAGTGTAGAAAGCTACATCTGACGTAACCAGTCTGCATTGAAACAGGCAGTGAGGTTAGCACATCTACCACTGACTTAGAGAAAGACAACCAGAGGTTATTTATGAATCGGGCAAACAACTGCAACAGTACATCTTTAAATACTTTGGATTAAGTATACTAAGCATCAGTTCAACACTCGGTGCTCTGGAGAAGGTTTATCCTACAAGAGCAGAGTACACAACCTGCCATTAGTGCTTGATTTAAAAGCTAGCTGGTAGGGAAGGCATACAACAGCAGGTTCTGACAGAAACATGATGGTGGTGGTTCTAGTCAGAAAGCAGCGCCATGTAGGAACAGAAGCTGCATTTCATAGCAAAGAATTAACCAAGATTAACAGTCCTGAACTATTACTGTTAATACAGAAACAAGCATTCTAAGGTAGGATGAGAATCAGAAAAGCATGATAAAAACTAGGTCAGCGAACACCACTGGAACAACAGCAAGTAAAATTCAGTGTTCAACATTTTCCTTCTCAAATGGCCTTGTCCACTTCTTTGGTGTGTATTCCAAAGGAAGTAACTGCTGTTGTATAAGAAACAGACTCGGGGCATCTGTTTCCAGCTGAAGGACCCCTCTGCCAGGGGGGATGACTGTGCTCAGAAATACAGCACCGGTGTATCAGAGGACCCTGTTCTCCAACGGGGACCCTGTGAGGCCCTCCAGCTGCAAGCATTACACAAGAATGTAGGCAGCAGCATGAAGACATGACAGCACACGATTCAGGACAGATGAAACATGCCAGGAACACACCCTGGGTGCTCTGATTTCAGCTTGGGCTGCTGTGGCCTCACTGCTACTCTGTTAGCTTGTCGGCTTACACCTCTCTCACTAAGCAGCTTGGTGTTATCACCAACTACACCACAAATACAGAAAACCATTTCACATAAACTACCAGAGAAGACAAGGACAAATAAGCTTAAGCAAAACAAGAAAGAATCAGTTTGGACAGGAACAGAAGTATTCCCCATTCCAGCAACTAACTTCTTCCTCTGATTTCTTCAACCTAAGACAATGCTTTGTTGCATGAGCGTAACCTGACTGAATTCAGTGCCCAGCTCCCCAGCCTCTAAGCAAGCCAACTGCATTCCAGTAGTTACTACAGGATGGCACAAGTCATGTTCTTTAGTGTAAGAAAGCTCCGAACAAATACTGAAATGTGGAGTGTGGCATAAGACAACACCTGCCCATTTTAATTAACCAGGACAAAAAAAAAACAAAGAGGATACTTACCCATTTTGAGGTCCCCCATCATTGACTACATTTAGGTGGGCCAGCTGCCTCTTCAGATGAAGTTTGTAGCTTGCATTAATTCTTAAAAACAATATCTAGAAGAAACAAACCAAACCGAATGAGGAGCTGTCCCACTGCCTACAGAGAATGCACTGCAAACATCTGAACTCCCATTAACCTTCCATTTTGTTCATGCCATTCACATGCCTTTCCCATCTGCCAGGCCTTCCACCTCCTAGTCTAGCTGGCCACTATGATATATCATCACACACAGGACAGAGCACGCTCTTGTTTATTTCTTACACGTCTGTTAGAAGAAGAGAATTAATCTTTTTCCTGAACTCTAACCATTTGAAGTCTTCTTAGTGCAAAAAGCAATCTCAAGGGAACATTTAATTCAACGTAAGAGAGAAACTACAATTCAGCACATTCAGCAACTCTATCAGTCCTTCCTGTCCTTAGATTTACAACTCTGCAGTAGCACTAAGTGCAGCAAAGTACTGAAGAAGGCCATCTGGTACAATCTAGCTTCCTAATGCATCTGGAACCTTCAGAACCCACCCTCTATGAGCAGTGTGTGACAGAAGAATTCTGAACAGGGGCTGTGAGTGGGTTTTGCCAACACTCAGATTCCCACCCCCTGCAGATAAATCAGAAGTCTCTCTCGTTACAGAGAGCAAGAGCAACTGCAAGAGAGGTGTGACATGGATTTCAAAAGTAACACTCACCTGTGTTTGTTCCTCAGGAAGGAGATCATATATAGCTTCATGCATCTTTGCCATTTGCTTGCAGATATTCCTGAAGCATGCTGAAGGAACGGGAGCTTTCACTTCATACTGGAAATAAAAGCAAAACCAGTTACTTCTTTCTGTCCCTGTAGAACAGTTTATATAGGAGAATTTCCAGCAGCCGTTGGAAGCTCTGTGCTGCTGCTGCTGCTATCACAAATCAAAGTTGATTCTATCTCTGATAAATATGCCCCCAGTGCTCCACCAGAGGAATCTACTTCTCTAAGATTATTTACATCCCCACTCTGGAAAGAGAAGACTGGAATGTGATTTTTGAAGCACCTGGAAAAAACTGTGCTGGCAGCAAAGCCAGCACTTCAGTTCCTGGTGGAGAGGCTGTGCTGGCACCAACCTGGGTTAAATGCCCGTGGTCACCTTTGCCATCTCCCTTCAAGAAGGGCAACACTTCCCCACAGAGACTGGCACCATTCAGAGGAAGAGCTGACTCATTAGGACTAAGAAACAGGAGGAGATGCTCGCTCCTATGCTAGTCTGAATTGTGGAAGAGAACAAAGCTTGCCTGAGTGGGAGATGAAATGGGAGAAACAAAATAGGGAGTTCTGAGAAAGCCTTTAAGGAGAAGCCAAACCAATGACTAACAGGAGATGCAGCACAAACACAGTACTTGTTACTCCAGGAGTTCTGCTCTCAGCACAGCATGCAGGATTGTGCCTCAGGACATTAAGAGTTGGGCAACCAATAACTTAACAATTCACCAGCACAGTACAAAGCCAAAGGGAACTGGCAAGCTGCAGCAACGGCTCCTGAGGGACTACAGACAAACTCCTCATTGTGACAGGGTAACAGCAGCAACAGGAGAAAACATGAGCCCAGCCCTGCGAGTAGCTGCCCATTTTAATCTCCAGTTGAGGTCAATCGCAGGTAACACCACAAGGGATCAGACAAATTCACTGCTCTTCTTTCCAGACAGTCACAAGGCAGCAAGCTGCAAGAGAAGCTAATAACACCACCTGGATTTTTTCCATGGAACACTCATCCTTTTCTAATCAATTTAAAAAGAGGGGTTTTCAAAACTGTTACACCGCTCCTTATTTTAACTCTGTGCCAAAGCCAACAGAGCTGCCAGGATCCACACAGAGCACACAGCCTCATTGCTGCGGGATGGTGTGAGTGCAGCTCCTGCTCCATGGGCTCAGAAACAAAAGCACCAGGCCAGATTTGTTTGGTTTTCAACCATGGCACTGCCATGAAACTCACTTGCTCATCCTTTCAGACTCGCACACTTAAAAGCAGATGATGGCTTTATCCCTAAGTCACCCAAAGGAGATTCTGTCGTGGTTGCATGGTTTGTTTGCAAATTTCCCAAGTTTTTATGTTCTTCACTGCCTTCAGTGTCAAGATTTCATCACCTCAGGAACAAGATGAAACAAGATGAAGCAAATTATGGGAAACGTTAGGAAGGGAGGCAGACCAACACATGGTCTCCTCTTCTGTCCTCTGTGGGTTGCATTCACGTGAGCCAGGCACTCTCACTCAAGCTTTTCAGACCTTTAAAATACAGGAACGCTCACAGTTGGTACCACCTGCCAGCTCACAAGAGGTGAACAGACTGGAAAGATGGAAGGACAGCAGGGGATGGATACTTCATCACCATCAAAAACAGAAACAGTATTACTGAGATGCTGTGGGCTAATTTAGTTAGCATCCATAACCAAAATTCTTGCACTAAGCTGTAAGAGCTCACATACTTTCTCCATTAGATTAGTAGGCCCAACAAGGCTGACCTTGGGGCAGGCTCTTCCAGAGCCCCAAGGAGCACAGTGTTCTCTGCCTCTAGGTGAGTCAGGGCCTGGATCCTGCCCAGGACCAATCAGTTCAGCTGACAGACAATCATAAAACACTAAGAGCACTGAATGGCACAGCCATCAGCTCTGCTGCACAGCAGGACTCTCTGAATGCACCTGTAGTCCCCAGGCTTGTGGCCCTAGTGATGGTTCAATCTCTCTTGGCAGAAAACTTGCCCCCCTTAGCAGTTCCTGCTGTTTCCTCAGCTGCAGGAAATGAAGCATCATCAGGAAGAGCAGGGAAGGGGAACCAGCTTTTAGGGAGAGGCAGGAAGCAGTGGCAGCCTGGCTCCAAATGAGCTGTTGGTGGATGGCACTGCCCAGAGGAGAGTGCTGCAGCTCTGCACCAGCCCAAGCACATCTGGTACAGGAGCACAGGTACAGTTCTGGGGGAGGGAGGTGGAAGACAACATCCATGTGACAGAAATGCATGAGCACAGCACAGAGCTTTGAGTATACAAAAGAGTTCAAGCAACAACTGGTGAAAAAAGTTTGTTTCGTTTAAAACATCTAGGTGCTACAAAATGAGACCTCCAATAGCAATTTAGAGCGTCTCATCATTTCTGTAAGTCATTACCTTGGATAACAGCTTGTCAAATAAGCCATCCATTATGGCAACAAGCTTTGCTGAGATTTCAGCTATGTGGTCATGATAATCCTGTAATGAGAAAAAGTAGGTTTGATTTATTATCTGATGACATTCATATTTTTCAGAGCACAACTAAAAAGCAGAATTTCCTGCTTAATTAGGAAATGTCAAAAGAGTTACCTTTGTAATGTGGTCAAAGTGTCTGAGCATGCTAAACTGCTTTGGCTGCAGCCGAGCTTCAAAATGAGCCCTGATAATAGGAATGTAGTGTACAATAAGCTGTAGGCAACGTGAAGAAAGGGCTGTAAACCCAGGAGTGAGAAAGGAAAAACAATTAGTACACAAGAAGAGCCATTCTGTACAGACTGCATCTCCTTTAACATGAATAAGATAGCTCTAACACAATATGATTTAAAAAAAAAAAAAAAAACAAGGAAGGAGGGAAGCATTTGTTTCCACTGGAGGACCCCACCCAGTGAAGAGGGCACACTAGCACCTGGCTATTCACACCCAACTGGGGTAACATACAGAATTAGGGACCAGTTTTACAAGAGGCCTTAAGTGTCTACTTGACAGTTGGAGCCCTGAGCACCCGCAGACATCACAGAGATCTCAAAGACCTGACTCAGCAGCTCCCTAACCGAGGTGGCCACACTCCCAAGGCACCAACATTTCTCCCCTGAACAACATATGCAGACATGCTGCCCTGCCAGCCCCAAGCTGCCTGGAGCCAGCTCCTGCCAGAGTGTCCTTGGGGTTCCCAGCACTGAGCTGCTCCTGAGCACGCAGAGCCAGAGCCAGCAGCTGGACCCAGCTTCTCTCTGCTCATCCTGTCTGCTGCAACACTACAGCCAGTGACTCCCTGGGGGATGACTCTGAATTCACTCTCCTCAAGCTGACTTTTTAGCTGCTAATCTTCACTTGAGGAGACAGTTTAAAACTTGGAGGAAGGGTTCCTTGAGTACAAGCACCCCCTGCAGCATGGAGCTTTGCACTTGGCTCTCCCTTGCTTCTGCAGCAGCTGGAACAGCTCAGGCAGGCAACTCTGGGCTGCCAGTTCAGCTGAATAACTGCTCAACTTAAAGCTCAAATCTGAGTTTGGATTCGAACACAGAGCCCTAATTTACCTGAATGCACCGAGACACTCAACCACATAAAGACTTACTCTTCAGTTCACAGCCACCCACAGAAATCATGCTGTGCTTTACTGTCGTGTGGTTACAACCCACAGGAGCTGTCTGTGGACACACTGTTCCAAAACAGTGCCACAGGACAGACAGGACTGCATGGCTCAGCAAAACAGGGTGAGGAGGCTGGTGTTTGGCTGAGCCCTCTGCCTACACCCCCCAGTCCCCAGACCCAAGCACTCACAAGCATGCCAAAGTCACCAATGGCAGAGTAACTGCTACTTCCCACAAACCTGCCAGCCTGGCTGTTTCCCTCACCTAACACAGTGGAGCTTTATACTTGAAATGATCTGGTAGACAGCAGAGGGATTAGATGGATTTTCATGCATCTCTTGCACAGGCAGTCAGCTTCAGTACATGCTTTACCCTCAAACAAGCATGGTTTTATCACCCTGTGTTCCACACAAAGCACCACAACACAAACAAAGCTCATCCTTCAGTGGATTTTTTTTCTTTTTTTAAATAGGCAGGAGTGCAACATTTGATGCCTTAAATACAGAAACACATACCTAGATTTTTCGTAGTGATTGTTTTCAATCCAACAACTTGTAATGCGCCGGCTCCAAGCACCAGCTGACAACTTCTAGAGTTGAAATACTACGACATAAAAAAAAAGATAATGAAAATATATGCTACGTATGCAGGTGTATGCTCCCTTCATCAAAAGGAAGTATAAATACTTTTACTAATACATTATTACATAAAAATCTAAAGTGGAACAAAGTAAAAGTGTAATACCGGAATGGAAAACACCAGAATGAGTTTCTACCTCTGGCTCCACACCTTTCACACTGCTTACCTCACAGGAAACTTGCAAGCATCGACCTCATTACTGCTGAGGTGGCTGAATTTGTGTTACTTACTCTACAGAACATGGAAATCTAAGAAATGCCACGCAGAAAATAAGCCATGTCAAAGAGCAGGGGTAGAGGTATTTCAGGTGTATTAGAAGACCTGTGACTTGATTTTCCTAATGTAGCTCCATGAGACAAACGTTATTAAATAGACACAGGCCAATGGGCTCTGGGACAGTTAAGAGAGCTCCTCTAAGCATTTTCTGTCTTAACTAAGAATTCTGCTCCTTGACTCAGCTCAAGACCCAAGACAACCCAGACTGGGTTGCACGATGCAGCAGAGATGGAAAACATCATTGCTGTTGTCCCTGACCCCTGCTCTAAAGGGACAGGAGTTCCAGTGCTTGTCTTTGAACACAGCTGCCCGAGTGGCACGGGACTGGAAATCTGGAGGCTGGGCTCACTGAGAGCTGACCTTTCTTTTCCTATACCTGAGGAAAGATTCACAAGTAATTGTAGCAAGGCTGCCCTGCAGCTTTTCTCTGCAACACAAAGCATCCCCCTCACACAGAGTCCCTATTTTTCTTTTCTTGGGTCACAGTTCTGCTCCGCAGGTCCTGCTTCATGGTAACATGAGAACAAACTCAATATTTCAACCTTCCCTGTGTGAAAACAGGAAACATTTTCTGGCTATTGCCTGAAGCTAGTCACAGAACTCAGGACTGCAGAGGATGTAGTGCGAATGGAGTGGTGTAGTTGCTCTTCTGGCCCCAGACCCAGGACTCACAAAGGAACTGGAGCTACACATGGTTCCTGACCTGACAGTGACATCACCTGCTCCGCTCTCAGACAGAAGTGAGGACGTGAAGTTGTTTGACATTCACATCCTCTCTTCCTCCTGAAAAGCAGGACCTTTTCTTGTGCCTCCTGGTGGACTTTGGAAGTAGATCCACCAAGCCAAAGACAGACAAGCTACACAGCCTCAGCTCTCTGAGGTACTTAGCTTAGGTCAGAGCAACACCTCCTCCTTGTGACTGTTTGTAGGAAAGCATTTCTGTACTCTGGCACTGTGGCTGCAAACCTTCTCATCTGTGTCAGCTAAACTCCAGCAATGATGATTGTGTTTTTGTTCATTCACAGATGTCATTTCACACTGGTCACAGCCCAAATTTCATCATTCAGGAATCACATTACAGCTTCTAATCACAGAGTACCCTTGCTACCTTCAAAACTTGCTAGCTTTGACAGCTGTCAGACAAATGGTAGTGAACTGCAAGGACACCCTTGAGTGGCTCTTATTTTGTCCAAGCATAAAGAAGTGTGCTTCTGTTTTTGCTAGCTGTTCTTGTCACCTCTCTGATGGTCATCTTGCTGCCACAGAGACAGGAACTTAAACTGCACAAGATGCTTGGGTACCAAGCAATAAAACATGAATTGTTTACTTTGAACTATAACAAGAAACACAGAAGGCAGAAAGAAGTAACGCAGATGAAAATGTGCTCAAGTCTGAGGCAGCTATTGCTGTTCTGCTCTGTTGCACAAAGGTGCTGCAAGTCCTTCATGAAGCAGCAACTTGAGAATGAAGTAAAAAGAGGAACATCCCCAGTCCCAGACTAGGGTACTTAATCCTTGGATGGTACTTCAGAGGGAAGGTTTGTGGATGAACATGAACAATGACTACTGGAAGCATTCCTGAATCTGGTTATTAGATAAGGAGCATCAGCAGAAGGGTACCATTTAAAGGCTCATCTCCCCAGGTATGTTTCCATCCCTTTCAGCCCCCCTTATGTAAAATCTGCTTTGGCAGAGTAGACTCTGTTGGTCTTCTATCCATCACACTTATGTTCAGAACTCTAATACCTGATAGGATCTTTGTGGGCAAAGACATATGAGAAAACCTTGAAACAATTTAAGGGCAGGCTTTGCATGTATAAGCAAGTTTTTAGTTCTATTCAAGTGCTCCTTCTATTACTGTTTCTTTGTACCACCATGCAGTATGTGCTCTACCAGTATTCCTCTTCTCTAGAGAGTAAGGAATGAAAAAAGACCTGGTCTTTTATCAGCCTTATACTTCACAGAAGCAGTTTCATACCATGCTACTTCTCATGCTTCTACTGACTTGTAGAAATTGAGGGACTAGTTCCCTTCCTGAACACAGACAGATCTCCATGACACCTGGAATCACATTGCTTCTTTGTCAGCAGCATTAATCCTACATCCTGCCTGAAGGACAGGCAGCCATGACAAACACTACAAGATGGGATTTCAAACTGTCCCTGGTGAACAAGAACGACAGCCTTTTGGACACAGAAAATTGCACCTTCAGTGCTCTTAGCTTAAAAGCCTACCTTATGGCACAGTAACAAATGCAATCATTTCTAGATAATTTGCATCATTTTCATCAAGTTGTAAAAGCAAGTGAAGCATTACAGTAAGACATATTCACTGCCCTGAATACTCTTGAGTGGCAGAGAAAGCACATTTGGAGTCATACCTTCAGTAAATCAGACAGGCGGGTGAGCATGTCGGTGGTGATGGAAGGAATGTTATCCACACACTGGCAGTACTCCAGGATTATTCTTATTAACAGCAATACCGTCCTACAAGAGAAGAGATGGTCAAATATGTTGTCTCAGTGCATAAAAGATGTTGGAAAACTATAAGCAGGATGCAGTGGGTACTGAGGAGTCAAAAAGAGAGATCAATCACTGCAAATAAACATCTGGAGAATTATGGGGGAATATCTAGGCTTTTTTTTTTGGTGAATACATTCGATTAAGTGCAATGAAAATGTATGCAACAGTGTGCAGAACAACATCTTGTACCAACATGAAGCTGATAACTGGTTCACAGAGCTAAAAATAAAGTCTCAAATGAGCAGAGATTAGCTACCAAATATATAGTCCAGTGAGCAAACTTCATCCTTTGAAGCATGTTCAAACACTCCTGCTTGACCTGAAATTCTCTTTTGCAGTGCTATCAGTAGGCTGGCACTGAAGTTCTGAACCACCAGATTCTGTTTCTAATGGAACAGTGGCACACCATCATGAAGCAACTCACGAAATGAGAGCTGGTCAAAGACTTTATGTAAATCAGCACTTTTCTGCTTAAGTTTGGAGTAAATTACGTTAGGACTCTTGAGAGCAAGGTCTTCCAGGTTTTACTCCCTTCTAAAAAAAACAGAAAAGCCAAACACTCCCATGCATATTTAATGCTTAAGTCTCTCTGTCTTTGGAAACACAGAATGCTTTTGAACGAAAGAAATATGGGAGTACTACGTATTTTAACTACCTTTGATATAGTCAGCTACAAGAAACTACTTTCAAACCCAAAGCAATTAGGCTACCAGAAAACATAGATTGCAGCTTCTGAGACAGCCCTTATCTTATATTTCTTATTCTGAGTAAGATAAGTAATCATTCAGTAGAGGACTGGTGTAATTTTGCCAGAGATAACCTATATTGTGAGAAATAAAAACAATATGCTATGGCAATAAATCCATATTTTCATGAACAGGTGCTTTCATAAGAGAAGTGCAAAAGTCAAATGAAACCATAAATTTCAGTCTAGTCTTTCAGAGAAGAAAAAGTATTTTAATAATACAGAAGAGCTCGTGACGCTTTAGAACTGTTCAGAACTAAAAAGAAAGTAATCTGTGCAAGGGAAGGTTTTACTGTTATTTAAATAAGATTTCTAGAGCTACTAGTATTCATCACTGTTCTACCCCAAAACACTTGCCAACTAACCCACTGCTAAGGGAAAAGTGCCTCTTACCCAACTGTTGCATATTTCTGTCCTTCAACAATAAGGAATTCAGTTGGCTTCCTTTCTTCAGTACCTGAACATTTTAGCAAGAAAGCAAAAGGATGAGAGTTAAACTAAGAACCACTATAAAAGGAAAAAAAAAACGTTTCTAGAAATCAGGTATTCCCTTGCTTAAGTTTGAAACCAGTGAATCAATCTTTGGAATCCTGCTCTATTTTAAAAACTGTGTCACTCATTTTAATTAATAAGCAACCTTACCGGTCATATCCGCTGGAATGCAGCTGGGATTTTACACCAAAAACCCCCCAAAGTCCCACAGTCATTACAGATTTAGAAACCTCAAATACAGCAGGTTAGAAACACGAGAAGAAAAGCAGAAAAAGTGACAAGGTTTTCTGCTGTACATTCTCCAGTGATTTGCTGTGTATATTAATATTTTACCTTCAAACCACTTCTTCCCTCAGGCTTCACAGCAGAAGCTCTTACTAATGCAGTGTTTCACGCTAAATTTGATGCCTCCAGTTTCCTATCTTCCTGAAGAAAGCTGCAAGAGCTTCTTAGTTAGGAGGAAGGGCTGACAAGCACTGGAGTTGTGTTCCATATTTGCGTACTGCCTAGTACCATCCATCCCTTCTACACTCCTTTTGAGAGGCAGGCAAGGTTTCTGCACCATGATATTACTGTATTCTCACCTACTGCCATTTTCCTTCCCCTCTGCCTAAGTTTTCTTCCCATTCTAGCTGCTCACACACATTTATCGCTGCAATACTAGATGAGAATCCCCACAATGTAAGAATATATTATGCATTCCCATACTTCATGTGGGGAAACGAGTCACAAGGAGAAAAAAAAGCAACTTGTCTGAGGTCAAATGAGGTTTCTGTGGCGAGGTAAATAATTGAATGTGCATAAGTTTTCACTTCCATGAGCGGCCATAAAGCATGCTGTCTTTCACCTGAACAACTGGCAGATGAAGCAGTGGAAAGGTGCAAAGCACTTCATAACACAGAGCTGAACACATGCACATACTTCTTGTTCCCTTGCAGCACTTTGGTGAAAGAGTAAATTTCTGCATAGACCGTAAGTCTCTACACTGGGAATACTACTGGGAACACAGCCCTCCTCTCGTGCTAACACTTAAGTGGGTTTTCGAATGAAAACCAACAAACTTTTAAAGTCAGCCCAAGGTTCAACACTGTTAACATGAAAAAAATGCCAGTTTTCTTCCTTCTGATGTCCCACCATGATACAGAAAACAAGCACAGATCAGAATACATTGACACTCAGAAGCACCATGTGCAGATCCCACATTTAGATTCTGCTCATGGCAGAACTGCAAGATACATACCTGTTGGCTTTTTTTCAGGGAGAGAAATTCTGCCATCTGACACAGAATCAACAAGATCCTGAAACTCAGCAGGAACTTCAGCTTGCTTCCAGCGCTCGTTGTCCAAGAGTAGGCTAGTTCCAAAGACAAAAGAAAGGAGGATGAGAAAACAGCATACCTCATCTGGACACCTCCCTCACCTGTACCACTGCTGAGTCAAGCCTACAGCTATATATAAAGAGCCACTGGCCCAAAATATTACATCATCAATCCTCATTAGAATGAGGTGCCCAACAATCAGTAGCAGCAAACCAGAAAAACACCCTGTTGGTCTGGAGATCTTACAGTCCCTTCAAGAAAACTATCACAGAGTACAGACGACCCCAATAGGGAACAGAAGTCCTTGTAAGGCCAATGCCACTGAAATAATGGGGAAATACTGCAACTTTTGATACTTTTGATGAATGAGAACAAAATAACTTTATATGTGTTACTGGGAAGACTGTTTCCCAGTACAGGGTGTTTTTTTGTGGTGTGTGGGTTGATTTTTTTTCTCGTTTTTTGGAGCTTTTTCCCTCCCCAACTAACTACTGAGATAGAACAACCCCATCCTCCAGCATCTCTGAGTTCTTCCTGTAGTTACAAGCTGTCCTTGTTTACTTAACCACAGAACAATCCAGTTCAAAAAAATTGCTATGAAAATTGTAAAAGCCTAAAACAATTGAAAATAATTGTGTTTTCAAATGGCTGCCTGTCCTGTCCCTCTTAAGTACAGCTAGATTATGAGTGCTCCAGGCAAGGAAAACACAAATTTTTCATTGTGTCATGTAGAAACATGAAGGTCTTCTACACAGAGATACCTTAGCTTTGTCTTCCTCTCCTCATGGAACCTATTCACAAACTTATTGGCTTGACTTTGAAGTGCTCCTCGCAAGGACATACTTTTTCTGCCACAGATCTGCTCAGTATCTAAGATAAAGCCTTCCATCAAGCGAGACAGAGCGACAAACTCATTGGAATTCAGCTTCTCTAGGAAGCCACCCTGTATGCAAAGGAGACACAATACCATAAAAACTCAGAGAAGTCAAGAATCAACTAGTCAGCATGTCTGAGGGCTAGGAGTGTTTTAACAGCACAGCTTTTTATCCTACATGGGACAGGGCAGGGAGACTGCTGCACAAACAGCTGTCTTGTCAAAGACTATGCGTTCTCTTCATGGAACTTCAAAGACAGAATATTAAAAAAAGTAGTGAAACCCACATTACTTTACAGTGATGTGATACATTAAAGCTTGTGTGCTCTGGGCATTAATTAACTTCAAGTGACTGTGGAAACAATTACTTAATTCCATTTGAGAACACAATCTCAGGATTCTTACTCCTTCAGCCAGTAACTTGGAGTAACATCTCACTGAGGATGAGATACCACGAGCAGCCTGATCCAAGCTCCTTACCTTTGCTCTTGCCATGAGGAATTTGACTGAACGATCATGGCAGATATCAGAAGCATTATACAGCAACTCTTGAATATTATTTGCCAGCCTGCCCAGCTCCAGTTCAGTCAACTTCATGTCATCACTGATCCTACAAATGACAGAACAATTTCCTTGAGCATCAGTTCACTGAAAACGGTGTTTCTGCTCACAGTCTGAAGGAGGAAAGAGCTTTGCAACAGCTGTCAAATACAGTCAGTTAATCGCCAAAGCCACTCTGTACAGATGGGACCATTTAAACTGCTGTCAATGCCATTTCAGTCCCTGTGACAGGCAAACACAAAACTGAATTGTCCTTCTATTTTGTTTTAGTATCCTAAATACAATTACTTAAGAAACCACACAGCCACTACTAACACAATAAATACTGCTGTTTTTTTGAACTAAACACCATCCAGCTCCTGTAACATCTGAGCACTGTCAATGTAAACAGATAAACACAGCATTTTAGTTCCAATGCATGTGTAAGCTCTACCATAAACACTCTGTGCATTCATGACTGTAGTCTATTGGCTATCATTCTGCTACCTCCTTATTCTTCAGGCTCCTAAGCCTTGCCTTTTAAAATCAACTCTGTGGCTTGTCATTCATCATGAAGCTAGCACATACAAACAACTCTGCCATTCACCAACACAGGATGAGTGCTGGGACATGCAATAGCCTGAACCTGCCTAATGTGCAACACATTTAATTTAAACTCATTGTGATCTGGAGGAGGAAGGTCCCTAACAAAGTGACATATAGGTGTAGACGTTGGAGTACCACCCAGCAGGAGCAAGTAGACTGCTTGCTGCCTTACCCTGCTGAAAGATGGAAGTGCTATTTCAATTTTACTTCATAAAACTGTATCCAGGCATGTTGGGTTTTGAAGTGGCTCACAGCTGAACCCCCAACATGCTACACCTGGTTCTTTCACAAAAGTAGCTGATGACAGCACAAAAATTTGTCAAGGTTACAGTTGTGCAGTCAGTCACACCATGGGGCAGCACTGTCAAAGTCTTCAGGTGTACAAGTTGACTGTGAGCAGTAGATTTGCTCTAGAATTCATCAACTCCATCAAGTCATTTTAAAAGACAGTAGAAAAACTAGCCACAGTAAATGTGTGCAGGGAACAGAGATGCCTCTGTCAACTAAGGCCAAGACAAGCCATCTGTCTTTTGTGTAGGATGGATTTGCATCTCCCCTGCTCCCTACAGAAACAGGCTTCCCAGCAGAGCAAACAGGAGAAGGGGATCTTTTCTTTAAGAAGTGACATCATCAGTTCCTGTACCACTATATATATATATAAAGCTAACCAAACGAATGTGAGTAGGAACCATGCAGTCCAGGGGCAGTGCATAGGGGTGATGGAGAGCCACCTCATTTACCCAGAAAAGCACATCCTCCCAGTGTAAGCTCTGTAGCATACAAACATCCCAACAGCCTGCTCCTGACAGCTGAGGCAGGTATTGCATGTACTCACATCATCTCCACTCCTCCTGGAGTAACAGACGTTTGCTCCTTGCTGGATGAAGAGTCGGTAGTGCACTCTGGTTCAGAGACTGAATCACTGCTACAGGGCTCGCTGTTGGGAGAAGTGTTTCTCTGAGAGGTAGTGTCAGCTGCTACAAGTGGGAGGTCCCCCTCACCAAACGCATCGCTTATAAACATGCCTTCGTGAGTCAGGTAAGCCACTTCTGTGTCCACGGGACTGTCTTTCACAGAGTTCTTTTGCAAGGTGTCCTCCAGGTCTCTGGTTCTTTGGTTCTTGTCTAGAACCAAGAGAACCACGCTACGGATAGTATTTAACGTTGCCTAGAATCAAATATAACTTTTATTACAAAAAAAAAGATCCAAAACCCTGTACCATATGCCTGCACAGGAAAAAGATTTTCTTTTACCCACAAAAATCTAATGAATTCCTGGCTTTATTTCCTACTGTGCTATTAGCATTCATGGCCAGACCCATCTGTCCTTTGATGGTAACCAATATCAGATGTCTCTGCAAACGGTGAAAGAAACCTCATTTGGAGCAATCTAACACATCCAAAAGTCCTGCCCTAATCCCCAGCAGCCTGAAATGGATGCAATCAGGCTGCAGGAGGTATTATCTCCTTCCCAGTGCTCTCTTTGTTAGCACTAATCATTTTTACCCTGGATGGTGATATTCACATATCTCTCTTTCAATCAAAAGTTTGAATTCTATAATCAAAAAGAACACCTAAAAACTTCACACGGAAAGTAACTTCATTCTATTTTGTGTCTGAACCAACTACATGAAAATCTTCACAAATTAATGCCTTACCTTTATTCTCTTGAGGAAGATAGTAAACTTAGAAAAAATATCCTTCAATAAATCAAACCACTGAGGGAAATTCATCATTCTTATCTGGTCTGCAAGCCTAAAAAAAAAAAAGAGCAGTATTTGGTGAACAGCAAATATTTACTAACCGTGCTGACTACTGGCACACCAAGAGCAAAAGCAAGCTCTAAATGGAATTGTAACTGTAAGGAAAACTGTGTAGACTTTTATCTGGCAAGACAACAGACATCAACTGAAAAACTGTCATGATTAACACAGTGTATGCAAGTGGAATGGAGAAGTAGGCACAGAAAGATAGATCATGCCAGAAAAACAAAAGCCTCACTTTAGTTTTTCTAGGGCATAACACTCTTTTTCCAGAGATAAGTGTGTGTTAGTATGAAGGAGGAGATGGGGAGACAATAACATTTTTACAAATCATGTGGGGAAAAAAAGACAAGAAAATTAAAAAGTATTTTGCAAATATTAAAACAGCTGTGCTATTAAGCTCATTTTGCTGCAATTAAATCACTCTAATAAAAATTCAAGTCAGTTGTTTGCAGCAGAGGGCAGAAAATTCACTGACTGAACAGAAGCTAAACCCTGTAACGTGGACCTAGGATCCAACTGCAGAATAATAAACACTAAAGAATGGTGAATAAATCTTCAGCGTTTAAAAACGATGCTGTGCCCAGTCTCTCCTCAGCCTCAGCATGAACACCGTGCAGATTCTGCTGCTCACTCTGCATTTTCAACTGCTCTGGCTTTCCTGTCTTGGGGCAGCCCTTTGCTGATCCAAATGAGTCATGAAGCTGCAGGAAAACAGAGGCTGGTGGGGCCCTCTGGAGATCCCATGTCCAACCTCTGCTTTTGCTCGTGCCTGCTGCCCCTCGCCCTGCCCCTGCACACCTCTGCAAGGAGCTTGGCACTGTCTCCATCTCTGCCATACCTATCCCATGGCACAGCTGCAGGCACCTCACCCCTGAGCTTTCCACTCCCCAGGATTGCCCAGCTCTTTCGGTCACTAGATCTCAATGTGTTTTTTGCACTTTGGAGTCCAAAGCTGAACTCAGCAACTAGATGCAGCCTCAAAATAGAGGGGAAGGATTCCTTGCCCCGACTTGCTAGCTATGCTAACACAGACCAAGCAGCAGCCACAAGGACACTCCATGGTCCATGGCCAACCTTTCCCAAACCAGAACCCCCAGGCCCTGCCATGCAAAGCTGCTCCAAATCAGCGGGCCTCTGCCTTTTATCTTGTGAGGGGCTGCCCCCTTCTGGCTGCAGGACATGGCATTTGCCTCCACTGGGCTTCGTGAGGTTCCTCCTGCTGGCATTATCTATCTCGGCCCAGCTAGCTCCTTTCTCATTCACGTGCAATGTACTGAACGCACCAATGCATTTTAACATAAACAGGGAATACCTTCACATAGTTAAGAAGTGTATGCCTAGACACAGTACTCCAGACTACATGCAGCAACGTTCAGAGAATTTTCATGTTTATTTCAGAAGTAAGTTAAATTTAAGGGAAAGATTTCTAACATTAGAGTCTGAATGAGAAGAGGAACATATGCAGTTTTTCAAAGAGGTGGACAGGAGCAGAGGCTTACAGTGAAACAAAAGGAGAATCTTCAATTATATGGAAATCGATATAAAATCAGAATGGTTAATTCATCTGTGCTAAAAGCATCCATCTCCTATCCCCCACCCACCATTAAAGAAAAACAACACAACTGGCTGTATACTTACTTAACAATCACTTCTGTATCTATTTCTTCTATCTGCGATACCGTATTAACCACACACTGTCAAATTTAAAGGGGAAAAACAACAACAAAAAAAGATCTTAGCTTCTTTCTAACTGCTGCCGAGTTTCAAAGCATGCACAGTAATCCTCAAGTTAAATAAGGAAAAACAAAGCAAAGGCATATTCGTATCATTTAGTATCTTATTTCTCTGAGGAATAAAACCAAACAAAACAAAGACAACCCCTCAGACATCTGGTTGCAAAATACCAAGGGCCTCAGCTCCCAGATTTCTCCATGCCTACTGCTACACTGCAGCCTTTGCTCATAGGACCCTTTGAGGTACCACTTTCAGCCACTGCATATGGAACTGGCCAGCTTCTTTGGGTCTCCACAACAACGGATTTTCACTCTAAATGCATCTTTTGTTTCACAGTGATTTGTGTACCCATCTCTTTTAGCATTACCCTCTGTTAAGCCCATGGTATAGATTGACTCCATTTAGACTGAAGCAGGGTTCTTCCTCCAAGCATCAGTCAGTAACCTGATGAAAGGAGTCAGCAGCACAAGGACTCATCTTGCCTTTAAGTGAACAGAGCCTGAGTGGTGACTGACTACTGGCAGCCATCTCATGCTACATGGATTTTGCTTGCATTTCAAATAATGGTGGTCAGTACTGAAGCTTCTCAAAAACACACTTTGCACTTGAACTAAGCAGGGTGCACAGTGCTTACAAACCTCTGCTCTTCTACCCATCTAGCAACAAGGAGTTACTTAAGTACTGAGCAAAACAGGTCAGTAATGCCATTTAACAGCAAACACATTTGGGACATGGGAGGGAAATGGCTTCCACTGTTAAGGAAAAATACAGACTAGATGATCTCTAGAGGTTCCTTCCAATTCCTATGATTCTGTGCCAACAGGACTCTGACCCTATCCATTTTCCCTACTCAACAGGAAGTTACGTTGGAAATGGACAAAACTTAGGTCTATTATTGAGCAGAGATCACAATGTAAAGACTGAGAAAAACGCTGACAAACTACACCATTTGGGAAAGCTGTGTGCTAAATGAGAAAATAAATTAAGCTAAAGTCAGTGGATTCATAATAGTGGCAATCACACAGAGAAAGCTGTGATTTTCTGCCATACTTGGGCTGCCCACTCCTTGCAGAAGGTCGTCTCTGCAAACAGACCTCTGTGCTTCAGGAAGCACTTTGTGTTTGCAGGTTCCCTGTATATGAGGCCGTCAGCCAGCAAAAAGTTTCAAAGCTGTTCTTACCCACATTGATAAACAAACATTTTTTAGGGGTTGAGGGAAAAAACCTTGGGCTTACCTGTTTTATTATGTTCTTTGCAGTAATACTCATTTCATTTCCATATATTTCATAAAAATTTAGCTTTCTTTGCTTTAAAAGTCCAAAAACTAGTGAAACAAGTCTCTCCTGTCAAGAAAAAGAAATATACTAAAAATATCAAGGGGAGAACAAGAAACTGTGCAACAATAAAATAGAGTCTATGGATCAAACACATGGAGTTTACAGCAGCCCAGTGAGTCAAGACTAATGCCATGACTGAACAGTACAAAGCTTCCTATGGAAACACCAGCTACAGGAGTTGCTTCCTCCCAGCCTCCTTCATTCCCATTCCTCAGTTGTGGGCATCCAATTGTGATTAAAAACATATGTGTTTCCTAAGCTTAACACTTCCTTGCCCAGAGCAAGAATGACAGTGAAGAAAACAGCTC
This sequence comes from Odontophorus gujanensis, assembly GCA_013399175.1. Classification (NCBI taxonomy): domain Eukaryota; kingdom Metazoa; phylum Chordata; class Aves; order Galliformes; family Odontophoridae; genus Odontophorus; species Odontophorus gujanensis. Next base: position 1,804,383 of record VXAB01001864.1, read on the forward strand.
CAGCACAAGCAAGAAGTGACATGCTGCCGCACGGAGGTGGGAAGTAACAGAAGGGCAGAAATGGTAATATTTCAACACGATAGCCATATGTCACCATATATAGCCATATGTCACAAAACCTAACCGTTATATAGGACAAAACAGCTCATAGGAGCTAGCAATTACTGCACAACAGCACAGGCACTTCAAAGCTATTGTAACAGCTTAATCTTTATGATCTTCAAAGGAAGACACCCTGCAAATGAAGCATGCATTCAGGGCTTGATATGTGCACCCATGAGTGCACAGGGGGAAAGAATAAGAATAGCATGCACAACTCTCACCACAAAAGTGAATTTTATGGCCAAGTAACTATAAGGGTCCCTGTTCTTTTCCACTTGCGTGCTGAAGTTCATCAAGTGTCCAAATCAAAACTTACATTCAAAAGAGCAACAATCATTTTTTAAAAATAAAGTAACATTGGATCATGTTTGCATATGGTTAGTTACAATTATTTAATTAGACCGAGTACAGAAAGGTGTGGGGGGAATTTAGATGAGAAATTACATAAAATTGTAATGTTGCTACTGAATCAATTAGTTGGTGCTAATTAAGGATGTTACAGATGCAGACATACTCATCAGACAGTTTATTTCAATAAGAGACATACCTCTTCTAGAATTTGGCAATCATCTTCTAGGGGTCTATTTAAATCATTGCAAGCATAAGTTGAAAACTCTGCAATCATCATTTTATCTATCAGCTTCTCCAGTTCACAGAGCTGTGAGCCAAGGTGCCTAAGGAAAACAGCCATTGAGATATAAGCTAAATAATCAACCTGAAAATGAATCATTAGTTCACAGTTGAAGAAAATAACCACCCAGCAGGTAATTTCCATGCAATCAACACCAGCTTAATGGGAGACGTGAATCTTTCAGTTCTTAGAGCAGCTGTAAACATGCATTTTTCAGAGGCAGCATCACCTTGCAGGAAAAATACACAGACTTGAATATTAAGGGAAGGTTAAAAATGGAAGCAAGACTTCATTGGAAGGTGCTGGGTGCCCACTCTGCCCAACAAAGGGAACCAGAACCAAGAATATTCCACACTTGTCGGTACCTACAGCATCAGGTTGTTCCATTTCAAGTATTCCAACTTCTGATATGGTCACAGGAGATTTACTCCATGTGGCCGAGACACAGGGATAGCTTTACATGACAGAATGGCTATCAGAGGACACAGATACATTTTCAAATTTGCCACTTTTATGCCACATTTTTTTCCATGTATTATAGATTATAAACCACATTTTGCAGACTGTGTGCATACAAAGCCACAAGGAGATCCTCACATGAGAAATGTCAACCAGCCTTTAGAAGTTGAGCATCTAGAGAGACTTGCAGTAAAACTTAAAGTGGGAACCTCAGAGGTGTTGAACACTCATGGCTTTCCAGGTTCCACTGACACCTCCAGTCAGCAAGTATTTGTAGAAACCAGGCTGCTTAAAACAGACATTTTTGCCAACAAGAATGAACAAAAGCTGCTGTGTTTTAGATAAACCCAACTACAGTGCAGGGAATTCCTAACTTTCAAGAGGCAAGTTGAAGCTGCATTGCTCACCAATGTTACTTCAGTGCTGACTTTTAGATAAGCACAAAGATGCTCTTAGGTCAATTATTTGTGTAACTGTGATTAATGCCATTAGAACCCAATGGTGTTACTTCAGAGGTATGGAAACATTCAACAAGAGCTGGACTGTAACAGCTCAACTACAATTCATGCACAACAGGTTGGCCATTAGCCAGCAGTGTGCCCTTGTGGCAAAGAAGGCCAATGGTATCCTGGGGTACATTAAAGAACGAGGTCAGCAAGGCAAGGGAGGTGATTCTCCCCCTCTGCTCTGCCCTGATGAGGCCACATCTGGAGTACTGTGTCCAGTTCTGGGCTCCACAGCTCAAAAGACAGGTATCTCCTAAAAGAAGTACAGTGGAGGTCACAAAGATAATAAAGGGTCTGGAGCATATCCTGTATGAGGAAAGGCTGAAAGACCTGGGGTTGTTCAGCCTGGGGAAAAGATGACTGAGAAGAGATCTGATTAATGCTTATACACACCTAAAGGGAGGTGGGAGGCACATGGATGAGGCCAGGGTCTTCTCGGTGATGTGAAGAGATAGGACAAGGAGTTTTCCCACTCACATTGCAACTTTTTGAATTTTTTTTTTTTTTGTAAAACCTCTACCAAACCAACCTAGTAGGCAACGTTCACAGAAATCCCTTTTTATGGGCCTGCAAATATGTTCCACATGCAACTATAATTTTAAAACAATAGCATAGTCTTGGAGCACCAAGTATTCTCTCTGCTGACACTGCACATAACTTAGGTTACTCAATTGCAAAACAAAGCAAATTCCAATCGAGGTTACTAGTAGAAGTACACTCAGTATTGGTAATGTAAGTACAAACATGACTCAACTGAATTCATTAGTCTTTAAAAAAATAGGTTTCTTTTTAAGATTTTTTTTCTGCATTTTCTTCTGCCTAAAATTCAGTTATTTTTCTGAACCAGCCAGAGCGAGTGCTGGAAGAGGTGCTTGTCAGCACAGACAGGTCACAGCAGTAACTGTACTCAGTTCTGAACGTTCACGGTACAGTTGTCAAGCAATAACCATGTTTTTATTACAAAACTGGAAACCACTAGGTTGCAGGAACTGTATGACCTCAAAACCAAATGAAACAGCAACTCAGCTACATGGACAACTCTCCAGCTCACCGATACAAGTCTTAGAGCCTATTTAACATGCTTCTGTCAGCACCACACCACAGTGGTTGCCCTGCACGTGACACTTCTGTGGCATACACAGCATTCAGGGTAACTACTTTTGCATCCGCTGAAAGGATTCTGACGTACATCATAGATGACCCTGCTCAGTGCAGCACTGTCCTCCATATGGAGCTTTAAGTATCCAAACACAGGTGAAAAAGCTACAGCAATATGAGCTGAGGCATCAGCTTTCCACTGCTTCTTCCCATTCCAGCTCTACCAGCTCACAGAACTGGATTTCTCAGCAGGATGAAACAAGAGGGAGCACCCTCTGGCCACTGTAAACACAGCTTTTCCCAAGAGCAGACACTGCTGAACACGTCCTTTCAAACCAGTTGTCCTCTGACCACCTTCTGACACACAGGATTTGATAGCTTTTTGCACTGACTTTTGCTGGCAAAGCTTCTTCCAGCACAAGGGCACCAAAATAAAACGTATCTAGCACATACATTAGTCACACTATTTATGCTATACTTGTACTTCATACTATATCCTTTAAGAATAAAGAAACACAGGTATATCTACCCCCTTCAGGCAGCAGAACATGCTTAACACATTCCAGCTCTGCTCACATTTTAGACAAATCCTAGATGGTTACCTACCGGAAACTGTGAATGCCTTGAAGTTCTTGCTGCAACACCTCCTGCGTTGTTGCTATCAAGTCCAAAGCTCCAACAAACTCAGAAGTAGACAGTAGCAACTGTACTGTGGGCTGTGTTTGGTGTACAGTAGCCATTAACTTCAGTTTATTGTATGCTTTTATACAGTTACTTCTGGTGAGTGCCAGTCTTAAAACTCGAAGAGATCCTTCACACATTACTTTATCAATTTTGGAGATTTTCTCTCGAAGTAATTTTACAGCCTGGGAGGTTTTCCTGAGGTAGTCCTGCAACTCATGCTGAGAGGTCATTGCATGAAAAAATGCTTCAGAGCGCAGAGAAATCTGATGAGCAATATTGACTTCCACAATGTCCAGATAATGGCTCAGCTAAAAACAGGAGGGAAGGATAAATCAAAAGGCATTGTTATGGCATGACATGTTCATCACCATGCAAAAATATACACTGAGAGTACTACTGAAATGTCTTACTGCATCATGAGGAAATTTTGCTAGTGACCAAAAACACTATAGTATTTCATTAAACCCTTTGTCAGAGCAGAAAAAAGATAACCACCAAGTGTAGCTTGTTCACTTCCTTTTAAGTGAGCTCAAAACCACTCTGAGAAGGCTGACCTGATGCCTACCTTGCTTGAAAACAAGAAGGCAAATAGTTTTAAAATACCCAAGCTTTTGTACCACACAGTTTGCACGCTGGCACTGTTACAATACACCCATTAACCTCAAGACATTCCTCAGTACTAGCGTGCAAGTAAGAACAGCATACGTGTGCAAATATGCTATGCACTTAGAGTCATTTGAGTTGATAAAGATGCAGCATGACTGTGCTTGATGGAATTACTTTGGAATGGCTCTGTTCAGATAAAAGGATGTAGCATCATCTTTGCAGAAAAAGTCCTCAGGAGATCTCTGTCTGCAGTTGCTTTTTGCCAACCACTTTGAGCTGCTGTTAAAGTTATTTCACGTGCAATGGTATTGTAGGATTCCAAGAGATAGAGAAGGCCTACATGTTTGGAACCTGAGATTCAAAATCTTCATGCTGAACAAATGCAAATTCATTATGCTACCAGACCACTGGGTTGGCCTGATTATCTGAGCTGTAAAAGCTCTGTGTTCTGGCTCATGCTGAATATGCGAACTCAAAGGACTGAGGTATTAGAATGCTCATCTGAATACTAATACTCAAATGACCTGGTTTCTAAGAGGTGCCAAGCACTCAAACCTCACGCTGAACTCCAAGAAAAGCCTATCCAGAGATGGAAAAAAGAAAGTCAGTTATACAGTTATTTCCATCTTGCATACTTTGAACAGTGGGGATTTATGCAGTGTGCAAACTCATCTTTTTTGTAATACGTTTAAACCAAAACCATCCACCACCAATCAGCTGTGACACACCTTACCCATAGAAGCTGAGACAGACTGTGACACAAGGATAAGGGAAAGGGTTATCACGACAATTTACATATATATGAACTTTGCAACCAGATGCCCCAGGCCCCTTCACTATGCCAAGTGTTGTAGAACAAACAGAATAAAATGACAGCACCTGCCTCAAAGAGCTTACAGTCCCAGTGAAAGGCAAGAAATAGAATGAGGTAAGACAGACTAAACTTTCAGAGGGAAACTGTTCAAGTAGACAAGCAGTAATAGTCTGTGTGTTTACAGCAGGTTTTTTCCAAAACCTCTTGAAAAATAGTACTTGGATCTGAAGTGGAAACTAGTGCAACAGGATACCTGTCTACCTGTCTGATTGATGTGAACAAATCTGGGGCAGTTCAGAGCCTTTAAAAAGCAAAAACAAAAAGTGTGGGCCCATTCTAGAAGCATCAAGTAGTGTAACACGGTTTCATGTATGTGGTTTTGGAGGCAACAGGACCATTTTATGCTATTTAAGTATTTTTATAATCTCTTCTAAGAGAGCATGACTCACAGCTATCTACAGCCATATTTCCACCCTGCTCCATCAACGGGGTCTCCGGGTCTCCTTCACTGCAAGTGTTGCTGAGCGTCCATCCTGATGCCGCCAGCCCTACAAGCAGACACTCAGCAACTCTCCAGCATGTGCCAGACACAGCCTTTTCACCTTTGCACAGCAATTGTCACAATAAACTACAAAGTAACATTGCCAGAGGCCACCTTATCGCATGGTGGACAACGTAAGGAAGGAGCAAGTTACTTCGTAGCGGGGCCTGTCCGGTTCCCCCTGACATGGGAGGGATTCTTACCTTTTCTTGAAGTAACTTGGAGGAAGCTGCATCACGATTTCCTTTTCCACCAGCAGTACTAAAATGAGACCATGGTAAAACGGTATTAAATGTTAAGGAATCTTCCAAGGCAAAATCTGGTTTCATAAAAATCTGAAACAGAGAAACAAAAGAAATAAATGCATCTCTCTCACCCGTCACATTCTCCTTGACAGTTAACAGACACCCTGGTTCACAAAAGTAACAGTGACCTTATTTGTTTATTTGTTCACAAGTCAAATTTTCATTTATCAACTCAAATCAGTTCTAGACCTTATAACTGGTTTACTTTCATACTTTAAAAGCATGCATGATCTGACAAATCACCATGTTCCTACAATTTGAAGGGGGCTCCAAAATTACCTGGGCTATCAAGCACTCAAGATGATCTAAACATCCTAAGCATGAAAATGCAGGTAACACTAAATTGCACACATATCTCTAAGGGAGAAGTGCAAATATTCTTCAACAGCAGAGGCATCCTATATTCATTTCTGGGGCCTTAATTTCTAGCAGACTGAAGACACAGCCGCCCAGTTGCCCACATGCACCAAGTGCTACTTAGGAAGGAACAGGGCCTGAAGCCCATCTCCTTTAGCACAGTACAACAAATGTACTTGTCACTGAAAGACTTGGTTGTGCTATTTGCACTTGACAAAACTACTACAGACCTGAGGCACTCAACTGGACAGCACTACCTCTGTTTATGAAGTGTAATTTTAATAGGTTCAACACAGGCTATAGCATCCTACTATACTCAAACATTCTTGTTTATGGGACATTGCAGTGACAGCTGTTCAGCTGCATTCGTAACTGGTACAGAGATGCTGACCCATATTAACACTCCGGCTCCTTAATCTACTTTAAAAATTAGTCAGACTGAAGTGGAATTCAGGGTTATATCTTCTGTCATCCTGTCACGTAAAAATCACATCACGCATGCTGCAAGGATATATGCAAGAGGACTTTACTTGAGGATTCAAGGAGTAAAATCTAATGCTAATTCGTACACACTATGCAGTATTCAAACTACTGCCAAGCACTTTGGTTTCCCTTTCCTCCTGAAACCTAGGAGGAAAGCCATCCTAAATTAGCCATCCTAGGCCTAAATTAGCCTAGGATGGCTAATTTAGCCCAGTTCTAAAGTTTTAACTACTGAAGATTTTTTAAAATGGTATTCGTATTTTAAGATAACAGGACTCTACCTCAAGATCAAGATCACAGGAAACAAAACAGACAATAAATAAAACAAAAAGATTGTTCTTAATTTTGGTAAATTTGATGTGCTAGAGATTGCTTCAATTAACTTGGACAAGTCTTTCACATACAAGAGAGTACATTCATATATTCAAGGCTCTATATGAGAAATTCTTAAAAAAGCTCAGTGTTCACAAAAGCCATACCTTAGGTACTTGCTCCAGATCTGTCCTGGATTTATCTAAAATAAAGCAAAACACAAGCAGTCACTCATGAGCAAAGAACTGAAAACTATTTCCTTGAACACTACTAAATACTACAAGGAGGTTTTCAGAACAAAAGTACCACACTCCTCACAGCAAGTAGACAGGCAATGGTCAGAAATTGAAACCCTGGAGGCCCTGAATGAATGTGAAAACATTTTTCTCCAGGAAGACAGTCAAACAAGCTGTCCAGAGACACTGCACATTCACCATCCTTGAAGTTTTTAAAGGCCTGACTGGGTAAAGCAGCCTGATCTGCCCACACAGCTGAAGTTGCCTTAAGATAACAATTATAAGCACAATAGTCCTTTCTAACCTGAATTATTCTGACTGTTACAAGCATTCTGCTGTCCTTTGCAGTCTAGGCCTTGTGCTTAGAGTGTTCAAAGGTGCTCCTACTCCACTGCTTAGACAATGAAAACATTAGTAGTACAAAGCAGTCTACTTACGATCTCACATTCAATTATGCAGTGTTCAATCAACTGCAAAGTGTTAGAGGACCTTTTACTAGTCCTTATCTCAGTTTTGGTAACCCAAATCAAAGCCACCCATGTAACGACTAATGCATCCACCCTCCCAGTGCTGTGCACAAAAGCTGGCCAGAAGGATGAATGAGAACTCAGGACAGTCTCAAACACACTGTGCACCTTCTCTCTGAGGTAAGCTCCACTGACACTAGAATAGGGTGAGTTAGTTGAGCTGGGAGAACAGGCACATTGCTGTGAAAAGTGTAGAATTCTAAAGCAATAAGCCAGTCTACCTGTCTCTGAGAAGTGTGGCAAACACTACATCAGTATTATCTCCCACATCCCTCTCACCTCTTTGCCACCTTATAGATATTGAAATACAGATCAACTCTTACAGAAAGGAAAGGCCTGGTCTTGTGGGCTGGAGTTAGGGAAAAACAGGCAATGCCAAAAAAAGAAACTAGAACATCCAGAGCTCCGTTTACCTAATGATGCTTCTATGAGGAACTGCCCATCCACAAAAACAAGGAGCTTCCAATTACTTTGGTGACAGAGTCATTTTCTTTCTCAAAACAAAAAACTCTTTCAAAATGGATTAAGCTAAGCCTGAAGAAGAAATTTCTATTTTACAGTACGTGCCGTGAACAGACTCACTCAGGGACAGCTGTTTCAAAATAACAAGCCCAGAAAAACTCTGCAGAAGGGCTTCTTTATGCATGGAAGAAGAAGAAAGCTGACTGGAAGAACAGCTTAATCAGAAGAAAAGTACTACTGAATGCTTTTTGCTGCATTACCCATAGACAATTAATACAGATGAGCCTGATCAATCAGCGGTTGACAGATGAACCATTTTATGTTAAAACTTTCGAGAAAATAAATTAATAGAAATTAAATATTACAAGCTTGCTACAGATTACATATTTTTTACCCTTTGTTTCTCCCCTTCCTTTGGCCAGTTTCATATTACCTGAACTATTTCTGAAAAATCTAGAGACTCAGCCTTGCTACAACTGCAGACACCAACAAGCACTCCTGGTAGTCTTTACTAAAAGTAATCAGAGAAACACAACTGCAGAGCAGGCCCTTCAGGTCCTGGTGGCCAGCAAACTGACCGAGAGCCAGCAGTGCACCCTTGTGGCCAAGTATCCTGGGTTCCACTAGGAAGAACACTGCCTGCAGGTCGAGGGAAAGCAATCCTCCCTCTAGGCAGCACGGGTGAAACAACATCTGAAATACCGCGGCCAGTTCTGAGCTGCCCAGTAAAAGAAAGATCTGAACATACTGGCCTGTCACTGGACTCACTGCATAAAGCTGAATGACAGACCAGGGTGTATTTTGCATGAGGAGAGGCTCAGAGAGCTCAACCTGCTTAGCCTGGAAAAGCTCTTACCAATGTTTATAAAATATCTGATGGAAGGCTGTAAAGAAGTCAGACTCTTCTGTCTGCCCAGTGATAGGACAAAAGGCAAAAAGTACAAACTGAAACATGAAACGTTTCATCTTTCTCTCTGAGGGTGGTCAAAAACTGAAGAAGACTGCCCAGAGTGATAATGTAGCTTCCACCTGAAGAGATAACTAAAACCACACTGGTCAGAGTGCAGGACATCAGCCTTAGGTGACCCTGCTAGAAGAGGGGGGGGTTTTGTACCAGAGCATCTCCAGACATTACTTCCCGTTTCAACCATTCTAGGATTCTCAAGACAGACAGCTGGGAATGGCCCACTGCTGCTGCTCTTCCTGGCAAAGAAATTTAATGCAATAGTTTCTGTTTATCTTAAACAAAAGAAAGTCAAAGAAAACGCTGCCAGGGACTTAATGACCCACCAAGGAAAAGGTTATGAGCAGGTCTCACAAGCATTTTGAGCTATCAAATAGCAGCAGCTGTCATGAATACATGTAGTCAATTACACCTGGGTTTTCAATTATTGTCATAAAGCAATCACCAACAGCTATTTTTCAACATGAAACCTATTAGCAAGTAAAGGAGATGATTGGTGTGTTACAGAATTCAAGAAATAAATGACTTTTTAATGACTAAAGGAAGGCTCTGACTGTACCATAGGTGTGTAATAGAGTCCTGTCGAAGGTATCTTTAGAAGGACAAATATTCTTGTATCTTTCATGAACCTTCTCTCTCTGTAAAAGAGAAAACACATTAAAAGATTACTCTAAGAAATTAAAAAAGATACTTTTTCTCTGAAACAGAACATTTTCAGGGAAATATATTGCATTCTTTTAAGTAATTCTGAAAGCTTCATAATAATATTTTTTCCCCTTTTAAAAACTCAGATGATGCTTGTCCAAGTGAAAGGACCAAAAATTTCATTCTGTGGTACATTATGCTGTTTTTTCAGTATCTTTACAGCTCAAGAGAAAATGAACACAGAAGCTACTGAAAAGCCATAAGAACCTCTCTATGTAAGGAAATAAAACAACAGATCAATGTAATCACAATATTCATTTGCTGTCTGATCCAGACATCACGTTAACGCACAATAAATGCTTTTTCTTTGCTAGTTCACCTAGCTGAAATCAAATATCTTGGTTTGTCATGCTGAGCTTCAAATTTTATCTACAGGTACAATCAACACTGGTAATCAGAGCGATTAGAAATTATACTTCTAAAGACCACCAATATCAGCTGAATCTCTGCTAGAAGCTACGTCATGCTTCAGTTCCCTCTTTCCAAAACCTTTGCTATGCAGTCACTGCATTCATTACATGTTAATTTTAACAGACAAACTCTTAAATATTTTAAATTTTGAATGTGTGAACAAATGGCACTACAGACAATTCTTCACATATTTCAACTACCATTTATACAACTAACACCTTATGCAGCTCACTGTAACAGCAGAGAAGTAAGAAAAAGTTACAAACCAAGGAAGCAGAAAACAGTGGGAGACTTCTGTATGCTCTTTCAGCTCAGGGAAAAAAAAATAAAAGAAAAAGAATGTTACTACATACTTACTGACTTATTGACACCTGTATTTTAAAGAGATTTTAGAAGTCTCCTACTGGTCCTGGCGTCCTTAGATGTAGCTTAAAATTTCCCGTTACAAAAGAAATCATCAAGATAATGCATCTAGTTTAAGAGCTTCATGCATGAATTTTTAAATTGGAGATTCTTCAAAAATCTCTCTAGTTTTTGCAGCACATCGTTGTGTCTTAGATTTGATCCAAAGGTCTGAAAACGTCACGCTGTAAAGCTCAAGCACAAAAGAATCCCTACAGAAAAAGGATTAACAATCAGAAAGAATTGATATAACTGTAAGTCCTGGTACAGAGTACAGTATTCAGAAATACAAAAGAAAAAAAACATGAAACTGTCTAGAGAAAATTTAGACATTTTTCACACTAAGAATAATGAGATTATAAAACAAGAAACACCTGATGAAGAGTCAACAAGCACTGGAAAACATATTAATCATCAGCTAACTGTACAATGGTCTACTAACAAGGACAATCTCTAATTAGAAGGAGGTTCTCACATCTCTTTCTAGTCTACATGCATCTAATTTGGGTTCTTACCGAAGCGATTTCCTGTTGGTATAATGCAAAATGTTCCTTGGTGATCTGTGGGAGGTAGAATGAAGGCGTGACTTCAGAGTCCACAAAGTCCACTCCCCACGTTTTTGTAAAGAAATCAGATTCCCTTTTTGCTAACCTAGGATCATTTAGTGCTGCTGGGAGATTGACTTTGGAATGATAAATAGTCCATCTGTGCTGATCTGCAACAAGAGACGGGCTGTCACATAAACTACTGGGATCACCTGCAGCACAAAAGATAAGGCAGTCTGTTAAGCTGAGAAACTGAAAGATATATTTTTTGTTCAAATGCAGTTCTTAAGCAAACTGTTTTAACAATTACACAATGGATCAGAATTACCTACCTGAAAGACACACTACCTTTCCATTTCTCCCTGAACTTAAGATATTCCTTCTATCACATTAATCAACACAAGTTTTGAACACAATAACAAACCCACACTCACCAACTTTAGCTCAGTTCTATTAAGTTACACCAAAGAGACAAAAATCCAACTACTTAAACAGTTTCTTCATAATCTTGACTACTTGATCAGAAATAGTTGAAATTTATTAGAATTACATTCCTTAATTCTTAAGATCCCATCCTAGTTTGGTATAACACAGCAGCTATAACTTTGGCTGGTGTTACGACAGTGCTAGAGACTTATGACAGTGGTATAGATATGTCTTGGTGTTTTGCTTCCCATTGCAAGAGGGCTGGGCATTCCACAGAAGTAAAGCAGCTGGACTCCAAGCACACTGGGTATGTCTGCCACAAGCTCCAGAGAATACACCTTCTTGTGCGTGGTACAGTGTACGACCACCCACAAAAGACCCTATATATAACGTGGAGATCTAAGAAGAAGCTGCAAATGGCATGCTCCAAAGGGAACTGGGTGATATAAAGCAGAATTCTGGCACACTTATAGTAAGACTATGGCTTGTTACACTGCACCCAGAATACAAGAAAATTTGACTGAAGAATTGGAAAGGGATTTTTGAGTTCACTAATTTAATTGCATGTTCACTCTTTGCCCACCAGCATTACCTGTAGGCTCCTTGGGACACACATCAGGCAGTGACTGCACGGGCTGGAAGCGTTTTGCAACATCCTTTTCCTTCTTAAAGAAAGCATCGCTGCTGTTTGGCTGAGGCACTGGTGAAGAACTGTGGCTTGATGCCATTGCATAAAATCACCACGTGATAAAAGCTAAACAAGAAACGATAAACATCCAGGTTTCAATGAAGTTCTGTTCACAGGCTAACAAAACAATGACAGCAGCTACATACTATTATTATTATTATTGCAACTGCAACAATTTAACTGACACGTTTCAAGAGGAACATAGAAAAACATTTTAAAGAGAACACCACGAGGCAGAATGCAACTTCACAGCCTGTCTCCTCCCCCACCCTCAGGAATGAAGGTTAGCTCAATAAACGCAGACGTTAACAACAGTAGCAGAAATCTTTCAGGCACTTCTTGTGGCCAGAACTGCTGCACTTCCAGCACACAGGCACAGGGTACATCTCCCTGGGAGACAGCAGGGAGCTTAGGTAAACAGCCCAGCCCTGTACGTGGGCACAGAGCTGCTGTCCGCACCCGCTGCCCCACAGCTGCTCCACACCAGACCAGTGCAGAGCGCTGACTCAGTACCAACTGCAGAACTACTGCAGGTGTGCAAGCTCAACAAAACACACATCTCGGATGCACTGATCCAAAACCTCCCCTCTCAAGGGAAATAAACACACCCTGTAAGAACTTGGCATTTACCAACTTCTAACAACATCACTTACACTGCAGCAAATCTATTTTGGAAAAAAAAAAATTCCTCTTTCTAAGCTAGACTGGAAGCATCCTGCAAAACGGTTCTAAGGACAAGCTAAGACATGCACAGCACTAGGAGAGCACCTGAAGAGTAGGAGCACAAAACAGCAAGCACTGCAGCAGGAGACTGGCCATCAGAACTTAAGGCAGATGAACACGTGCCTTGCTCCCTTCTGCTGCCAACGTGGTAATGTGCTTTCGTGTGCCCTAAGTGACTGCTGAAGGGGTGAGAACAGACCAGCAGAACCCTTTCTGTAAGCGTGTAGAGGACCTGGAAACCCATCTCCTCCTCCCCTGGGGAGTGGTGGCTGTTTCCTGTACAGTCAGTACAGAACTTCAGATAGGGAATGGAGCACAAAGGGAAGTCTGGGTGTAATAATTTTCCACACCTTTTCTATACAGCTTACAGCATCAGTCTCTTTCCCCAAAACATCCCAAAGAGAATGTTGTTATTATTTCTGTTAGAGGTATGCATTCTTATCCTCTTCCCCTGACATTCTCATCCCATATTCTTTGTTTGTGAAGCTCTTCCCTAATCACAGAATGACTTTGGTTGGAAGGAACCTCAAGGATCAAGTTCCAGCTGCCCTGCAGGGAGGGCTGCTAACCACTGGATCAGACCTGCTTCAAAGTCCTGCACTGGCAAATTTTCTCCCCAGAAAAGCCTCTGTAACATGACTCATGGCCTGCTCTAGGGGACACACGAGCAGTTAAAGCCATTTGTAGGAAGCACTGAAATCCTGCACTCTCGCTCTCAGGTCTTTAAGTCTCTATCCTTTCCCTGTAACAAAGTATTGCTCCAAAGAATATTCTAAGATGCGACATAAAATGCCACGGCCAAAATGCTAACTGCATTACACAAGGGCAAGATTTAAGATGAACTCAAAGGCCAATGTAACAACAAAGACAAGTTCAACACCTCACATTTTCAGCCACAAACTGCTGTTGTACAGGTATTTTTATTGCCCATCACACTAAAACACTCACATTGCCTTTACACACTGACAAACTCTTAAAGCAGAGAGAAAAGAGAACAATAAAATGTCACTGCAAGCAGTAACCTTCATGCTATTGAGTAGATTCCAACAAGATACAAAGATTCACAGACAGAGAGGCCTTCTTAAGTGGCAAGCAATACGATGCTGCACTAAATTATTCATAGTTAGCAGCTATTCTGGTAGACTCATAAGTCAGGGCCTTATGGATAATTAACCTTTGTGAACAGCCGCATTTGCACAGAAATAAACCTATCTGTACTGCCAAAACCAGGCATCTCTCAAACTGCATTCCTTACAGTAGGAAGCATTGCTTCAAAGAGAGGGAGAAAAGGCAACTGAACACAATTACCAGCATTAAATCCAAATTACAAAGAGAAATGTGAGAAGTCTATGTGAAGTCAAACACCCTGCTCCACATCCAAACCCCTTAACCTCCAGACAACTGGAAAACACAGACCCACTTGCTGACCAGCACAGCATCTGTCTTTGTGTTATCCTGCTAAAGATGTCACCGATGCATGGATTTATAACCAGCCATCTGAATCAGCATTTTAAACAATGCAGGGAAAGACAAATCTGCTGATTTAAAGTAACAAGAAACAGTGACATTCAATGTTAACGTACAGCAATAGGAATATGCATCTGGGTAACTTAATGATCCCAATACTTAAATTGCATACAATTAAAACTGAGTTAGATTAACTCTGGTCTCTCCAGTAATCACTGTAATTTACTCACATTTTGTCTAGCAATGCATGTTGAACTAGCACAGTAAAAAAAACCCGAGGGGATTAGATACTGGGGTAACAATGGAAATACTCACCGGATTATGGTCACATCTGCTACACTCCTTCAAGATACTAAACCTGTTCTGTATTCACCAACATTAATTTCCTTAGTTAAAGGATGACACGAAATTACACCTGCTACCTATCCTTACTGCTTGAACACAGCTGTACAGCACGGAATAAAATGTCTGTGACAATAAATGCATGAGCAATGCTTGGCTGCTGTGCAGTCAGCAAAGCAGGAGACCTGAGCAGTTAGCAATATCTCAACCACATCATCTCTAAGCAGTTCTGTGATGACTCCTCTATGATTTCTGTTTCACCACAAAGCTCTCAGCAGTTAAGAAGAGCACAGCAAACAACACGAACTTATGAGTACTACTCAGAAGTAATTGCACAGGATGGTGGTACTTTTGTGCACGTGTTTTTGCTTTTCTTTTTTTCCCAGAACAATTACTATTGCATGAAGTTTCTCAGAAACTGCCTTTCCAAATTCTATGGGTTATTCACGCTGTTTTTGATATGGTAAGACTTGAAGCATCCAGTGGTATCTCTGTCCACACACTACATGACAGAGGGCACAAACTAAACCTCACCTTTCCATGGTTTGCTTCCTTCTCAGGTCTCCTCGTTTTCTGGCAGCTTTCCATTAGTACTTGTGAGCAATTTTCTATTTGTCACTGAAGGCAACTGCTTTATGTGAGTTAATTGTTTTTAGTGGGAATCCTCATATGCACACACTTGGGTTTGTAAAACCACAATATGTACTAACAGCACAAATTAGAATGTATGAAACCAGCACAGTTTCTGCAAGGAAGGGGAAGGAAGTAGTAATTTTTCATTTATCTACATTCTACCTCCCAAATGAAAATAAATCTAACCTGGGAACAGTAGTTTCAACTTTAGCTGGCAGTTTTGATTAGTCAGCTGGTGCTACAAGGTGCACCCAGGAACTTACTACCTCCAAACACCCACACAATTCAGAGAACTTGCTCTACAAACTCCATTTTAGCCACATAAACAGTAGCAACTGAGAGGAAATACTAAGAATCCAGGGGAAAGAACCCAGGGCTTCACACCAACCACACAACACTGAGCAAGCTCTCCTTTAAGTGCTTCACATGGTTCAAGATGAGTGACACTCAGATAATACCACCTTTGGGTGGTGTGCTCTGCTCCTAAAGGTGAGGTGAGGAGTTTCTCATTGAGAATGAATACCACATTACAACCAGTGCTGTATACATATTCCATCACTTTGTCTGACAACCATAGAGTGGAGTCAAAACATTTTGAAGTACTGCTCTGGCTAACTAATGCCCTTTGGAAAAGAAAAACATCAGAAGCTGCTCACAATTCGTGTTAAAGCAAAACATCTCATTTCCAGAAGTGAT
This sequence comes from Odontophorus gujanensis, assembly GCA_013399175.1. NCBI lineage: Eukaryota > Metazoa > Chordata > Aves > Galliformes > Odontophoridae > Odontophorus > Odontophorus gujanensis. Next base: position 1,820,508 of record VXAB01001864.1, read on the forward strand.
AAATACTGGAGATACTACCTAAGGAAAGGGATACCTGAAATATAACTGAAAGGGAAGAATGCAGCAGGGACTGTATCCAGGACCCAGTGATATGTCTCTTATTGGTCCAGTGTATTTATTCTATCCCCAGAAGTCTAGGTTCCCCACTCCACTACTACACAGTTTTATGTTAAATCAGCAGGATTTAACCTCGTGACAAGAAAGCCATAGTAGGCGTAAAGTACAAACTACCTTTGTAAGACAGTATGAAGCAGCCTAGACTGATGCAAGCTATTTCTTTCAACCTGATTTCCACACTTGCCCTTGTGCCTCAAAACAGACATCTCCTTCAGCGAAGGAGCCAAGACAGTCAGCTTTCAGCTAAAAGATTGAAGTAGTTTCAGGAAGTAAGGGTAAGGCAGTGGAAGCTGTTCTAACTGAACTGTTCTTTCTGAAGACCTGTTTACAGCATGGGCTTTCAGAGCAAGCAGTAGATTGTCAGGGAGGTGGCAAGGTTGGAGTCAGAGGAGAGTTGTAACATGTCCCCATGCCAAACTGTCCACATTTGGTGTGCCTTCCGATAGCTCACTTCCAGTTAATAGTCTATGGTCGTTTGAGTGCACATACTAATTATTTACAATAATACACTAGTGTAAACGTCTTGTTAAAAGTTTGAGAGTGTTTGTCTATAGGGAGATACATCCATCTCCAAAGCTGTTATTTCACAGTCCTCCAGGTACTAAATGAAACAAATTAAAATGGAACATCTGTGTCACATCCAACATACCAAACACATTTCTTCTCCTCTGGAAACCTAGCTTCCCTAGGAAGAACACGAATCTGAAGTCAGAAGGCAGCTTCTGCACTGGAGGAACAGTCTTTCCTACAGCTATTTAGGTCACTATGTGTCAAGTTCTTCAATGCCAGGAGCGGCAGAATCACTTAGAAAAAAAAATTAAGAAAGCAGTAAAAATATACGTCAGACAAGAAAAGGCCTCCTGGTTACTTGCCCACCCTATCACAAAAGAAGGGAGTGAAATCTCTTTGTACTCCTTTTTTTCAGGCGTCAGCATTACAGTGTGCATCGTCTCCTGGAAATTGGTGAAAGAAGAGCATCTCATCCAGCTCTGCAGAGGGACAAACAGCTGAACACAGATGAAGGAGCCCCAGCAGGCACTCCAGCTAGAAGTCTGTCACAGGCATAGGCTGCAGATTGCTGACATTTTGAGGAGAGGCAGAAATGCACCAAGCAAAAATCGTAACACTAAGGTTCTAACTTCCCAAAAGGAGTCTGACAGAAACTCATGATTTGTGTCAAGAGCAAGTTTCCCTCCACAGGCTTTCCCTCTGCTATCAGCAGCAGGGTCAGGCTCAATCCATTAACCTGAAACTATTCTTCTAGAGATTTGACTTTTCATGGGAATCATGTCTTTCTGAAGCCATACACAACTGCAAGCAGCCATGCAACAGCCAATCAAAAATATTTAACAATTTTGACATTATGCAAAAAAAGGTGAGAACAGGGATTATCCAAAGGCAGGCATCATACTTTGTAGTAAGTCTTATTATGCAAGCTTGACACAGGATGTCAGCCAGCCTCTGGGAGGCAGGAAGCCATTCTGCAGGACAAGTGCGTGGCAAACAAGACCACTGAAACTTTGCCTTGGGGAGCATCAGGAAGTGCCAGTGATTTTGCTGACAGATCTCCTAAGTGTTAAGAGCAGCCCGACAGATCAAAGTGAAAGGGGTCACCTCATCACTTCCTCGTCGTTCCTCAGAGCTTCCACTTACAGAATAAATATTTCTATAGAGATAAAAAAGTATGATAATGCTACAATTAGAATACCAAAAAATAAAAGCAAAATCTTACTCTGCTGTTTACAGTATTCACATAATATCAATGGACATTTTCTACAGCCCTGCAAAGCACCTGATAAGCTACTCTTATAACTACTGCTTTGCCACTTAAGTTGTGGTGTGAGATTGTGTTTCTTTTTGTGCTCTAAGATCAGCGTCAAAGCTAAAACATCCTAGCATTTTCTCTATCCAAAGATGAGTATTTTGAAATATCTGATCAGAAAATGGGTTTGACTTTTTTTGAGTAAGAGGAGAATACATCAAGGATTCTTTCCCTTTTGAAGAGAATTCTCAGATTATTTTAAAACCTAACACCTAGGTAAGGTTGATGAAAAGAGCTGAAGATATAGAATCTAAGATGCATTGTGAGTATTTGTTTGGACTTGATCATATGTAGCCCCAGAAAGATATAAGGGGAACATCCATTCATGCTCATCCTTTCTCTTGAAGCTTTATTCAAAAAACAACAGCAGGAGGAATTACAAAATGAAGCCTAAATAAAATGATAATATAAACTGTAAAAATAAACTAAAAAAAGAAAAAAGAAAAAACAGAAAAAGAAGATATAGAAACCAAAAACAAAACTGAGCCTCCCAAGAGGGAAGACTTCAAGCCTGGAGCACAGGGTGTTTGTTGCCCTTCACTCTTCTCCTGAAGAGACACACAGTTCCTTATTTTTTCAGAAGTCTGAGAAGGGAAAGCAGAAGTGGCTTTTCACCAAGCAGCTGCCCCAAAAGAAACGATACCTACATGATTCTATTTCCCAACTTCTTCCCACTCAAACTGACAACGAGCAAGTCTGCAGACTGCATTCTCAATCTGCCCTCTCTATGGTTCCTCTGAGACTTCTCAGGGAAATGCTTCTGTTCAACCTTGGAAACATGCAACCCTTTCCCTTCCCATGAAGTTCATATCGCCAACAGCAAGATAAAATTTCTCTACACATGCACCAGACTTCTACCACATAGAAAATGGGTGCTGAAGACCTAGGGACCCCAAGGAGAGCTGTCTCCAGACGTTAACTGGGGAACAGGATGGCAGAGGCCAAGCTCCTACCCAGCACACAGACTGCAGGTCTCACTGAAGAGGCTGCCCACACAACGCACAGTAGCTTTTGCTTAAAGAGCAGTAGACATCCTGGCAATTACCTCATCTTAGGCATTGTTTTCCTATCCAAGAGAAGCACTGTCTCACTTCCAGAGGATTTCAATGGACTAACTATAGCTTTTGTATATACTACAATTTGGGAAGGAGTCACACAGGCTCTCAGCCTAGAGAATTACTGCAGCCACTACAACAATTAACATACTGCAGTCAGGGTATTTATAAGCACACTGCTTCATAGTGACACAAAGAAGCTGTGGACACACAGGGCAATTGTGGTTACTCTTCAGGATCCTCATTTCATAGGTCATCTTCTTGCTAAGGACTTCCCCAGACAGGATATAGGTACGACAGTGAAGCCATTACACCACCTGCATTTTTCTCAAAAGCACATACGCACTTTTCCCAGATAAATATTTTTATGTCCTTTACAAGTTTGAGATTACTCAGTGTTCCATAACAGAATTCCAAAGTATTCACAGAATATAAGGAAAATGGATAAGGAAACAAACATAATTGTAGGGACAGAACTGGACATCACAAAGCTAGCACTTGGTTGAGAGTATAGGTGCTCAATATTGGACACACGCATCAAGCCACATCCCTCTCAACACGACTTACTGCTATGGAGGCAGAGGAAGGTGAGAACCGTTGCTTCTCCACGGTTTTATCATATAACCATACACCCACCCAGGTCAGAAGAGACCCTTCAGGATCACCAAGCATTCTCCCGACCCAAAGAGCCCTGCTGCTGTGTCACATCCCTCAGCACCACAGCAGAGGGGTAAAGTGACTGCGATCACACTTATCAACAAGCTTGGGAACCACCGCAGTTCTGAAGGGGCTTTAGGAAGAAGCAAACAAGAAAAGTGCTCCCCATCCCAGTCCCCATTCCCATCCCCCCAGGCCGCAGGTGTGCAGCCATTCCTGAGAAAACCCATTATGCCGCCCGCAGCTGCCCTGGTCTCGGCTCCACGTCCGTACCTTGGTGAGAACACTCGCGGAGCACCTGGAGGAGGCCGTCGTCATATCTCTGCCAGTTGCATCATACCACAACCGTCCGGAGCTGTGGCTGCGCGGCAGCCGAGACCCTGAGGGGAGAAGCCCACCTTAGAGCCCGGCACGTTCCCGCGGGGCACAACCCCCCCCTCACAACTCTGCCCCGTTCCCACTCCGCGGTTGCCATGGAAATACAAAATAGACATTTACAGAGAAAAC
>VXAB01001865.1:0-90918 GCA_013399175.1 Odontophorus gujanensis
TGTTTTCTATTCTTTTTTTTTTCTTTCCACTAAGAAATAAAACTTGCATGTCCAGATCTGTTTCAGGCTATCTTCCATAGTATTTTCCAACAATGTGTAGGTAAATTCCTGAATTAATGCGTCATTTCAAAATGACAGACTGAAATTCATTGACTATAAATAAATAAATAAATAAATAAAATACATGTTTTTGCTAAAATGATTACAAAAAATAGTGCACATTTGTGATTTAATTTCCACTCAAATTTTTAATGTACTGATAGAAAATGATGGAACTCTCTCCACAAATTTTATCCTCTTTTAGTAGATAACATTGATGTGTGTTATAATGAGAATTATGCTCATTCAAATGATAAAAACTACAAGACAATCTAAAGAAAAAGAGGGAAAAATAGAGAAAAAAAAAAATCTGCACATTTTGAGAAGCTATCCTGTACTCTCTAGCTGTAGTCTGAGTTTCAACTTCCTGATATCAGTTTTAAATTGTACTTCAAGAATGCAAAATTCAAGAATAAAAAGCAGCAGAATTGCGAAGGTGTGGGAATCCTTGACGTGGATTTTTTAAAAATTTTTTAACTCAAAAGCTCATAAATACAACATAATGCAAACACTTAAAAAAAGAAGAAAGTGGCACCTACCATAGTTTTTGATGTGTTGAAAAGCAGAGGCTTACTGAACAAAAAGCCCACCTCTTCCAAGTACTAATAGTCTACTGCATTTTAAACTGATATAACTTGAATGTAAGGAAAAGAAATGGGAGAAAACTGGATTTCTGCTTTTGTAGGAAATTATGTGATTGACTTTTTATATCCTTATTTCCTCTTCTGGAACAAGACCAAAGAAGTTAGTAAATCTTATGATACAAAATTCTAATAGAAAAAACAGAATTTCCCAGTTTTGTTTGATAAGCTTTTCTATAACTTAATTGTTTTCACTTTATATTAAACCTTAAAAACTCTCTGTCCAAGTTTGAATCATATCTCCCACCATCCAGTGTCTCAAAGTAAATGTTTCCTTCTTCAAATTGCCAGCAGAGAAGAAAGATCTCTTGAACAACAAGGGTAGAAAGAAGACAGAGAAAAGAAGAGCAGAAGCAAAGGAAAATATAACAAGGAGAAATCAAATTTGTTTCAAGGAAATCAAGGAAAAAGTGTTTTAAATTCTAGTTGCCATTCATCCAGAAAAGCTCCCTACATGAAACTGGTGCCTTCCCAGCAGTCTGCCACTGCTACAGTGCCTTTTACACATCTTAGCAAAGTGTTTATTCGCTGAAGTACACCACATAGTTGTGTGCTTGTTGTACTTCAATTTTATTCTCTGAAACAGAAGTGCTTCATGACAGAAGTCAGGTTTGCCAGGTTCTCAGTAGCCTAAAGTGTATTATATCGTTGTTACATTTCAGCAACTGGCAATATGATTTTATTTTATTGTATTTTATTTTGTTTATTTATTTTTTTCAGAAAAAGAAGCAACTAGCTTTTTAATATCTTGGCACTTCATTGTATCTTCTTTCACCTCTCTTGCCCTCTCCAAGGAATGAAGCTAACTTGTTCTTTTTTGATCCGTCTTAAACCATAACACAGTCCTATGTTGGCTCCACCCTCTGCCAATGTAGGCACCACCTAACTGTTGTGTGCTAACAAAGACAGGGCAGAGACTGCTGCCTATAATCCTGAATTCCAATGGCAAAGTCTCTATCCTCTGCATCCCTCTCCTTTAACTCAAGGAACTCCTGGTGACATGTAAATTTTGCGGAACAAGTGATGTTACTCTCATCACCACAAACTAGCACCATGTTCTTGTTCCAAGGCAATCTTCTTACTGCAAGGCTGCAACTCCATACTGTGACAGTACTGTTAGATATTTTCCCAAATCTGCAGATCAAGGCTTTCATATGCAGTATAAAGAAATACAGCAACAGAGGTTTTGAGGACTGGAGATGCAGGATGCAGAGTAGAAGAGTGTAGGAATGTAGTGACAAGGCATGCAACAGGGTTTGCAGTGGAGACCTCATGGCTATAAACTACTTGTCAATTATCAATTACAGAACTGCAGGACTGTAGTTTTACAGTTTGGAATAACAAAACAGAGAAGTACTATCTATAAAGTGTAACAAGCAAGAGGCATAATAGATTAAGATATGAGTGCTGCAGAACAGAGAAGAAAGATTAAGGTGTAGAAGTATGTCAGCAAACAGAAAATTAACCCTGAATAGAAACTATCAGCATGAGCACCCTGCTGCTCCCAACAAAGGTCTCCAGGTGCTAACTGCTGCTTGTAGTACCTGCACCAATACCAGGTGCTAAGATTCAGAAGAGCAATGAAAAATTGAAGACTCTCTTACTCAAGAGGGATCTGCAAGACATAAGCAATGGATTCAGATCAGCCCTATTTTTCCATGTCTACCCGGATAGAGTGGTGATTATTATCATTTCATATAAAGGACCAGAAGACCCTGTGTTTTAAATTGTTAGTTTTAAAATATTCAGGATTTAAAATTCACAAAAAGTCTGTAAAATGCTTGCATTTATCAAGTTTTTGCAGACTCAAAGAAAATGGCTAAATATATGAAAAGATTTGGCATTAGAGGCTATAATCCATTACCATAAGAGTCATCATCAATTGCAGCCAAATGCAATTTATTAGTGTCAGAGAAAAACTAGCATTCCTCCTGTCAGGATAAACTCTTCACAGATTGTTACTCAGTGAAAGAATCATCATTCTTCCCTTAATCAGCAGGCAGCAGCAAATGAAAACAGCAAAAAAAAATATGTTTTTTTAGACAATGATTAAGAAGAAGTGGAAAGGATATTAACATGGGACTGTAAGGGACTCAAAACACACTGGTGATGGTCAGATATAGAATATGGCATTTATTCTAAAGTTCTGTGAGCTAACATACTACCAAAAATGAAGGACAATTGGTCCAGTAGTAAATGCTAAATGGGTTACATTTTCTGGTAGAAGAAATAAGTAAGTCAAAAGCAATTAGATACAAAAATTAAAGGGAAAAATTGCCACAGTTAAATCACTTTTTGAGCTTGATCTACTTCTTAATTATATCTTCTCTACTGCAGTAGAGCGACTTTTCCTTCAGTGGTGTAGATTCTAGGTTGCTGATAGTAAAAAGAGATTATTTCAGATTTCTATACAAAGACGTGTTCCAGGTACTGCAATTGATTTACTTTGCTGTAGCATCCCTTCAGTAAATAGATCATAATTTTCTATGCTTCTTCTTCGGATAAAAATGAGTACTTGTAATTTACACAGCACTGACAGCTCTGTCTATGTTTATTGCTGAGCATTATAGGAATTTCTATTGACGAGTCTCTCTGAGCCTTAACATTTCTAGTAATTCTGGCTAGACCAGTTGCCATTTTGATGCTAATCATTTATTTTGCAGAAAAGATCTTTAGTGTATTCTCCTTTTTTGAGATATTCTTTAAGTGTCCTGTACTCTCTTTTTGCCTGTTTTGTCTCCAGCTGAAACTAAAACCTGTGGAAACAAAAGACTGACAGCTTTTGAATGGGGAAAAAAAAATACAATCTCAAAAGATACTATTTTACAGTGGGCTCAAATCAGTACTTCTGATAAGTTTTATTATCTCTCACAAGCAAATGTAAATATTAAGTCTACACTAAAATTGCACAGTTGATTCTGAAGCAGACTTTATACCTTCAGCAAATCAAAAAGGGAGTTTAGACATTTTGGCAACCTGTTTGATGTAAGGAAGTTATGTGAAGATGTGTAAGCAAGGAAATACTATTTTCTGGTTTTTATTTTCTATTCACGGAGAGGGGGGTCAAAAAATCAAATCAAATCAATCAATCAAAAATGAGAAAATCTCCTCATGATAACTGATGACAGAAATAAAATATCTTTTTGTTTTAATGGCAGTGAGGAGAATATTACAATTCATATTTCTCAAAACAAGCTTCAATATTTTTAAATTATCATTATTACATTTTTTCAAGATTTTTGTGTTCATTCTGTCTTGCTTGAATAACTGATCTCCTTTATATATATCCACCACTGCTTTCACAGTTTTTTGCACACTGGCTCACACTTTATCTAAACTGATGACTGGCTGGTAGCCTACATGATTATTTCAACTCCGATCATTGTTCTGACTTAGCATACTGTTCAAGGAGAGGTGGTGTCTCTCTCTCATCTCCCCACACCAGATCTTCCAGAGAAAAACAACAGTTTTTTTACTAGGAGGCAGCTCTGGCAGTCACTGAACTGTTCCACTAGCTGATTAAGTTCACCATCATTTTAGAAAGCATTATTTTAGCTAAAGAGGTAGAGAAATTGGTTTAGTTAGCTTTCATCTGAATTCAGTTTCTTAAATGATTGAATGTGCAGGAAGGAGATGAGAAGCAAAAAATAAATGCAGTGGATATGCTGTGGAGACATCAGGTATGTGTTTTCTTTTTTAAAACAGAAGAACTTGATTTCCTTTTCAGCAGTATTACATGGCTTACAGTAAAGTGAGATTGATAAATGAATCAGGCTTATTACATTGAAGAAATGATTTTGCTTTTGAAATATGGCAGGAGTTATGCAACATTCTGAAAAATCTCTTGTTAGTGGTAAGAAACAATCCAATTAGCAGAAAATTTACAGTTTACCTTTATACAGCTTGTATCACATGGAGCAAATCTGAAGACTTCAGCCACTCTACTGTTTTCCTCAAAAATCCAAAAATTCCATCTCTTGTACGAGCTTTCCCCCGGATATGCCCTGATCAATATTAATTTTCAGCATAAGAACTGTAACTGTTAATAACCCTGTGAAAAGTAGTTCAAAGAATAACTGTGAACCCGCAATTATTCCATGCACTTTTGGAAACTATTTTTGGAAACATCATAGAAAGTTATAACAGACAGGAAAGCTTCTGAAGGCAGTGCATTTGTTGTGATACAGTGCATCAATTTAAGGCCAGACTTCACATAGCAAAAAGATCCTTTAAAAATAAATACATCTTGCCTTTGAATGAATCATTCTAAAGCATATTAACATTTTCAGGCCATTACAATTAATAGTATTTTTCTGCAAAAGTAACTCCTATGAAGAAGAGCAGGACTACAGGGAACTACAAGTTGGTCAAGTCTCACTTTGATCCATGGCAGAGGGATGTAGCAACTATCTTGGAAATCTCTTCCAGGCAAATGACAAAAAAGTCAACAGATTTCCCATAAATTCTTCATAGAAAAGCTGTTGATTTCTGGGCTGGATGAGCAGACAGAGAAGCTTCCTCAGTTGACTAGAGGGGCTAGAAATCTGGTTTGTTCTGAGTTTGTTACTATTGCCCAACCATTATTAATCATTTTTCTTGCAAGTACTTTGTTAACAAAGTAGCTTATCTACCTTAGAATAAAAAAACCATTGTGTTTTCAACCTGTACTTAGCTTTTAGTTTTGTTTTGTTTTGCTTTTTTCCATTTCAAACCAAAAGCAGGAATTTTGTGCTGAAAGACTTTACTCTTTTTCCAATTGTATCACTTGGTCTTATAAAAAACTTATTCCTTGAAATTCTTGCTTTGGTGGAATTAAATGCTAAAGGCAGCACTGATCCTTGATAAAAGATCAAATATACATCTGTAAAATTCAATAACCAATCAACAAGTGAGTTGTTATAGTATTATATTTTAATTTTTTCCCATTTTTTAAACATTCTATGATATAGTGTGTTCAAAATGTTAACTAGATTTTATATCATTTATCTTTTTCTAAAAAATGTTTTTAGTATATTATTGTTTCAAACATGAAGACAATCTGCTGTATATCTAAATTACAGTTTCATGATATTTAAGAAAAAACTATATTCTGACTCACTCTTTCTAAATCCTTCACATATATTTGAAGCTCAGACAATCTGATATTGAATATTCTGATGTTAAATTAATTCACAATGATAAATAGCTGTTCTACATCTTGGTCTGTTCTGTCAGAATGTGAGAAAATAAATCCGATACAATAATGAATAATTTTAATTATTTACATGTTTGTTAAACTGTTAATCTTAGAGGAATGATTTATTTGCACAATTCAAAGAGAGACACATTTATACTCCTTAAAGAAGTGTACCTTTTTGCTATTCCAGTACATAAAAGTTTACCAGCTCTAAAAGTTAGTAACAAGATTCATTTTAACAGGAAAAGTATTTCTAATGTTACTATATCATAAAATATAAGGATTCATCATATTTTAATTAGACTGAAGGGCTACTGTGTTAAAAAAATATCCTGTATATTAAAGTTGAATGAAGTTGCAGATGTATGAAAATCAGTTTGGGGTTCTAATAATTAAATTTTGAAACAAAGTAGTGACGTGTTGTAATTACATTGTTGAAGTACTGACTTCCTTCAAATGTCCATAAGGAAGAAGGAAGCACATGTGTTCAAAAGGTTTTCAAGCATTATTAAGTCTACTGTTTTCATATTTGATCATGGTCTCCACTCTGCTAGCCTTCCTCATCTTAAGCCATTTGTTATAAGGGACTAAACCTTCCAGCTTTCAGCTGAACATTATTACGTAATAGTTCATTTGCCAGCATTTAATACTTAATATGAAAACAGCACACTTTTCTATCTAGATTTTTTTTTTTACATTTGGGGCTCAGCATCATGATTTTATTTATCATGTTGATACCTTCCATTAATACTGAAAATATGAACATTATATTAGAAAATGAAGTGCAAATGTAAACCCTGATAAATCCTTTTTGGGTAAAATACAAAAATATGCACTTTTGCACGAAGATGATGTATGTCAGTGATTGACTCATACATAGCTTTTCCTGCCCCATACAAGAATTTCTGCTGCAGAAATTTCCGCTTGAGAGGCCTCATCTGTAATACTGTGTCCAGGACTGCAGCCCCCAGCACAAGAAAAACACAGAGCTCTTGGAATGGGTCCAGAGGAGGATTACAAAAATGATCAGAGTGCTGTAACATCTCTCCTATGAAGAAAGGTTGAGGGAGCTGGGCTTGTTTAGCCTGGAGAAGAGAAGGCCCTGGGGAGACCTCATTGTGGCCTTCCAGTACTTGAAGGGAGAAAATCAAAAGGAAGGGGAACAACTGTTTATGTGGGTTGATAGAGATAGAACAAGGGGGAATAGATTTAAACTAATATGGGTGATTTTGGTTAGACGTTAGTTTTTTCACTCAGAGGGTGGTGATGCTCTGGAATAGGTTTGCCCAGGGAGGTTGTGGTTGCCTCATCCCTGGAGGCATTCAAGTCAAGGCTGGATGTAGCTCTGAGCAGCTTGGTCTAGTGGTCTGCAACCCTGCCCATGGCAGGGGGTTTGAGGTAGATGATCTTTGAGGTCCCTTTCAACCGAGGCCATTACATGAGTCTATTATTCTTTGTAATTAAGTGGCTATATTTCTGACTGATTGGATTTCATTACTAACGTCTTCATTTGTTCCCTCATTGATGAGGATTATCTCATAGCCTTTCATCTGTGACAGTGTTTATGTTTGCCAAAACACCAAGAAAAGGAGTTTAACTCGTATCACAGCTTGTCTCTTACTTCTTAGCCTAGAGATCATCTGCTGAGTAAAGCTTTTGCCCTTCTGAGTTCAGATTGATATTTTCCTTCTTTGGAGGAGAGCAAAGAGCACAGAGGAAGAAAGAGGATGGCACAGTTTCAACACATTTGCGGAAATCATTAGTAGAGGTTATACATGGAATTGTCTCCTGTGAGGACAGGCTGAGAGAGCTAGGGCTGTTCAGCCTGGAGAAGAGAAGACTGCAAGGTGACCTGATAGCGGCCTTTCAGTATCTAAAGGAGAACTATGGTAAAGTAGGGGACAGGGTCTTTAGCAAGGACTGTGGTGAAAGAACAAGGGGAAAACGCTTCAAGCTCAACGAGGGTAGATTTGGGTTGAATATAAGGAAAAAGTCTCTAACAGTGAGGGTGGTAAGGCATTGGGATTGGTTGCCCAGAGATGTGGTGGATGCGCTGTCCCTGGAGACTTTCTAGGGGAAGCTTGACCAGGCCCTGAGCAATCTGATCTTGCTATGGATATCTCTATTCATTGCAGTGCAGTTGGACTGTATAACCTTTATAGGTCCCTTTCAACTCTGAGGATTCTATAATTCTATGATTGTATGTCCATTTCTTCTTCAAAGTGTTTCTTCAGAAGATTTTCATTAACTATATTCATAGATTTGCCAGTCAGAGGCTGATGAGATACTATTTCAGTGTCTTTACTGCTCCAGATCTCCTCTTCTGAGAGGAATTTGTCCCATTGACTTGAAACAGGTGGACAGCAATGCATGTGTGCTGGGCCTTCCCTAACCCACTTGTGTGTCTGTGTGTTTGCTGCTAACAAAAAAAAAGACAACTAGGAACTTGATGAAACCTAACTTTTCCCTTTGGTCACAGTGACACAACTGATTTTTTTTTTTTTTAATTTGATTGACAGTCCAAAAATGGAAACTGTATGTTGTGAATAAGGTACAAAAAACTATGAGACTAAATTAATATCTGTAGATGTAGGAGTGCATCCTCTGTTAAAGTCATCCTCTAAGTTTATACTATTTTACTAGCTGTTTTGTCAATATTTTTACCTGTACCAATGGATGGGACCCCACATGAGCCCTGTCAGCAGGAGATGGCCATGAGTAAATCTTCATTGTTCAAAATACAGGAGGCTGATACAGTGCTAATTGGTATGGGATACAATCCAGGGAGTAGGCTGTCTCCTACAATGTAGGGTAGATGAAGAGTGATATTCAGACCCACGCTCTGGCCCTGCTTGTTTCACAATATGCATACAGGCAGGGATTTCTTTCAATTTTATTTTTTTTTTTGTCCTAGTTTTTCTGTTGATAAAGCTGTGACTGAACAAAAGTAGCATCTATCATGTTTGGGCTGGTCCGAGTTTCCAGTGGAAAGGTTTACAGAAGAAAGATCTACCCCCAGAAGAACAACTGATCTAATGACAAAAACAAGTATATAGGATACAGAATGCCATGATCAAAGAAGTTTGAGCATTTCTGAGTTTGTTTCTACTTTGCTTTGTAGAAAACTTGGAGATAAAAATTTGTTTGTTTGTTCGTTTGTTTTAAATCTGGATAAGAGATTGAAATGTTTTTGAGATCCTGAACGTTTTAATGGGTCTGTTCTCATTTGCTCATCACTGCGCCATTAACATACGAGTTTTGAATTAGAAGATATCATCCAGAAACCTTTTAAAACCATTCATTCTACTTTAATGTCATAAAATTCCTTGGTCTTATCTACCATCTCAGAAAACAACAGTGTTTTTAGAGCCAGAACAAGACCAATTGGAAACATTTTGTTCTCATAGTCAGGAGGGACTAAATTTAAAATTGTTAGTGAGCCAACACCTGCTACAAATAAAAGATAGACCCAACTGCATTCTTTAAATTTATTTTTCATTGCATCTGGGAAATGTGGTAAATCTACAAAACACTGCTTGACAGTTTCTAGGGGAAAATACAAATAAAAAATAGTACAATAATAACGAAGTATTGATTTGTAAAGAGTAAATATTTCAATTGATTATATTATTGTTAAGGGAAAGTATAAATTTTTAAGCATTTAGTGATGGAATGACTTTATACTCAGATTAGTTAAAATCTTGAAACAAACTGAATAAATCTTTTTCAGAGCAAACAATATAGAGAGGGAAATAAATCGGAGGCTGTAGCAGAATGTTTGATTCAGTCATGTAGTTGATGAGATCAGACTTAAATCTGTATTTCTCAGAAATGATGAGGGGCAGTGAATCACGACATTTCTATTCTGGCATTGAAACATGTATTTATTTCCTTTGTATGCCCAGAATGGGATTTTAAGGCATTGCGTATATTTACTTCTGGTTCTCTACATAAGAGAGAATGTCACGTTGAGAGTATTGACTCTCTAGAACATGTTATTAATAGGCAGAAAAAAAAAAAAAAAAAAGTAGTTTGCTGGTTTGCTTTACATATAATTTGAAACTTCACTTTTACAAACATTAGGTTTTCCATGTTTACTTTTTCACACATTTTTAGTAAATATTTTCTATATAGATGCATATGAGTTTCCTATGGATTGTTGAAGCCACAAAACAGAGACTTTATCTAAATAAAAAATTCAGCTGTGTGCATCCACACTTCATTATTATCCTTCATAAGTTCCTTTCTGAAATAGTATTCTGACAAGATATCCACCAAATGGAGAAAATCTAGTTAACAGTTCTTCAGTGTTAAAATGTTCATACTAATGTTTCTTACTCTTGCATTCAGAGAATCATAGAATGGCCTGGGTTGAAAGGGACTTCAAAGATCATCTAGTTTCAAACCCCCTGCCATGGGCAGGGTTGCAGACCATTAGAGCAGGCTGCCCAGAACCACATCCAGCCTGGCCTTGAATGCTTCTAGGGATGGAGCAACCGCAACCTCTCCAGGCAACCTGCTCCAGTGTGTCACCATCCTCTGAGTGAAAAAATCCCTTATATCTAACCTAAATCTGCCATCTTTGTTTAAAACTATTCCCCCTTGTCCTATCTCTACCAACACACATAAACAGTCGTTCCCTCTCCTGTTGATATTCTCGCCACAATGAGGTCTCCCCAGAGCCTTCTCTTCTCCAGGCTAAACAAGCCCAGTTCCCTCAACCTTTCTTCATAGGAGAGGTGCTCCAGCCCTTCAGTCATTTTCAGTAGCCCTCCTCTGGACCCTTTCCAAGAGTTCTACATAGCTAACATAGCTAACAACAAAGCAACATAGCTATACAAAGCTAACAACAGAAACACAGGTCAAAACATAAAAATAATATATAAGAATATTTAGAGTTTTCAGCGAGACAAGAAGTACACTGCAGGATTCAGAACAAATTAATCCAGCCGATTTTTGACTCTTTGTCTTTTGGAATTCCTGAAAGAAACACATGGCCTCAAAGATCCTGAGTGGACAATCCCAATAGCTATTTTTTAAAAGCTTTAAAATTCTGATCCGTTAATGCTGTGTTTGTAACTGGCAGGCATTCATACACTCACCGTCCAGTGGGATGGGGGAAAAAGATTGTCCTCTGATTTATAAATCAGGCAGTCATCAGTATCAAAAAGAGATCTTTCAACAAATCATGCAATTTTAAATTTTAAACATACATCATAGGTATTATATTGAGAATGAGAATAATAAAAAATTCTTACGAAATTTAGATATATTTTTCTACATTGATGTAACTTTTAGATCACTGGGTAAGAATCAAGTGGATAATGTGATAGATTTTGCCCTGAGTAAGGCTCTACTATGTTCTAAATCATATTCTTGCAATCACAATGAAGAACTTTGTATGGCAGGCACTAACTAAAAGATCAAAGGTAGCCTAGAGATTACACTGAAATAAGGCACTGGGGAGATGGCTTTCCTAATGCCAGGACTGGAGATGACTAAAACACACTGTTAACCTCCTCTTCCCTCAGACCTTTCCTGATATTGTTTCCACAGAAATCAGAAAGAAAGTAAACTGAGAGAGAAGGATACAAAAAGGGAAATACTGCTTAGGTACTTAGATCACAAATGTGCATCTCAGCAAGGACTGCTTTCAGGTGAATAATGAGTCGCTGGCGTAAGTTACGAAAAAGCTATCCAGTTGAAATATACTAACAAATATGTTACATGTAAGACATGGAAGTGCCTCCAAACTAATTATGTTTTGATAGGAAGCCCCATAAACCCTACAATTCTGTGATTCTGTGAAATTTTGAAATTTACACCTTAAAAACAAAAAAAAACTATAGAAGCATCTGAAAAGGGCAAAGTAAAATGGATAGAAGGCAAGACAGAAATGATAAAAAATAAGACATCCAAGCAGAGCAGGAGTTTATTGAACTTGTGTGTGATCTGAAAAACAACCAGAGGAGGTGACACAATTGAGTCTTTGAAGTCACCAGTTATTCCATCTCTGTTTTCCTTCAGGGCAGAATGAATTGTACAAAACTTATTTTGCAGAAAATATAATGTAGAAGAAATATTAATGGAAACCTATTTTGCAGAAAATCTGATGCAGAAGAAATATTAATTAAGTTATTAAAAATCTTTCTAACTTAAGTTCAGTTAAAGCAGAAAAGCACACTGTATCAGAAGGTTTACCAATACATTTCAAAAGGGATTATCAACTGCACATCTAAGCAAAGACATATTTGAGGCCAGTTTGAATACCTTCCTGCTTGATCCACTGTAGGGATCCTGCTTTAGCAGTGGATTGGACTCAATGATCTCTAGAGGTCCTTTTCAATCCCTACACTTCTGTGATTCTGTGAAATATTTGAAAGAGTACCATGTGTGAGATATACTTGATTCTGTTGCATGAAACTGAATCTCCTGCAACGCTCCCTAGCTGTACAGTTTTATGATTCTGTATATAATAAACCTCAACATAAAATTATTTTCTTAAGATAGAAAATAATGACCCAAATGTCAGATTACTTCAGTTGATTCATGCTAATGTAATCAGCTTTGTAACTGGTGATGTTTCTGATAAGACATAACATGGACTTGAAAAAGAACACTGTTTTTATCCAATTTCAGTCCTAATTAAATGCAGAAGATATATTCTTTTAGCCACATTATGAGTATTTATTCCATCTTTTTCCTAGTAGGTAAACATTAATAGTTTCAGAGAGACATGAGAAATATTCATATTTTTTATTCCCCATATTCAGAGTGAGAAGAAGACCACACTTGATTTCCTAACATTAAATAAAATAACTGTTGTACTGTTTCATGATTAGTTCCTTTATTGGCCTTTTTTTTTTTTGTCCCAGTCTTAACAGGGAAATATTTACTGTTTGATGCTGTTTGTCAGCAGCATACCAGCATACAGTAACTCAGGCAAAGTGAAGTGTTTGGCTCTCCTCTCAACTCCTTAATGGTGAGCAAAATAAAGACTGAAAGACAGTATTTTGTTTATATGCCATGCCATTTGTCATTTTGCTTTTTAATTTATCTTTCTGCACTCTGAACCAGAGCTCAGTAAACAGTCATCATGATTAGGCAATAGTACATGATTTTCAGACACACTCAAGAAAGAACACCTCTTGAGATGGACTGCTACCCACAACAAACAGATCAAATTCACAATTATTACCATCACATCTCTTTTCCTTACTCTATTCTGGAATGTCTCATGGTTACCACCATCATCATGTCCATCCTCAGATTCAGAAGTTTCCTATCCAGCATTTCTTAGAAGGGACTATTTTTACAAATTATTTCCTTTTTCCTTTCCTTTCTTTTCTTTTTAGGTCTCTGATTGCCAGTCAGTATGTCCAACTGACTCTTCAACAGCATTAATTCTCCATAGAGAAGCTCTGAATAAATATTTGCTAATTAATAACATATAGAAAACCACAATTTTTATGAGGCATTATATCTGACATCGATATATAGTTTCATCACCAATTCTTAGCTATGTTTCAATTATTCGGCTGTAAAGTTAGGAAAATAGCATCTAACAAGTTTTTCACTAAAGTCAGTATGATGACGTTATTGTAATTATTACCAGGATAGGAAGAATGTCTCTATTAGTGACAGGGTATAACAAGGTGTGCTTTGTTGATCTATATTAAGCTCAGTGACTTGCCAATTGTTATTCAGACACTTCAAGGTTTTTCTTCTATGGGTAAGTTGAAATAGCAGTTTTGGTAAGCTCCTGAAACTCTTTTGTTCCCTTTCTCCACACCCATGCTGGCTCCTAACTACAACCTTCCAATGTCATTTAAATAATTCAAAAACCATGACACCTGCTGATTCCAGGGGAGGATATGCTGGGGAGGCATTGTGGTTTCCATTGGAAACTATACAAAGCTCTACAGTTTTTCATGGGAACATAACACATTAGCTGAATGTTTTGCTTTGAGTGTTAAGAGTTTCATGAAGCCAGAGCTCCCAGGGTGATTCAAAGGAACAAAAGAAAAAGCTTACATGGAGTCCAGCAAGCCACTATAATGCAGCTCTGATAATGACTACTGAAGTTTTCTAAACCTTGGATAGAAATTATCTTCTGCCAATCCATGTGCTTTCTGTTGGCTTTAGCAGCGCTGGAAAGGATGATGGCGGTGGAGGACATCCAATTCACATATTTAGGGTCGCATGGATTGTCAGTATTTTTTCCCTTGAACATTTACTCCTTAAAAGCTCTCCAGAGCATATCTGGATAAGTTTTTTTTTTTGTTGTTCTTGTTTTTGGTGGTGGTGGTTTTGCTTTTGTGTCTGCCAAGGAATTCTGATTCACTGACTTTTGTGTTTCCACCCAATAGCAAAGAGTATTGTGTAAATTTGAATACCCTCATGTCTACATAGTTCAAAATTTTGGATAAACAAAGTTGTACGTAGCCTCTTTGAACACTAAGATTTCTGTTTGTGAATGGTCTTCAAAGAAATAGTGTCATTATCTTTTTCACAGCTCTCATAGTTAATGGTGTTTTTGAACTGGAGACCTTTCTCTGTTCCTATCATAGCTCTGTTAGTCATCGCTGCTGCTATTTTTACCTCTAGAAAAAAATGAAAAGCTGAATATTAGAAGGAAATCAGAGCTGTCCCTTGCAATTCTACAAAACTGCAAACTAACATCAGAAAGTAACAGAAATAAATAAATAAATAAATAAATTTAGTTCCTGATACCATCACAGTTATTTTTTAGAGTGTCTCTCTCACTGTGCTGCTGTCTTATTCTTGACCAGGCAACCTTAATGTCCAGCTGAAAGACAATATCTTTTCATTTTGTTAGAAAATGTGTCATTAAAAAACAAACAAAACAAGCAAACCAAAAAGGTCTTTTTAAATTTTTTTTAATAATCCCAGTTATCCAAACATATACTGGGAACTATTAAATTTTTATCAGTTCTTATTTTTATATATTATCACTGATGTTACTTATTTTATTTTTTTTTTCTCAATACATTATTTGCTGCAGTTGGTACCATTTCCCTAAGACAGCATAGCAACTGATATTGCCTGTCAAACAGCCCTATTTTGTTCCATACAATTTGCCTGGAGCCAGTTGATGATCACTGATTCTTTCCAAGTTTCTGTCATGATGCCTGTCCTCTGATTGCACTGAACCAAATAAATTATTAAGAATGATTGGATTATGTTCCCTAAAACAGTTGAGTGAAAAACTTTCACATACTTATATGTAGAGCAAAGAAAGTGTCAGATTTTTGTCAGTACCATATTTTGTCAGTACTGTATTTAGAAGTTTCTAATGGCTTTAGAATAGGAGGTTCTCATTAAATATCTATCTGTGTTTAGGAGATCTGCCATTAACTTCCCCAGTGGCTTTAGTAAAATCACTGTTCCACCCATTTTCTGACATGCTGAATTTTCTACACCGTCTTTCTATTTGTTTTATCCTTTCGTCTTTCATTACTGTTTTTAAGCTGTCATTGCTTCCTAAATTCACAGATTAAGAAGCCAAGAGGTCTGCAGGGTAGCGTGGTGTGCCCTTGGTGGTCCCAGGGAAGGTGTGTTCATGACAAGAGCAAGGGTCATGGTCATGCTGCTACATGGAGCCATGGAAAACATACCTGCACATAGACAGATAGGTAATGATTGCCAGAAATAAAGCAAATCCTTAGATTCATGTTGAGAAGCTTCAGCATTCTCAGATAGTTTTATGACTTCATGAAAATCAGAGGTGATGGCAGCGCTATATTTCAGTCATTGTTGGCATGGACCGCTAATATTTTTCCATCCATTCTCATATCTACACAGCTGCTCACATACTATCCTCCAAAAATGCATTCACATACATTCTCAATTAATTAAAATTTGTAAATTTTACTAATAGAACAGAACTCTCTTATTTTAAATATAGACATTGATTTAAAGCCTATTTAAGCAAAGCAGCACAATGGTTCCCACTCTGTATTTGCATAATTTTGTTTTTTTCTTCTCAAAACAGAAATAGCTAAGAGAGAAATCAAAAATAAGGGAATAATGAATAAAAGTATGTAGCAATGGAAAAGAATGAGAAATAAAATGCTTGCTCTCTTAAAAAGTCAAAAGAGCTAGATAACTTTTTAATGTATATGGTTTAACAAATTCTGTAGAGATAAGTGCAATCATCCACTTAATAATGTAAGAACATGTCACGTAAGGTCTGACTCTGAAATACTTTTATGTTAAAATTTAAAAAATAAATTAAAACTAGTATCATGGATAAAAATGTGCTTCAAAATGTTTGTAATTCCTTTCACAAGAACACTTAAGCAAAAATATATCTATGCAAATGTTTTGCAGAGGTGACTTCAACATGAAATAAATAATTTGAACTGTTGACTCTCTGAAATGTTATAGCATTCATTCTCAGGATAATGAAGCATTTCCATGAATTTATTTATTAGCATATTTGCCTAGTGAGCAACAGAATTACCCCCACAGAAATAAAAAAATATATATGAAGAAATAAACAACCAATATAATTACTCTGAATTGCTATAAATGAGCATAACAAAAACCTCAAATACATTCTGCTGCAAGGAATCTCAGTAATAGCCAAGTTCAAAAAAGAACAGTGAAAATGTGTTTGAAAAAAATGAATAGCATCAAAAATACACTTCAGAGTATGGAAATATCATTACTATAGACAAACTATATTCATTCATGCATGGTTAAGTACATTTATTCATCACGGATTGATGTCATAGACCAACATACACATTGTCTCCTTGCAACTAGCACCTCCATGCAAATAGATGACAAAATTAAATGTGTAAAAGAATACTTGGGTAAATAGTGGAATTTTGTGTCATTTGTGTTACAGCTAATCAGTGGGTCCGAACTAAAGCCAGGGAATAAGCTAAAAACTGAATGGTGTGAATAAAGTTAAGGGTTCAAGCTCAGTCCATGACTTTTTTTTCTTTCTTTTTTTAAGAACCTTTTCCACTGAGGATATATTCATTGTATATATGACTATTTAAAAAAAAAAAACAGTTGAAAGAATCCTTATGGTAGCTGTTATCTGTGATGCTCTAAGTATTTAGGCTCTGAGTACCCTAAATATAGTGTATCTCTGCACTGCCAAGAAACTTCTTTCTTTACTGCACTTCTGGTCCTTGTTTACGGTTGCCCATATAGCACTAACATTATTTTATTCTGGAGTTTCCTTCTGACTGTTCTTGTCACAACAAAACCCATGCAGCAGGATGGATGTGGAGGCACCTGCTTCAACTCCCTTTCCTCCTTTCCATGTTATCCCAGCAGGCTTTGCATCCCAAACATTCAGCCATTTCATAATGCATAACATTCAAAATCTCTGTTTCTTTACACAAACAAGACATAGTAGCACAGATCTCTTAGGCTGTAATCATTGCTTTGAACTAGAGGAAAAACAGTACAACAACAACAACAAAAACCTTCAATAAGTAAAATATCACTATGTTATAGGTTTGCACAGCTGCTGTAGATGTGATCTGTGTTTATAAATACAAATATTCTCTGCACAATTTTAATGACATAATAGGAATACTAACAAAAACTCCATTTTAAAAATAGGGCTAATTGCTGAACAAGACAGCTACAAATAGCTGGATGTCATTCACATCTTCACACAGACTGGGCATCAGGCTGGGAAACACCTTCATTAGTGTCCTAGGTGCTCTTAGATCATGGGTTGGAGGCTGCCAAATGAAGACTAATGGAGAATAAAGAGACGTAGAAAGCCAACAAGAATTTTCATTTATATCATTAACTAGAACACTGCAGGTCATGGGACACCATGATCTCTGACATAATGTTAGAACTCATAATGGTTTTATGATTTTTTATCTGTATTCCACATCATAACATCATGTAAGGGCGTTAAAGAGTTAATTCTCCAGTTCTATGGACTGTTCAATTATTTCCTGGTACCAGGCTCTCAGAAGAGAAGAACCACATACCCCAGAGGACTCTGTGTTCGCATTTTCTACTCAGTGGGAAAGTAAAACTGCACGATAGTCCTGAAACTGTCTCTTTATTTTTTTGCTGCTCATCTCGGGCAGTGCATCCTTTATGTCATCTCACCTTCAGCTTTAGGGTAAGGTCTTTTGTTTCTCTCATTTTATTTGATTCATTAGCTTCGATTCCAAATATATTGTATTACATTGTGTTATTTTTCATTTCAGTATCTTATTTAGTAAATCAGCTTTCCTTCTCAGATCATTACTACTGTTTTTTGGACCCATCTCCCTGCTCTTTTCCCTTTACCTTCCTTCCCCTTTTTCCAAGGAGTGGATCTGTGGGTCACCCTTCCCCATATGTTACAGAACTGGGCCGAACTGGCCCATAAACTGTTGACGGAACTGGAATACTGCCTCCTAATTTCATTTCATGAAGAGACGTTAATCACAGAATGGAAGACTTCATTTTTTTTCCTTCAGATCCTTTGTCATGTTCCAAAATTGATTTATTCTTCATTAGTGACATGCTTTAACAGGTGATAGGTGGAAAATTGCCATCATTCAGGATTTGGATCACGTTCTTCTATAAAATGAAGTTTATTTATCAGTGTGAACTGATAAGCTGAAGCAGATGGTAACTCAGACCATTTGTTGCTGAGAATTAAGATCTCTTCTACATCCACACACAGCACAGAGTTTGCTTTATTTGCAAACCAATTCTCAATTGAGTAGACTAACTCCAAACCTTCCTGTGAGCTTCAGTAGCTTTGACAAAAAATTCTGAAAATATGTCTGTAAATAATACTTCAAAATAATATGGCAAACAAAGTAGGAAAATTGAAGAATACTTTTGGAATACACCTATGAAGGTCAACTACAATCGACCTTGAGAGTTACTGGCTCTTCCATCTCTAAGCAGATTTTGATATTTTCATACAAACTAATTCTATGTATCTGTACATATAGAGCACCAGAAAACAAAAACAAAAACAAAAAAGTTCTAACTTCTTAGTAGAAATATCTATATAATATTTGAAACCATAATTAAATTGCCAGGGAAGTTTAGGTGTGACTTACTGTTCCTAGAAAGGTTATTAATAAAACATTTTGGGTGTCTAAAATAGTTTTCTCTATCTTCTTTTTCTAAATAATCAACTACAGTACAGTATGCACTCTCCTGTGTTGGTTTTTTTTTTAGAATTGGAAGTGAGAAGAGAAAATCTTGGATGAAATCTGTACAAAAAATTTGCTCTGCTGTGAAATGAAATGTAGTTTGGATGGGCAGCTGCAGTCAGTATCTCTGCTGGTTATGGGTGGAGAAGCTTACCCCACTGAGCTGGCATGATCTCTCTGGATATGTGCTAATTTACATGTCATATAAAAAAATGTTATGAAAATTGTTCTGGATTCATCCAGCCTTTTGACTCTTACTGCCTCATGCTTGAAAAATCACTAGTAAAGTCTTAGCAGAATTACCAAGACAGTGGAGGTACTACTACTTGCATTGCTGCTGATGCAGTCACTTTGAAGAAGAAAGAGAAAGAAGATATAAAGGAGAAGTCTCCTGAATATTTCAGATGTTTGCAGATCAATGCACAGATTAAAAAGAAATAGACAATATAAAAGTCAGAGTTTAACCTTAATATAGAGGGACAGACCTTGTTCATGTAGACCAAAGGAATATTTGTTTGTACAGAAATGGTCAGCAGTATAATACATGACCCAAAGTATTTGTACTGGGTATTTAGAGAAAACAGCTCATAAGAAATACAAATACACTCTTTAAGCATGTGCATGAGGGCTGCAGAAATAATTCGGAAAATCTCTTTCTACAGGAACTGCATGAAATGGTTTAGATTGCAAGATGAGGGATTAGTTTAAACTTGAGGAAAAGCTGTCTTCCAGTACTGATAGCAAGGCACTAGAGTGGTTTAGGTAGCAGGGCTGGTGTATTTCTATTTTACAAACAATAGAGAGCCACACAAGCAGAGAGACTGTCAGAACAAATAACTGGGAAATGTAAGGCTAAGCTCCATGAAGAGCACTTAGATGTTTAGATGTCGTACTAAGGGACATAGTTTAGTGGGGAAATATTGGTGTTAATGGACAGTTGGATTAGATTATCCTGGAGGTCTTTTCCAACCTTAATGATTCTATGATTTCAGGATTTCTATGCCATTTCCCTCCTGTAGGATTTCTCCAAATGCCAATCTAACTATATATGGCTTTAAAATCTTTCTTTTTTTTAGTTGAAAGGAAATGGAGAATGCCTTCCTTTTAATTCTGCATAGGCCATTTTACCAAAACAAGTTTGGCCATGACCTAGTTTTAGGGACTTTCAAGCTTTGATATTAACTCTAAAGAGTCAGTCAAGTAACAGGCCAGCTGTACTAGAAAGTGTTTCTAGGATGACCTCAGGAAATTAAACTGCATTCAGTCTGAAAGTTTATTACCAGTGAGATACTAATTAAATCTGCATTTTCCTGATCCCTTAGGCATAGCTAGTGAGAAACTATCACAAACTGTTTATACTAAAGGCCATTTAAAAATAACTATTAGTCATGTTGATCCTCTTTTCCATATCTCTTTTTTGCAAAACCTTGTGAAATAAGATTGTTGTTTTTTCTCTTGGAAAAGCCCTGTTTGGGAAGTCTCTAGAATGTTTTTTCACAGCTACAAAAGCTAGAATCAAGGCTTAAGAGTTGAGAACAATCTTCGATGTAACTTTAGCTTAAATTGGAATTAAATCAAGTCAGTTGACAAGGAAAAAATGGATGAGAAATAACAAATATTTAAAGACAATAAACCTCAATAGTCCTGTTCCTCTTTTCCCACGTAAAAGAAAGTGTTATAGTACAGCCCAATTGCCTATCCTGTAGTGAACAGACTATCTGTACAATTAAGCTGAAAAAAGTTCTCTTTAATGACTGTTGATGTAACTTGGGACTGGGACTCCATGTGCATGGGTTCTGATTCCTCCCTTGTCACTAGGTCACTTTGAACAGAATGCCCAGAGAAGGTGGGTGCTCCATCCCTGGAGGTGTTCAATGCCAGGCTGGATGGGGCTGTGAGCAACCTGAGCTGGTGGAAGGTGTTCCTGGAAGGTGTGGAGGGCTGGTCTTTACGGTCCCATTTATGATTCTATGACCTCTTTTCACCAGCAGTAACCCATTAAAACTAAATATGGAGAAGGTTACTTTTAAAAAATTTATTGCCTCTAAATTTAATATATGAATTTCATGAGCCGTCAGACTTACCCAGATATAAACACAACACAAATGTTGGACTTTTTTTAATCACTTTCATATTCAGCATTTTAAATGGATGATATTGACTGTTTTGGAGACTGTTGTTTAGGAGACCAAGAAGGAAAATACTTTCTATTCATGTATGAGGTATGAAAGCAGCTAGTACACAGGAATTTTTTCCAGGGTGACAAAAGAAACAGTTCACATGTTAGGAAGTTATTTAACATTAATACTAAATTATGACAAATGCAATTATTTTAGCAGAGGGAATAGTCTCTGTAGGCTTAAAATTGTTGCAGAAGTCACCACAAAGAAAAAAAATGATTCAATCATTACAGGATCTCAGTGATGGTTTTTTTTTTTGTTTTTTTTTCCCATAGTTAAAGTAATTCTTAAATTTCAAAAGCTATTCATAAATTTTAACATGCATAATAAACTTAAAATTTCTTGAAAATCATGACAGTCACTTACACAAATGATACAATTACACAGGTAAGTATTTCCACCCACAAAATTATCCAGGAGGGAAAAAAAATTTCTAGCTAGTCATGAATGCTATTTTATGTATTTAAGTAATGGCAAAAAGAGTATAATCTCAATGCAAATGCCAGTATTACATTATATCTGGCAGTAGATATGTTGTCTCCCAAGGTAAAGAAGGCAGTTACCTGTAAAGCCTTCGCATCTTCATATTCTGTTTTTGTTGTTATTGTTGTTTTAATTTTGTGTATATGTTTGTGGGTTTGATTTTTCTTACGAGCGTATGCGTGTAGCAGGGTCATTTGACTTGTTTCACAACTTTACCATGACTCCAAGTTCTTTTTTCCTACTGGAAGAGATCAGAGATTAGCCATCATCATTAATAACAGAGTTGTGCTAGTTTACACAAGCACAGATTATTCTAATGCAATAAATATCCTTTGTACAGTGAGAACACTTATTCATTACCACTCTTCACAGCAACATGTACAACTTCTAAATAGCATCTATCCAAATAGACTTTCAAACTCTACATCAAATTATCTAAACAGCTGCCTCAAATATTTTTCTCCCCTGGAGAAGCATCACGAGTAAAGTTGGATGATCATTATAAAAACATCCTCTTAATCTCTCACTCTGATATTGAAAATTTATTTACATTAACTACATCTTGTTCTTTTGTGTGCTTATCTCCTTCGTCACTGTACTTAACATGTTCACAGTCAATTTTAGAAATGTATAAATTTGATAAAATACAACAGTATTTATCAAATTTAGATATTCATGACTGATCTGAAATGAACTGGAGTTTTTGTAGAAAAACATTAATAAATGAAATAAAAATTCACTGTTTTTCTCAGTTCTATCTCTGATGTCTGAGTAGCAGTGATTGAAGAGGTTTTAGAGACCCTGAGAAAGATGATCTAGTAACTCCATTGAGAGCACACCATTGAGAGTGTGTGGAATGAGACACTACAGATCCAAAAGATATTAATACCGTATTCAATTGCCTAACAGAAATTTTCACTTGAAAAACAGTGCATTAAATGCAGCTGCTCCCTTACTGAGTTTCTCTTAATTACTTATCTAATCTCCAAGTCTGACAAGTCTAAATTTTCCTATTGGAAGATGTGGTACCTTGACTATTATCTATGTTTAGGTTACATGCCCAGGGGACATAAATCACAGTTGCCTGCTCAAGTCCTCACTAATTCCCATTCCAAATAGGGCACAGTTTTATGAACAGTGTGGAAGCAATCAGTCATCCCCTACACATACAACATAGACTATGTGATACCTAGAGAATTAAGGATTTGTTACTTACAAAACAAATCAGATCTTGACTGAAAGGTTGCACCTGAGATGATGCAACTGCAGTCTACTCTCCACATTACAGACATCACTGTAAATTCCTCTTTCCAACTCACAGCGTTGGTTATATTTCATTTCCCAAAAGGCCACATTTCTTTGGACTACAAAGAGGGGACTCATTGCAGATGTTCACAAGAAAGCTAAGAGCAGTGTTCTATCTTTGCTTTCACTGAAGAAAACCAGGTATCCCTATAGCATGATTAATTTTAACTAAGAAAATATATTGCCTAAATATTCTGTCTATATTGATTACAGTGTAGTTTGTATGCAAGGAGTTATCTGATGCAGACATCTGTACGGTTGATGTTTAGCATCTGGTTAGGTGGATCTCACCAGAGGTCTCAAGCTGCATAGATGGTAGGTTCCCATGAAAGCAATGTGAGCACCATAACAAGTATCAAACTATCTTGAGACACAGAGGCTACAGAGTCTTTTGGAGATGACAGTTTGACTGCAATACATCTCTACACTCTGGATTCTACTATGTCATTGATGGAATATAAATTCTTTGTGTCTACATTAATCAGTCTTCTCCTACCAAGGGCAGCAGTGACCAGAGGCAGTGTGCAGACACAGGAAAGCTGTCATCATTAGCTCCCACATACCTAGTGATTAAGTGACAAGAGGTTAATGCTCTACACATGAAGACACTGAAAAAAAGAAAGCTGTCATCTTACACTGCAGATCTTAACCAAAATGAGTCAAATTAAAATAATATGACCACTGTACAGTGAGAATAGCATCAAAAAATACTGAACTGAAGTAAGATGTTGGAAAGCTTCTCCCTTTCAATAATGAAAAAAAAAAAAAGCCACTGAATACATACACATACATATGCATTACACATTTCTTAAAAAAATCATAGACAATTTCATTTCTTTGACTTAGAATTGAGCGTGAAACTCTAAAAAAGAACCATGGGCGTGTAATAAAAGAGTGTGTAAAGAAAAAAGAAAGAAAGATAGATATGGGTAGAACTAATTCTTTGTATGAACCTGTTTCCCACCTCACGCAGATGTGGACGAGTAAGATGATGCGCACCTTGCACATCTGTGCAATGACTGCAAATTGTCTCCACAGCACCATCTATCGGTCTTTCAACGACGGTAAGTCGTGCTACAGAAAATGCACACCTGAGAACTACAATTGATCATAGGGTTGGGAAAATTAATACAGCCGTACTCTGTACATGCTTTCTCTTCCCTTTCCCATAATCAGCTTCTGTCCCTTCTCTTCATTTAATAATTACAGGTACAACATATTGGAGTAACAGAAAAACATAATGGCATACATTTATTGCAGGAAAGATAGAAGTTGTCTCTCCCAGGAGCACTCATTAAGCAGCATTCTGAAAATCTACATTAAAAAAAATTATCTTGCTGCTACACATAATCAAACATGAAATAAATTTATTTCTGATTTTAACCTTACTTGGAGAATATAATCCCAAACATATAGTTGAATGCTGCATTGAGCATTTTAAAATTCAAGGACATCATTTGGCATTGTTCTGCCATGCACACACAAAGAAAACACACAAAAACCCGCCAAGGCACTCTAAAGTGATAATAATAAAAATATGAGTTAATAATTCTTTGTTTATTTATTCCTAGATATATACAAGCATAATAAATATAACTAACAAAACTGTTACCAGATGTTAAATGAAAGTAAGTTCAGTCCCTACAGGACACTAATATGACCTGCTGTAATAAGTATACATATATAAGTATTTCCATTAAGCTCAAATATTTGACAATTACATGCAGTATGCATAGTAAGATTGATTATCAGCAATAGTTTAGACACAGACATAATTCTCTTTTGATGTTATACATTAACAAAAACATCTAAACCAAAATTGATTGTTATCTAAAATGCAGAATCAATGCAGCATCCACTGTCAGCAACTCGTGTTGTTTCTGTTGTTACTACTTAGAGGGGCTTTCATGGCTTTGGACACATTTATGATTTCCTCCTAAACACTGAGTGCACAGTCATAATGGTGTGATAACAAAACACAATTGCTACCTCAGAAGTAAGAAAAATGAATCTCAGAAGCATTGTAAAAGAAGTGTTCGCAAGGCAGAAACAGAACTGATATTTAAGCTTGATTAGCATCCTTCTCCTTCTTTATCTTGCATCCTTCAGCAAATGAGCAAGCATTATATAGTGTTTCAGGTTCAACACACCTTTCTGAGGTTCAACACACCTTCTACAAATTCTACCACCAAGCTGAACTTTGTTATTCTGCAGAAAGTAGGAGACAGATCCTTAGTATACCCTAAAAGCCATACATTTTCAAAAGTATCTTCCATTTTCACACACTAAAAAAATACTGATTTATTTTTTTTCTTTATATGTCTGGTTAAGAGAAGGATTATATGCGTTGCTTTTTTTCTGAAGGCTTCAGTAATTAGTCTGTGATTTGCATTTAAAACAGTTTAGCGTCAATATTTCTTCCAGATAGAGGTCAAGGAAAAAAAACCAAAAACAAAAACAGGAATGTTTTATCAAAATGACAACTAAAAAATACGAAAGTGAAAATAATTACTGGGACAGAAATCAGTTGCTGGTGAAGTTGTAGGCATGGTGGAACACCCACCTGGTGGGATATCCCCAGTGTCCTTCTGGGTGGGTGCAGATCTGAGTTTATATCTGCTGACCCTCCATGAACCTAAAATTGCATATGGTTAGGCAATTCAATATTCTTTTAAAATCCTTTTGACCTAAAATAGCATGGGCACAAGCTGGATTTCTGTGTTCACATGTTCAGAAGCGCTGCTAGCTTCTGTGAAACTCTTTCCAAAAGTAAGATTTCACAATTTTCAGATATAAAAACCAGGACAGAGACTTTATTTGCTCTCTTAAGTTACACACGCTTTCAAATTTAAGTCACACAGTTCAGATAGCATCTGAGAGGCTTACAGGTTGCCCAGAGAAGTTGTGGAGTCTCCTTCCCTGGAGATGTTCCAGACCCGCCTGGACGCCTACCCGTGCAACCTGGGCTAGGGAGCTGCTTTGGCAGGGGGCTGGACTCCATGATCTCTGGAGGTCCCTTCCAACCCCTACAATTCTGTGATTCTTTAAGGGTGCAAACAGACTGCCTGCATGTGTGTCTTAAAATCATGAAAACTCACTTTCCCAAAATGTCATATAAAAAAAAGAGATACACTAAGCTTTAGAGAAAAATGTCTCATTAAGGCCCCTAAGAGAATCCTAAAATAAGAAATATAGCTACTCCTAGCAAAAAGGCTCACAGGTTGCAAATATAAAGATTCCACAACTTCCACAAGCAAAATCATCCAGTGTTTAACTACATTTATAGTATAATTACGTACAGCTTAGATTTTCCTTGCTAAGACAAAAATATGATTACTTCTCCTGTTCCTCGTGAATTTGTCAGCAGTCTCTTTACAACTAGCTTTTATACAACTACAAATGATTTAGCTACAAAACAATAGCTTAAAGACATCTTTTCATAGGCAGAACAGACCAAAAACATTGAGATACTTCTGATCTCTGGGCTCCCTGCATCTATTTATTTATTTTTCTTAACAATACTGTCAAACATGAAATCCAAAACTGATGTAAATTGCTGAATTATACATTCTGAAAGTCTATGGCATTCTTACAGTTTCTTTATTTGTTTGTTTGTTTGTTTGTTTTGTTGCAACAACTCTGCATGGCTGCCTCTGCATGAGTTTATATTTCCCTTACAGTCAACTAAGATTGTAGCCATTTTCTTCTTTTTTTTTTTTTCTTTGAAGTACATTTCAATTACTCCACTTTTCTCATTTCTGTTATTTCAAAGTCACTTTCATCAGATTTATCAGCTTTCACCTTTGCATTTTCTTCACATTAAGGCAGAATATATCTTAGTAACATACTCTATGTACTGAAGATATGTAACCACAACTCCAAAAAGTTTCAAGAAAATATTCTTTTCCTTTTCTTTTTAAATAAATAAATGTTTACAATGTTCAGCAGCCCTCTTCTCCCAAATTGATTATTTGAGCAAATCCATCTTTTGAACCCTATTTATTCTCTCTCTAGAGATTTTGGCATATCTATCATCTCTTTCAGAAGATCATAGACAATTTATTTGTAATTGAATGCTGTCTTCTTTTTTACCTCTGCCTTTCTTTCCTGAACAGCCTGTACCCTCAACTCTCCAACACTTTGATTTATCCTACAAATGATCTTTCTTGCCAATTAAGTTATAGCTTTGTTTGTGTAGCAAGACATCTAGTTCTTTCTGTTTATTTCACATACTCTTAGAAATGCCTAAAATTCTTGACTAGTTATCCTGGAATTCCACCTCTTCTTTCCCTTTAGCTCTCAGACAAAATATCCCATTTGCTTCCACAGTTTCAAAGCTTTTGCTGGGTTACTGTAGTCTTTCAGAAAATGAGAAAAGGACCATTGCTGAGATTTATGTTCTACTCTTCTTCAACAAACTTTGCTTAATTGTCTTAATACTTTTGCCCTGTAATTGTAAGGACTGTGATTCAAACACCTGATTTTATGTGTCTATAATGCTGGTGTTTACCTGTGAGATAGAGGTATGACCTCCTGCTGGAGCCCAGACAGATCTAGTATGGATCCAGGTACCTGTATATAGGGGTCCAATGCCCTCTGAGATGACAGAGTATCTGATCTAACCACTGGAAAACACCAGGTAACCTGTAAGTTATGTTCTTGTCAAGGTAAGGCAAGACAAATCCTACTGCCCATCGTCGTCAAATATCTTGGACAGACTTTGGGACCTCAGACAGCATGAGGTACCTCTATTTTGGTATCTGCCCCCTTTCAGTAGGGTGCTTAGGCTAGTTATCACATCTGGAAATCAAATCTTACATTCAAAGCTGTACTTTTCTCTAATCTCTCTTAACGGTATTGAATAGACTTCTACCAACTCTAAAGGGAGTAAAAGATGCTTAGCACTTCTAATGCACACCCTTAAATTCAAATGCCTCTGATCTAGAGCTGAGTTCCAATCAAACACTGCCTTTGATTCAATAGACCTGGTTTTCCTAAAACTACCAGAAACCTGTGTTAAAAGATTTCAAAAATGCAACATCTGGGTACTCTGAAAGAATGTAAGTGCTTATTGGGTAGCACAGACATGACAATAATCACAGAGGTCAAAAACTAAATTGCTTTGAAAATCAGAAAAACATAAAAAAAATGCACTGAACACCAAAGTGTTAATTTCCAACCTCTAATATTACAATAATAAGCTTAAATTATTCCAGAACTCAAGGTAGAAGAATAAAGGAGAAAACACTTGTAGTATGCTGGAAAAAAATAAGAAATGTGAATTTCAAACAACTGACAAACTTAGTTGTATAAAAGAAGGTTAATGCCCAGAGCCACATCCAGCCTTGCTTTGAATGCCTCCAGGGATGGGGCATCCACAATCTCTCCAGTGCGTCACCACCCTCTTAGTGAAAAACTTCCTCCTAAAATCCAACCTAAATCTACCATCTTAGTTTAAAACTATTCCCCCTTGTCCTATCTCTATCAACCCATGTAAACAGTTGTTCCCCCTCCTTTTGATATTCTCCCTTCAAGTACTGGAAGGCCACAATGAGGTCTCCCCGCAGCCTTCTCTTCTCCAACCTGAACAAGCCCATTTCCATTAACCTTTCTTCATAGGAGGGATGCTCCAGACCTTTAATCATTTTAGTGGCCCCCTCTGGACCCATTTCAAGAACTCTGCGTCTTTTCTTGTGCTGGGGGCCCCAGGCCTGGATGCAGTATTCCAGATGAGGCCTCACAAGAACTGAGTAAAAGGGGATAATCACCCCCCCTCCCTTCTGACCACCCTTTTTTTAATGTAGCCCAGGATATAGTTGGCCCTATAGTTGGAAGTCTACATAGAATTTCATATGTCCTTAAAGTAAGCTCCAAAAATAAAATTGAATAGAAATTTAGCTGCTAATAAAACTAACAGGCTTGTTTCTCTCTATTAAAATATAAGAAACAAATATTCTCTCATCTTAATCTGGAAGTCTGAAGAAATTCAGATGAAGATTTGTATTTAAGTTTGACTTAATATCAAAATATGGAATTTTTTCCAGTGGTATGTTTGTGTTTTGCCCTGTCTATATCAACAAAAAAAAATAAAAAAATAAAAAAATGGACTTGAAGATTCTATTGAAGATTCTAGATGTTTTGGCATAGGAAAAGAGCCTGAACCCAGCAGTCCTACATCTGAGGTCCATATTTGCCTGCTTTAAGGAGGTTAGAGCTCTTTACTCACATTATTGGATCAACCTCTCACATTCTACTTATTCCTCCCTACATGTGTTCCTATCTCTTTCTCTCATGACCTTTTTCCTGTGTTAAACCTTCACAAGCAGAATTTATAACCCCAAAGTGACCATCCCTGGAAGTTTTCAATGAGCATGTGGATGTGGCACTGACGGATGGATTAGTGGGCATGGTGGTGATGGGTTGATAGTTGAAGTGGTTTATCTTAGAGGTCTTTTCCAACTTTAATGACTCCGTGATTTTATGAATAAATATTCAATTAAAAAGAAAAGCTTTGCTATGTGATGTTTTTCTTATCTTTCACAATTTTTTTTCTTCATGTTGTTCAATTATTAAATGAAAAGAATCTCTCCTTCTCAAGTCAGCAGTCTTGGGAACTTTTGTTCTGGTTAATGGTATTTAAGTACATAAATGGTAATACACTGAGTTATGTGGAAGGAAAGACTGAAGAGTATGGAATGCCTGATGCGGGCTGGCAAGAACAACATCACTTGCTAAAAATCCTGACTAGGAGAACTGCATGGCCTGTAACAATAGAACTAATTGAGTTAACTTGTTACAGATTTCATAAATTAAAGTAATGCAGAGAAAAAATAATAATAATAATAATAAAAGACAATCTGCATTTTTTTCTATCAATGTAGTCTCCAAAACAACTGTTGAAAAAATATTCTAAACTAAAACAAGACATAGTGTTGTACTTTGTGATTAGAAGTTAGGTTATTTCTAATGAATAACAGTAGTATATTTAAAGTTATACAGAACCAATACTTGTTCTGAACTCTTTTCTATCACGTGTAAATTTCCACCTCAGTGAAAATTTCATAATCCTTTAAATATTCATGGTAGAGATAAGAGGAGCTTTTGTTAATATGAAAATAAGATGAGATAGAAGAATATTACAGTATCTTTTACCTGGTACTAAAAACATGTGGCCAGAATTTCTGCTGTGCTTTATCTTCTCTCCCTAATGTAAAGACAATGAAGCCTCAAGTGAACCAACTCAGCTTCACTGGTTCTGATAAAGTTTCCATGCTTCCCACCTGCTGCAGATGTTCTTACCTGTAGCCAATGACAGTACGAAGCTAAATCAACTACAGCCTGCTAAATTTTCCATCTGTTTCTTATTTTTCAAGCTGTCTTTAATCTTTATTTCTCTATGTTAATTTTTTCATGAAATAAAATAATAAGCAGTACTTCCTAGTAGAATTTGCACAAACTGCATAGAGAAGGGTAGCAGACCATCCTAGTTGGTACTTCAGATATATAAATTTAAACTGAACTGCAAATGGCCAGCTGCCAGGCTCTCAGAAGAGTGATGCAGCATAGGAGGAGAAATGGAGAAGGGCCCAAGGGAAACCTAATTTGGTGTGACACTGTGAGCAGACTACAGGAATTCCCAATCATGCTATTACCACGTAATCTCTAAAACTGTGGGATGTGCTACAGGTTCCACAGAATATGTAACTTTCTCCCTGTACCACTCTCTCCCTACCACAGCACCTACTGCTGAGAGACATTTGGCATCTCACTACATGCTGAGAATAATAGATACCAGCATACATTCAGGACATTGCAATGAACCTGATCCCATTGTCATGAATCAGATATAAAATTCTATTTACTTTGTTTTCATCTGAGTAAGACCACAGAGATTTTATCTGAACACTAGTTTAATTGGGAATTAGGAGCACTGGCAAGACCACAGGAGACTGCTAATGGGTTATCATATGTAAAATGCCAGAAACTGTAAATTGCATTGATAGTACCACATTGCATTTAACCCTGAAAAGAATAAACGTCACAATGAAACACATTAAAAAAACATAGGAAATACTTTTAATTATAGAGGCATTTTCTTGTGATAAATTAAACATGATATACTCAAAATAGAACTTGGCTTCTCAAGATCTATTAAGGAAACATATGGGAAAAAAGCACTCTGCTCTTGGAAGTGAACATCAAAAACCTCTGAAAGTAAATTTTGTCTACATTTCCAATCTGTAGTAAGGCAGTTTAATCTCACTGGTGCTGATAGCGGTTGCTGAGTTAATTCACACGGTGTACCCCAGTGTTATGCAGATGAGCTCTCACTAGCGTCACCAATGCAATCCAAACCTTTTCCCCACTTCATTTCAGGCTGTCTTTTCCTCTACAGGGTACCTCTATCTACCTAATTCTCTCACTTCATTTTTGTGTGTATGTGGGAGGTATGTGTGTGCATATAGGTAGGTTGTGCCAAAAGTAATTTCTTCATTTCCATGGAAATTACAACAGATAAAAGAGCACAATAACACTATATGGTAAACTCTCAGCTACAAAACATTGGTTTTCAACCAGTCACCATTATGAGCTTCCCATCTCACCAGCATTGAACAAGAACCTGCATGCTGTGCTCATAAAAATCTGTACCAGCAGGAGAGACCCACTGTTTTCCAGCTGCTGACACTGTCGTTGCTGGGAAAATGGTGTCCGTGCAGTTCAACTTTCACTGCAGTTACATCCACTGTTTGGCCCCCGTGAACATTCAGTGAGCATCAGCGAAAGTCAATGGGTACCATTTTTTCCACATGGTGGAATTCAGTCCCACACCTTTTGCTTCAGACACACATCTGTATCAGACACCATTCTGTCAGACTGCCCCTCTGCTGCCATCTGTCACACTAAAGCAAAATGTAATGGGACATTGCTGGGAAGGTTCAACCTCTACTTCCATTTCACTAGCATTCACCTCTGATGTCATGGACTGACATAAGAACAAAGGAGGCATTACCTTTGGAACAACTCCTTTACCTGTGTATGCTGACACGCATACGTGTGTACTGAACGAGTGATCATTTTGCAGTGCGGCTGCCTTTGGCATTTGGTCTGCACCCAAGCCAGCAGAAGCTGATCTCAGGAGTGCAATTATCATCTTGGTGGCTGAGACGGGCAGAACCCCATTACCTGTGCTGTACTGCTCACAGCACCGTGATGCTTTTTGAGCAGCTCCCTAAAGGTCTGGGTTCTGCTAAGATCTTAACAGCAGCTCATTAGGGGCACGCCTGAAATCTGTACTGCAGCAGAGCATACAGTGATGCAGGAGCTGCAACCGTGAAAATCCCAGAGCAGAACGAACTTGGTGTTTTCACTGCTCAGCCCCTGCTGCATTTAATGCTTTTTCTGTGCTGCCAGTGGATGTCTGGGGCTGTATGCTGCCATCGAACTGCACCTGGCAGCTCTTTCACATTTACTGTAATGGCATAACCACACTTGTGCTCGGCACAAAGCAGCATTTCACGCTTCAGGGCTCTCAAGTCTCCGACACAGATACAGGCAAATCTCAGCACGAGGGGTACTCGTGCGTTCTGCATTTCGTACATCCCTCCTCCTTGGACGGGCTCGCCCCTCCTCATCTTTCTGCTCCCCTCTTCCTTCCCTCAACCCCCGTTGCACCGCAGTGGCGATCGTTCACCGCGTGCGCCCGTAGCGCGGGGCTGGAGGGGTGGCAGGGGACAGTTCCCGGCGGGTCGCTGCGGGCACTGCCAGAGTCGGGACCCCGTGATCGCTGTATGCGACAGATGAGTGCTTTGCTCTGCATCAACGGCGGGTCCAGGACTCAAAAAGGGCTCAAATAAATAACAAATAATAAATAAATAGTTTATTGTGTTGGGGTGGCTTTTCTTTGTCTCTTCGGGGCTTTCCCAGAGGCGTGGCAGCGAACTTTCTCCGGAGCTACTCTCCACTCCTCCGCGGTGGCTCGCGGCGTTCCAGCGGTCCTCACCCTCACCCCTCCACCGCGGGGTGGGCGTTGAGCCCTCTCTCCGTCCCCGGGGCACGCGGAGGGGCCGCAGTGCGCGGTGCGTCCGCAGGGGGGCGCTGCAGTGCGGCGGCGAAGGGCGCGGGAAGTGCGGCGGGGGCGGTGGCGGCGGCGGCGGGAGGGGACGGGGAGGCAAAGCCGCCGCCTGGCACACGCGGGGAGAGCATCGCCGCGGGCGGCGTGAGCCGGGGCGTTTGGTCCTTCCGTGGTGTTTTTGCCTTTATCGCGGTGTTCTCCTCCTGCCTCGCAGCGCTGCGCTCCGGGGAGAAGCGCCGCGTCGGAAGGAGCTGTTACTTTGGACGGGCAGCATGAGGTTCTATCAGGGAAGGAGGGGACGCCGCGCTGAGCTGCTGGGGAAGGTTGCGCCTCGCATCTGTTGCTCCGGAGCCCGGAGGCAGGCGCGGTCCCCTGGGCTGGGGGTGATGGAGAGCCTCTAACTGGTGGGCTTGAGTTCGAGAGTCTGCGTCGGGGGGCAGACATGGAGAAAATAAAGTAAAAATGAGGGAAAGTGGCTGAGAGGGAGCGAAACAAAACGAACACTTCTCTGAGGGATTTAACTTACATAAAGGGCGCTTCCCAGGGAAAATGTGACCCGCTGGAACTTCGGGAGGAAGATGCCGGCTGTCAACACACGCACCTAAACCAAGTAAGTTCCCCATAACTTTGTTGTATTTTCGTTCTAAATCTCTCGTTCCCTTCCTGACCCTCTACAACAAAAAGTCTCTGTGTCACTTCTGCGCCTACCCGGGCACGGGGCGACGTTGCGCACCTCATTGTTCCCAACCCGAGAATTAACATCTTTCTCCTTCCCGTGTCCGAAATAAACGTGGGATTTTTTTCCCCTCGCCCCAGCAACCCCTGAAGTGTGACACCTGCGGGACAGCTGCGCCCGGGGATGGGACCGCGTGGGGGCACAGCGCTCCGCACCCACAGCCGCCCCACGGCCCCGTACCTCGAGGGGACGCGCAGCTCTCCGTTGGGAAGGTCAGGGTCCTGACGGAGAGCACCAGGAGGATGGGAAATGTGAGGCCGACGGGAGAGCAGCGTGTTGGAAGGGCGCTCAGAGCGGGTGGTGGGGTTCACCGGGTTGGCACGGGAAGGTGCTGGCCCTCAGGGCATAGAGCAGAGGCTGAGGTCCTGCTGGGAAGAAGCGGTTGATGCTCAGGAGCCTTACGTGCCGACAGCAAATTGCACTCTGCGGAAGGGAAGAACTGAGAAACCTGCAGTCTTGTTAATTGAATATATTTCCTTGTTTCTACAGTGAAATGTCATTTCTGCACTTTTGTTTTACTGCACTCAGTTGAGTGGTTTCCTGTTAGCATGGCAACCAAAATTACATTTATTGTAGCATGCCTCCAAAGTGAGATGGCTCTTCCGACACACCTTTTAGGTGGAAGTAAATAAGACCACTTTCCTGTCTCTTCCTTTTTTTGCTTTTTCTTTTTTTTTTTTTTTCTCTTTTTTTTTTTTTTTCTCTTTTTTTTTTTTTTTCGGGAGAAAGGGAGTCGCACTTCATGATCTCCAGAGGTCCCTTCCAAACCCTACAGTTCTGTGTTTCAGTAAAATAAAGATTGCACCTTTGTTTTTGTTTAAGAAAGAAACACTTTTTACAAGAATTCATGCATGGATGGATTTTCTGTAGCGTGCAGCAAGCACAAAATGAGAAATAATTTTTGCACCACACACTACGTTAGATGCCAACCTTAAAGCGCCTTTGAACACAATCTACTTGAAATTTTAAGTTTAATCATACTGCAGTGATATAGCATGTATCACTATTCATGTTCCTTTTACTGAAGCTGAGACTCTGCTAGCTTAGCAAGGTTATCTGTGGAAACATGTAGAATTTTGCATAGTTTTACTATACTGACATAAGCAAGAAATTTACATACAGAGAAGTGAGGTGCACTGGACTGCTTTACAACTTTGGTCTTGGAATCGCTAATGATGCACTTAGAGAGGACCTGAGAGTACACCAGCTCTCAGACAAGACTCAGGAAGAGTCCATTGTAAAAACAGGTGAAAGGCTCATGACACTGTTTTGTTTTTCCTTTGGCATTACCCTCTATACTGAAAAACCTCACTTTGTTAGCAAAAGGATGGGACTCTTTACTGTAATTTTTACTCTTCTGTTGTTCAGACTTTGGAATACATGAGACTATATTTGGAAACAGCAAAACATAAACATGTCTGTTTTTAAATTTAACTTCAGTCACTTATTCTGACACTATATATAGTAGTCATTGCACTTAAAATAGCTTCAGAAAGAAATTCCATTTCTTATCTTTCCTATTTAGAGACAAGTACTGCTAGTCAGTATTAAGTCAGCTGAGGTCATTCCAGATCATGTATGATTCTGCCTCTTTTTCAGTATTCCTGATGCAAATGTCAGGTCCTGAGCAACGTGGCTCTGCTTTGGTTGAAGCAGGTTTGCATTTCTCCAGTGTGGACAGCTCGTCAAGTTCGTATCAGAGGACTCATGTAGAGAAATCTGTTAAGGGATCAGCTCTCAGCTCTGTCTATGTGTGTATATTGCCTTAGGTGACAAACAAAAAGGAGCATGACTGCTCCCCTCAACACCGGAGACCTGTCTCCATGTCAGTACTCTGTTTAATCTGCTAGATGTTTTTGTTTTTTTTCTTCAGGTGCATGATTCATTGGAGTGAGGAGTTAAAATTGACAGGGGAAATCTTGTATAGCATCTCTGCCTGCTCTGCTACATTGTCGATTCCATAATCAGTGCTGAAAAGGACTGAATTCCTTCTGAAAATAAAGATTGAGTCAGCATGCCTTGTCTTATGGAAAGACAATATAGAAGTGAGGAGAAATCAGGACTGTTATAACCTATTTCAAGAAAAACCAGGCAAAAATTTAGGAAGCATGGCTCTACTGAGACATTCAATGGCTTTTTGAGTATCAGATCAGGTTCATATTTCAGGTGTTCTGGGTTATAGTCTGGTGGATTTATTAAGCATAATATTATTTCCTGAAAGCAGGTTGGAGGTGAAGCTTTTTTTATTACTCAGTTTTACATCACCATGTTTTCTGTCACCAAACAAAACTCTGGGCACTATCTACTCTAGAAGGCCTGCTTCCATACTGGAAGGTAAAAGGCAAAGCCTTGCCCTTACTCCAAAGCAGAACATTATGCTAACACCAGGAACAGAGATGCCAGGATCCTCAGATCCATTGAGCTTCGTTGCTTGAAAATTATTTTAACTGGTTAAATACATATTAATTACTATAGTTTATACAGTGAAAACAAAGCCAATTTATTTATTTATTTATTTTTAACAGATATTTATGCAAATGTCACTCCTAGGTGCATTAGCTCTCTGTCAAACAGAATTTGAAAAACAGTTGGAACAAGAGGTAATTGCTTTGCACAGTAAAGTTGACAAAGGAATTAACGGATTTTAATGTGCTGCACAGGAAAAAGAAAGTAACACTCATTTTAAAATAAATCATTCTCATTTATTTCTTAGGGATGTTTTTTCTTTCATGTTTTTTTCTCTTTTTTTTTTTTTTTCTGTTTCTTCTTCTTCGGTTATACCTTATCAAACTTCACTTTGAATTCATACTTTGAATTCATACTTTTTTTTTTCCACTTCTCTCAGCCATTTAATTCTAATTTAGGCAGTGACTGGTGCGAGACAAGAGCTGAGAAGAGCTTTGAATTACAATTATCATTTTTTACAGCTAAACTATTTTTCAGCAACTATGGGCTGAGGGAGGACAGGAAAACTCCTTCGATTTGGGTGAATTTCGTGTTTAATAGATATTTTGAACCAGTCAGATTTAACTGTTGACACCTAGAACAGCTTCTGCAATGGCTTGGTCATTGAGCCTATGCTGGATATGCCATTTGAAGGGCTTCTCTCACATGTGCATCTCAGGAGAACCATTTGAGTATGATGATGATAATATTATCTGCTATATTATGTAATGGATAGAGAGAGGAACAGTAAATGAAGAAAGAGATTTTCCCCTGGGATTTTCTGAAGTATACATTATGGGTTATTCCAGGGGTACTTTTCTGCATACCATGAAAAGCTTCTGAGGAGCAAGCAACCCTCCCCAAGAAAGCAGAGGCCCCCATCCCGCCCATGGGTTGTTGATGAAGTAGGCGAGTCCTGTGATCTCAGCACATGCTTGTTTTCCTTGAGTACTTCCCTTGTGCACAAGTTATTTTTTTGTTTTCTTTCTCTTTTTCTTTTTTTTTTAAGCAATTCCTTCTAACACCAGTTTTAAGAGCTAGAAATACATTCTTCTTGCTGTCTGAGTTTATGTCTAAAATGAGCATGGAAAAGCGTCTGCCATGAGCTCTTGTTCATCTTGTCCTTTTGCCAGCTGGCCATTTGAAGTGGAATTCAGTTGGCCATACAGAAGTATATCCTGTCCTTTTAGTTGACTAAGATACATTCTGTGGCTGCTAACTGCCTTTTTCTCTAGGACAACAGTCTCTTATAGGCCATGTATCATACAGGAACTGGTGCCCAAACTGATGTGGAATACCTCTGCTTTGGCGATTGAACTGATTCTGTTGTCTCACTTTTCTTATCCTGGAGAATGAGAGACAGAAGCCAGGAGTGACCAATCTCCCTGCTTCATCTTCTCCTTTGGAACAGAACAATCAACCTCCGCAGTACCGTCTCTCTTTGGTCACTGTGTAGCAGGATCTGAGGCAAGATTCCAATATTCAAACTAAAATGCAAGTTAAAAATACTTACACACACATACATGTGCTCTTGCACCAAACTTCTATGCTACTTTTGAAACAACTCCTATATAGTATGAACTTAGACTGTCCTGTGGATGTATGCTTCTGGAAGGTTTCCAGCTACCCTTTCTGCAACCCAGTTTACTTAGAGAAGGATTCTTCTAAACAGTGTCTTATGTTCACTGTCAGTACTTACCTAAAGCATTTGTCTCCTTTTGATTTGGATGTCTGTCACAGAGAGGTAGCAGTGTCAGAGAGCCAATGATGCTCTCTGTGATGGCAAGTACGAGGGGTGATTACTAACCCAGGCCATAAAGCATGAGAGGAGCA
This sequence comes from Odontophorus gujanensis, assembly GCA_013399175.1. Lineage (NCBI taxonomy): Eukaryota > Metazoa > Chordata > Aves > Galliformes > Odontophoridae > Odontophorus > Odontophorus gujanensis. The sequence goes on from VXAB01001865.1 coordinate 38,137, forward strand.
TCAACACAGTTCTGAGTCTACTCCATAATGTATAGTGGGAAGCTTGCCTGAGAGCCTGGACTCTCCTTACAAGAGGCAGGCATTCTGCCAGTAAGGACCTTCCTATGGTAGATTTTGCATTGCATCAACTAGGAATTCAATTTGCTTACTATAACCATCATTTAATCAAGATACGTACTTAAATCACAGGAAGTTAGCAGCCCTAGGAAAATCAATGCAGCCCTCTGTTCATTAGATTAATGGACAGGCTTTTGCCTGTGGTCCTTGTGTGTAGCCATAAATCTGGAGAAGAATACTAGTGGATAATTTTTTGAAGATTAAATCTTTAGTATTCCATAGCATACAGATTGTCTTCAGCAGACTAGCAGTGCGGTGTCAGAACTAAGTGTACTAGACAAAGAGGAAAGAGCACCAAATTTGTTCCCAAGGAAACTTTCATTGTTTTCTGATTTTAAACATTAAGCTTACATGAAAGAAAAAAAAAAAAAAGACTTTAATTTTAGTTTTTCCATTTTAAAAAACAGAACAGATCAATTTACTTCCTGCATGTAGGAATAGACAATGTAGGGATGTAGGAGAAGATACGAGGTCATATTGTGCCTGATGTAAGTTTTCCCCTGATAAATTTGTATTTAGCCATTTATGTCAAAAACATCTTTACTGACAAATCCTGAATAGTTCTAAAAAGGGATTTTTACACAAAAGGTCAGATTCTTTTCACCTAGCTACCACAGATTTGATTGCTAGCTGTAAGCCAAACACCTCATATACTGACTGGAGACACATAGAAACTTCCAGTGGACAATCTAAACTATCTAATTCATACACCTGTAGAGTAGGAGGAATTGCTCTCTGCAGGTATTTATTGTTGCTGATGTTAGATTTCACACATCTAAATGTAGATGAGATTAATTTTATCCTAGCGGTGTCGAAAGAAAATAAAGTGCACATTCAGAGGTGCCAGAAAATAAGTCTCTCTTTTCTTCTGAAGCATCCCAAGGTGCTACTGACCTTCATGGTACGGACACAGAGATCATAGCAATAACTAGATGACTACACCACACTAAATTATTTCAAATATCCTGTTGTCTGTTCCCAGAATTTTAAAGAATTTTTTGGGTTGGGGAGCTGAAATAAATCTTGTGGCTGTCCAAGGGAAACAGGAGTGTCAACTGGACCTTTTTAAAGGGAGAACACACAGTTCTGAATGCTCACTGCCTACCTCCTGTGAGTGCAGTATGTCTCCCCTGGAGAACACACCCTGTTTCTGTGGAGCAAAGCAATGCAGGGACAGATTCTTCCTAAACACTCTCAACATAGCCATTTCTACAGTGTATCTTGGTGTACTGAATACATAATTACAATGAAAATTGTCAGTGATTACATCATTGTTTGAATGTGTTCATGAGGAAATCTTTGTTATTAGCAAAACACTTCAAAATAAATCCTCCTGCTGTGTTTCAGCACTGTCTGCTGCATACACCCTGCTCATCTTCTGCTTTAAAACAACTAAAATATCCCATTTGTGTTTTGAGTATACTGACATCTGATTTAGACTGGGAGAGATGTTTGCTCTTCCTTTTTGATGGTAATCACTTAAAGTGATGAGATCTGCAGTAAATCTTTCGAACTTGTTTATGCTGGTATGGTGAGTTTATTTTTCAAATTTATTTTGTTTTATAGTACATTTGTACATGCAAAACCCACCGCTACCGCCTTTGAAAGCATACACTTTCCCTGTAGTGGCTCTTACTATCCTGTAGACCCCTGGAGGTCTTCAAGAGAAGTGTAGATGTGGTTCTGAGAGACATGGTTAGTGGGTGTGGCAGTGACTTGCTGGTGGTTGTACTAGATGATCATAGTGGTCTTTTCCAACCTTAATGATTCTGTGATTCTATGAAAACCAAGCTGCCGACAGAATAGTTCTCTACTTTGCCTTATGACTCTTAGCTATAGAATTGCCTTTCAAGAGCCAATAACTGCTTCTCTTTGGATTTATTTAGACACTTTAAGCACACTAGACTTTATAGCCTGTAGAAGGAACTTAGTAACTTTTTAAGGTGATTCATGTGACCTATCTTGAAGGAGATGAATTGTTCTGTGCAGGAGTTGCATTTCTTCCAGTTAGTAATAAAGGAGGATTAGGATGACAAACTAAACTTGTATGTCTGTTTTCTGGGTTCTTAGGATTGCAGATACTAATCTCATCTTTATTCTTAAAATATTCTTGATCAGCATACTTCCTAGTTACACATAATGATTAGTAAGGCTTCATAATGACAATACAGAGAATATGCTGTACTCGTTTTTTAAAACCAACCAGGAAGCTAACACATGACACCAAAGTCACTTGTTGAAAACTGATGGCATCGTTAAGTATAAATACTTAGCTAATACTTAGCTAAAACTACAAAACAGAAATCAACACATCAGTTTTCATTTCAAAGCAGTCACATAAAAGAAAAGACAGTGAAGACTTCTGAGAGACATTAACAGATTCAAATAGGTCAGCTTGTGCTCATATTTTCCATGATATTCCCATTGTCCGTAACACAACAGACATCGTTTAAGGCTTGATTTCCTTCTGGAAACATAGATGTTTGGTAGAACAATTATACTGGGGCAAAGCAACACTTTAGTCATTGTCCTCCACTATTTTCTTGACTAATTGACTCTTTATGGTTATTTTAACACTTTCATTTAACATTTTTCCTAAAATCAAAGCCTGCAATAAAACTTACCTAAAGCAGTCAACAGCTCAAAATGACTAAACCTTGTGGTCAGCACATAATGGATTTCATTTTGAACAAATAAATGCCAGCTATGTTTTGCAATTAAAGCTTTGGTTCAAGAAAGTGTTTAAACATAAGGAAGTCCATCTACTGTGTGTTCTGCTGTTGGCAATGCTTCATAGGGTTCTTCTTTTTAAATATTCACTTCATTCCTTTCCTCAGTAAAAGACATTTCCCTGAATCCAGATTTAAGGGATATAATTTGAAAGTTCCAGTGAATATTTTTTTTAATCTGATAACATAGAAAATATGCATACTACAGTAATTCATTATAATGAATCCAGGATTACATTTAACATGTAACATAATTGTATTGGAGATATTGATAATCTACATGTTGGCTTTTTTCTTTGGAAGCATTACTTTGGTTAACAGAGACACAATTCACTATTTGTTACCTTTTTTTTCTATTATTTTATCACAAATGTCTGAGAAAACTCCTATTATTTACTGCTCATGTTGTACCAGTAGTTATGATTTAACAAGACCTTTTCATAGCAAAAGATGTTAATGATGATAATGTTCAAAGTACTTTGGAATTCTAACGCTCTAATGTGAAATTTTGCAAAATACAAAATGAAATGCCTTCTTATTAATCATAGATGCATTCTCTCGGACAGAATATGTTGTTTCAAAAATTTGCCCCCTGGTTTCCATGAGAATTATAATGTTCTGGCAGCTTCTTGTTTCTTCTCAATAATTTAGAGGTTTATAAAAATAAGTTGGGTCTCATTCTCCATTCCAGTGCAGCTAATGCAATTACAAGTTGTTGAGAACCTAATCCAAAATCCTGTTGATGTTGGGCACTTTAGAAAAATATGTAGGCTTAAAACAGTCATGTGTTTGCCATCATTGTTACTATTTGTGGCTGCTGCCCCCACAACTCGAGGAGAGTGCTCAACCATTCTCTCAAATCATTCTTTATCAAAATATTTATTTTCTTGTGCAGTTCACTTCATTGAATCTTTTCATGGAGGGAAGCAGTGATTCTTTTCTTCAAGCATACTGATGCGGTTAAGAAGGACTAAAATCTCACTGTATCTGATTAAAAGAATACTTGCAAATCTCTGTTGCTGGGAAATTAATTCTAAGAAGACAAATTAAACAATCCACACCTGCAATTTTTAAACCAGACTTCTTTTTTAATAATTTATAGAACACCCAGGTACCATTCTAAACAGTTTTTGATAGCATTCTTAGAAAACTAATTGTCAGTTCAATATTATATCACATCAAAGCAACAAATCTTGCAAGTCTCTCCTCTAAAAAAAACCTCTATTGTACTCTTAAATATTCAGTACATTCAAGCTGTTGTTCATACTTCTAGTAAATGAGATATTTCATTGAACATATGGAAACACAATTTTATTTTAATGTTTTATTTATTTATGTCAACTGGCTGTTGCATTCTGTAGGAGTCATCAAGATATTTGTTCAGTTTCTCCAACTTTGCTTAACGTCTTGTGACATCTCAACAACTGTGCTGAGTAATAGCTCAAAACACTGTGGTATAATTAATTTCTAACATGAGGATTCCACTAGCATGTTGTATAGGGAATTCAAGCAGATATGTATGTAGTTTGAATATATTGAAGAAAATGATTAACAAAGCAGTGGATACTCAGATTTTACTCTGTGCTCAAATATGCTTATAAATATTTATGGTTTTGTATATGTGCATTGTACACATGTACCTATGTATAACAAATAACAGAAAAACAGATAGGTAATTTTACATGTACATACACATTTATGGGCACTATGTACATTCCTTTTACTGGTACACATTAAAAGTTAATTTTTGCTCCTGTGAGAGAAAGAGAAGATCTATCCTGAAGTCAGGAACACAGACCATTGAAGCATCTCTTTATTTTGCATGTGCATGCACAGAGAGTGTGTATCTCCTTGGCCAAGAATATTTAACTCTCACTGCGCTTGCTTATATGATTTAAATTATATTTAAGTCCAATTCTTGGCCAACTATAGCTTATTTGCCACTACAAGCAAATAGGGGCTATAAATTTGAGTATTTTGGCAATCTACCAGGATATGAAAAATTAATAGCCATCCAGAGGCACTTCCTTTCCTCACAAGTTTAGAAAATCCCAGGAGACAAGAGGCTTCTTTAACAGCCAGCAACGTCTGGGCATGGAGCTGACAGCCCTGACACTGTGTTAACAGTTGCAGCTCCTACTAGGGAATGTTTTCCCAAAATCTGGTAGTGAACATAGCTTAACTAGGATAGAGCCATTGTTTTTCATGTTATTATTCAGAAGGATTTTCTTCTGATCTTTTATGTAGAAGTAATAACTTACCCATTTAAAAACACAGCAATCTATTAATCACACACATGTAAACCTAAGAACAATGTTTTTTAACTGTTTGATTTTTAAATAAACTGCACAGGGAAGATTACAGGGAAAGCTTTTGAAAGGAGGCAGGAGACCCTCGTGCTATGCAGCTTCAAACCTTCTTCAGAGAGCTGCTTCCAAGTTTGGAGGCCACAGTGAGTGTAATAGTAGAGGAAAAGGTAGTTGACCTTTCAGGATCCTGATGTTTCACAGTGGCATTGTCATGGCCTGTCTTTAAATGTTAGAACTGTAATGAGAACAGAGGATGAGGATTCATTTTCAGTGAAAAGGGAATTTTAGAGTAACTGTTGTGTATTATCTAAGTGTTAGTGCTAATTCCAAAACAAAATGGAGAAAATGCAAGAATTTGTCTTGGATTGCCATGTTATGCTAAACAGAACTGCTAATTCAAGTGAAGTTAGCATCAGCTGTTCTGAATAATGTAGATAAAACACAGACTTACTTTACTCAGGACCGTAAAGGACCTTTTCTTCATTGACTGTGTAGTAGATTTGCAGAGATATGTTTTCAGAGTGTGTTTTCCCTGCTTGAATATTCTACCAGCAATATGTGATTAACGTTAATGACGTACTCAATCTTTAGTCATTATATTTATTTTACTGTGACATACTGAACAAATGATGTGAGCTCTGTCCTAGTGTTGGAACACAGATAGTGAGGGCACAAGGATTCTTCTTTGAGCTCTTCAAATAAACCTTGAATGCCAGTGCAAAGAGACTGAATAGACTGTTTCAAGGGAAAATCATCTTCAAATATACTACAGGCTGAAACAAATGCTGGAAACCCCCTAGAGAATAAAGGATCACTCTCTAGAGTGCTGACAATGAATCTGTTCCTTATCAGAGGGCTAACATTGAAAAAGAGAATGACAATTATCATACCAATCTCTTCTGTCTTTCTCTGTCGACTTTCTGGGTTTCATCACTTGTCAGAAACACAACTGGACTAAAACAAATAAGTGAAAGCATCCCTGAGTGTCCTACAGTGCTAAAAACAAGGAGAAGCCATCACATTTTATTTATTTAAAAAAGAAAATTGGAAACCAGTCGCTACAGGATTACAGGTGCAAAATGGATTAGAGATGAGAATAGAAAGGAATAGTAATTAAGACCGATTTAAAAGAAGTGTTAACAGCTGTTCAATTCTAACAGATTAAGAGACTGTTTAAATAAAGTGCACAGAATAGGAGGAAACACACCAGGGAACAGACAACGACTGAAGTGATTTGGAAGAGGTTTTAAGAGTAGTAAAGTCATGGTTTGCTGAAGTAGAAGATTAAAAGATTGAGTGGTAATGGTTGGGCCAGATCACAGTGAGCTGAAAAGCACTAGCTCTGTCATATAGTAGAGTAGGTGATAGTGAAATAGGTAGCAGTAATTTGAGAAATAGTAGGTTTTTAGAACGTGCAGTAACCAGAACTATTGAACTGTATTTGCAGTGTAGCAGTACTGTTGTTGTACTTAGATGAGTGTATGTCTTAATAGCTTTCTGACCTATAGCATCTGGCAGATTTAAACAGAAATCCTAGATTCATTCATTAATTTATCATTTCCATAACCTCAGCCCTACAAAGACTTATTCCATAAGCTGTGTGTAATCACCTACCCAGTTAAGCCAGAGTTTGCTTGGCCACTGACTTCAGCTGTGATGTTACTTAAGCAACTCGTCTGCCTCACAGCCTGTCAAAGTTTAGCAGCAGTAATGACTGAAAGATAATATCAATTGTAGGTTCAGTTGGCTTTTCAGTGTGTTGGCATTTGAGGATGGAACACTTTACCATATATCATCTTTGAGATTTCACATTAAAGTAATCAAGGAATACATCAGAATGTACTTAAAATGTCTGGGAAAGAAAAGGAAAACAAAACACTATTGTATTGCTAGTGCCTTGCATAACCTTTATAGGCACGACACCATAAGTCAGCAATGTAGTATCATGGTGTGGCAGTTTCACACTGATGGGCAGCTATGCTCCACATGCTGCTCCCTCCCTTCTCCTCCTCAGAAGACCAGGAGGAGAAAATTTCTCTATCCCAGCTGCTGTTGCATTAGCAGTTTTACCCTTTCTTATATCTCTCCCAGACACGCATCCAGTGGTGCTCACAGCTCAGATTTGACAGTGGTTGTCCTATTATGGCTGGCTCTGATCTGACACAGGGCAGCGCTGGGCTCTGCTCACAGAGGATCTCTGCAGCCCCCTACTACCCAAAACTTGCCATATAAGCCCAATACATGTGTATATAATTGCTGAACTGTGTAAGTCCTAGCAGCTTTTGAAAACAAAATGAATGGCTTATTTGGGTGATAAAAAATTCTTAATTATATTTAATTCTCAAAATACTCCCTAGTTGTTGAATAAGAAGCAACAGAGATAAAGACCTGTACCAAAAGTTGTAAGAGATCTCTAAAAATGAATATGGTCTACTTGAACAGATAGATAAAGCTGAGCAGAGGAAACAATTCTTTTTTCACGTAAACTTAATTCAAAGTGAAAGAATCCTATTTCAACTGTCAACCATTCTTGATAATTTGTATCTTTTAAAGTGCTGGAAAAACGCTGTTATTACCTTTTCTTGAAGGCAGTGTTGATTTGCCAAGCATAGAGTACATAAATCCCATTATTTGTGAAAAGTAACACATGGAACTCAAACTCTGGTGAAATAAAGCTTGAAAGATAATAACTGATTTCCTTCAATGAAGGAGATAACTTGTGTTGAAGTTAATGGAAGTTTTTCAACTAACTTTAGTGCACTTAAAGCCTTATCACCTCCATCTAAGCCCTTTTAAGCTTAGCAGCTTGTGTTTGACAGTGGCAAAAAGCCAGTAATTCTAGGCAAGAGTGTCATAAGAGAGGAAGTGTTTTCCGTCCTTTATTGTAGTACTCTCCCAGATTCCAACCACAGTTCAGGGCCTTACTTTGACAGATGTGGTTCTATATGTTTTGTAATCATTTCATGAACTCACCCAGTCTTCCGGGTAATATGTGTACACTTCTAGCATTTCAGAATTCTTCAGTGATGATCCTCAAGTCACTGTGTGAACATTCATCAGCTCTTGTTTTCCATAAAGCTGGCATCTCTTGCCTTCATTTGACTGCTCTTGGATCTCATACCTGAAAAAACTGTGAACAGTTGATCCACGTCTGCTCTCTTCTTGCCACCCATAATTACATGGACCTATATTATACAAGAACTGGTCTGAAAGCAATACTTCCTATTTTATTATGTTGTCCCACTGTATCAGAGGCAAACGTTTGTGGTATAGCAGTAGAGGTGTCTGACATGGAAGCGCATATGAAGCAAAGGAGTGGAATGGAATTCCTCCATGCAGAAAAAATGGCACCTGCTGACATTCACTAACACTTGCTGAACATTTATGGAGACCAAACAATGGATGTGAGCATAATGAGGCCATGGGTGGTGCATTTTAGCACTGAGTGGTGCATTTCAGCAGTGGTGACAACAGCAGTGGTGAAGATTTTTACAAGCACAGCATGAAGGCTCTTGTACATCACTGGTGAAAAATGCAAAGCTAATGGTGGTGACTTGAAAAAGAGTGTTCAGCAGCTGAGAATCTTCTCTATCCAGTCATGTTACTGTGTACTTTATCGGTTGTAGTTTCCATGGAAATAAATAGGAAACATTACTTTTGAAGAGACCTACGTATTTTCCATTTGTCAGTCATCATATACTGAAGATTTTTAACTTATTTTTTCCGCTTTTGGAAGTTCTTCTCCACATTTAATTATTCTGTTCTTCTTTCCTGAATGTTTTCCAGTACTACTCATGCATTTTTGAAATGGGGACACCAAAAATGCATGTTCAATCATTTGTGTCACTCTGAAACTGAAGACACGCATGAATTTTCCAGTAGTGTGAGAGAAGCAAATACTGTTTGACAGAAAATGGATATATTAATTAGGGAAAATTCATCTTATCTTTTGGGGACCATGACTTGACCAATTTGAAAGTTTTTGCCTTGCCCCTTTTTAGAAAACAAGAATAACAGTATACTTTTTTATTTTTTACTGGAGTCAACTTGGCAGAGGTAACTGAGACACATGGGAATGCAACTGGACATGACTCATATAAACTTAGACAAGAAGGGAAGATATATAAAATATCTGCTATTTTGCTTATGGAAGTTTATTTGAATGGTGAGAACATAACTTTTTTTCTTCTATTTCTAATAAAGATCAAACAGCTTCATGAAACCTGAATCACTACCTTCTGGAAATGCTTGTGAATACTAGTAATCGTTCTTTTTAATTCCCATACATTTGTTAAAATTTTGCTTATTACTCACTGTAGCATATGGAACTAATGCAAACTGTGTAAGAATTTTCATTATTTGCTTGAGCTTTTGCTGTTTTTGTGCTCTAACGATTATCCACCCAGCTGCACTTATAATTTTGAGTTTGTTAAATACACATCTCAGTCAGACCTGTGAAACTGTAGAATTTATTAGAATGAGAATTTTCTGAGTCACTTAATACTGAAAATAAGAGCAGGGCGACTACCCACTGAGCTATTCAGAAACCGAAGTTCTTTTCTGCCTTTTGCAGTATAATTATATGTATCACAAAGTTACAGTCCTTCTTTTTCTTCAGGGTTGAAGTGTAATTTCAGTACTTCTGCTTCTTTTCAAGATACCCAAGCAAAACAGAGCAAAATCAGAGATCCTTCAACAAAAAGTTAAGAGAACAGATATTCATTTGTCTTTCTGGTTTGTCCACTGAGGGGAAAGAAGTCATAATGCAATCTCTTTTATTTCATGTCTACTCAAAAAAACTTGAGTTGATATTACACAACTGTTAAGATGCAATTATAGTCATTCTCCCACAGTTGGAATTGACAGAAACATAACCCAGCCATGAACTAGAGCAATTTTGGTTTTCACCAGGGCACCTGTCAAAGGATAGTGTCAATTCCATAACGCTGGACGGTGTTGTCTATGTTGTTATATGTTTACAGACAAAACACAGGGAAAATTGAGTTAGCCAAAGTCCCACAGAATGCCCATGCCTGAACCAAATTGTGATAAATAACACTAACCTTGGAAATATTTCACTGTCTACCTTCACCGTCTTGTCTTATAATTCACTTTTAATTATTAGCCATACAATGCACACATATATGACTTAGCATTAATATGATAATCAGAAATTATGTGAAGTCTATAACACCAGTCATTCTTTTGTAAACTAAAAAATAAAATAATATACCACGTTGGAGGATTCTTTTCTCAGTGGCTACATGGCAAAGCTTGTTCTGCTTTTGTTATTTTGATCTGGGGTTCAGCCATTTACTTGATTCCAGTGGATTCCAGCATCTTGATCTTACTGACACAGATCATTCTCATTGACAATATTTCTCCATGCAAAGCTTGGAACATTACACATTTGCATTACTCTCTCAGAAAGAAAAAGGCTCAGCCTGCGATAACTCAGTCCAGCTTTTGCTAAAAATCTTCACAGTGTTACAGAACACCACAGATAAGCTTCAGTCATATTTGACTGAAGAAAAAACACGATAAAAATGGAATGGTAACACGTATAGCATTATTGCTAAATATGCATATATAGTTGTTCACCATGCTGAGTTTCCAAAAGGCACGTGTGATCAAAAAAGTACACATCAGATGAACATTGCTGGGCACTCATATCAACACATACAGAACATACTATCTCTACCAAAATTTATAAACCCTACATCTACACAAGAACGTGATCACTAAAACTGATTTTACAACTACAACTAAACTGATACTCTGATGTAAAATAAAAGCATGTATATTTCCATTTTAAGGTCAATTGGAGTGAAAATTACACATTTTAGAAGTAATTATTAACAGAAATTATTATCTTGTATATGAGAATTAAGATAAATTAGATATCCTGATACTCAGAAATGAATTGTAGAGAAGCAGAAGACAGAAGTCTTTTAAGCCAGCTTAGATAGACCCCTGTGCTCTGTCAGCATTGCTAGAAGCACAGCTAATGAAGGAACAAACCTCAAAGGTCAGACATTGGAAATACATTCCCAGGCAAGGCAGCTGGATCTTGCAGTTGCCAAGTGTGTTCTGTTTATACTTATCATAAATGTTAACTGTATGACTTAGAGGAGAAAAAGGAGGTAGAAGGCTGGACAAAATAGGAGTCATAGCAATAGCAGAACATGGTAGTAAGTCATCCTTCCTGAAATGGAAGCAGATGGACTGCTTGTGTTAAGGGAGATGAGGCTGTACTTCATTCTAATCATCAGGCATTTACAAGGAGTAGGTAGCTAATAACTCCTTCCTTGGGGGTAAAAAAAAAAGAATCATACTTTAGAAAGGGACATAAAATTGCAGATGACTACAGTGGGATTGCACATTTCACTTAGGTGATTGTAAAAATTAAAAACTACCTAAAGGAAATGTCATGCTTTGGCTTCATTATAATGTGCAGTAGGAAAAGAAGTAAGAGACAACATAAATCAAAAACTACAGTCAAGGGTTCCTTCCAAACCAGAGACTGCACTGGGCTTAAAGCAGTGAACAGTATAATAAACAGTGTAATATGTTGGTAGTAGTATTTCTGCAGGAAAGAAAACACCATGGGATGTGGTGAGAAAAAAATTTGCAAAATACAGTTTATGTGAAAATAATCACGTCTATGTTTTTCACACTACTGATAGCAGGTGTCTGTACCCACCTGCAACACTAACATGAATTTTTCTAAATAATTGCTTAAAGAAAGCACTGGCCCTTGAATTTGATATTATCCAAACGATTTTAGAGAAGAGATTAACTTGTGTAAAGCTTTCTCTTATTAACAGTTTTTAAAGAAAAACTCAGTTTTCTTGCATTGAGAGATGCACTTTTCAATAACTTCATCTACCTCTGAACATTTTAACTTACTCTTCAGAAGTTTCTTTCAGTATTTTCTAAGACAAAAAATAAATAAATATATCCAGACAGCTATTCTATAATTATGAAAAACTCCGTGCACTGGCCACACTAAAGATGAAATAACTTCATGATTTTTAAAAACTTCTGATTAATTACCTGAAAGTATTGTGGCATGTACAAATACCATGCATATTCATACATGTCTATAGTATCTCAACAGTTAAGAACAAAAATCTTATAAAGTGAGTGTCTCTCTTATTTCCTTTCATTCATAGTAAGTAGATTCATAAAAGCTCAAACATTCATAGGTGAAGGGAAATTTCAAATTTTGAAAACTTCAGGCAGGTCTTTGCTGTGAAAACAATTATGAACGTAAACTACTACACTCTAAAATAAGGAGAAAGCATCACAAGGAATACAGCAGACAAAGACATATTTAATGAATATATCTACCTATGCATTCAAATATTACACTATGGCACAGTGAGTCACCAAGCAAAATTCTTCTAGTAATATTGATTCAAAGATTTTTTCTGTCTCAGACAAACGAGTGGTTTACTGCCATTATGTGCCACATAAGTTCTCTCATGCTGCTGTGATCTAGTCCACAGTGGAAGGTGGACATTTGTAAAATACTCTGATATTTATATATGTGATATAAAATAAAGAAAAGCAATCTGTACGTGTAATTTCCCATTTCATAGCCATCACATAGACCTAGACACAGACATAAACATAGACAGAGATGTAGACAAAGGAGTAGATGAAGATACAGGCATAGATAAAGATACAAGCAAAGACATAGATGCAGACATAGACATGGGATGGATATTTTTGGTCTAGTCTAGTATCAGTCAAGATTGCTAGTGCCATTTTTGATTGCTTTAAGAGGAAATTATTTTAATATGGTGAGAAATATAATTTAGAAGGATTTTTCCTTGCTATTGTTTGTTCAAATCACACAATTCAGGTCAGTTTCCACAAAAAATTTGCATGACATGGTTTAAAATAAGTTATTTGTAGACATTCCTGACTATATGAACTAAGCTTACTTGAGGAGCAGAGAAGATGCGAAATGACCACAAGAAGTAGATTTACAAAAAGCATACCTGCTACTCTCTCAGGATTGCTGAAGACATAAAGTTATCTAAACCATTCTTAAAATGCTCACAGTTAGGATGTTTCCACACGTCTTTCCTGCTGTAAACTTAGAATTAAAGAATTTTCTGTTGTCACATGTAAGTGGAAATGAAGAAATCAAAAACAGAGTAAAAATGAAGAAAATTTATGAAATTATGAAATTGTGTTTAGCAGATAATAAAGTAATTGCTACCTGAATGTAAATCTTTTGTTTGAAACTTTCTAAAACTATGCTATATTTAGGTAATGTTTCTCCCATTGCGCAGCCATTCTCAATTTGAGTCTAAAAGGAATTTTAAAATACATTATTTCTAAAGCTCTTTGATATTTCTTGGAAATTTGGTTAAAGCAGTATTGAGACTGTCCAATAACCTATGTACAGTTTGGATGCATATACAAATAGGTTCAGTGGCTTCATCCCAAATTCATTCCAACTTATGAATGTTGACTTCATGTTGAATTTTGAGTCATGTTGATTTGCAGTTTGTTCATAAAGTTAAATAAGAGCAGTACTGGACATTCTTCCTCTGACAAGAATAAGATTAATAGTTATTCTGCATGCAGCACTTGTCCTTGATAAATCAGTTTCATAATCCTAATTCTGTGAGTCACTGAGCAATGTGACTCACTCAATCTCACTCAGCACTATCTTGAATTCCAGAAAAATGCTTTGCTCACCAGGTAACTGTACAGCTATTGTGATGTCTTTTGTTCCTCTTCCTAAGAGCCTCTCTTAAGTATATGATATATGCACGATCAGACTTTTCACTGATTGCCAGAACTGTGACTATATTTGAGTATATATATATAGTTCTGCAATGTGAAGCTACATGTATGCATTTTCTTCTTTAGAGCCCAAAATCTATGACTTTTTGTCCCTGTGAATGGATGTGAAAGTGGTGTCCACCATTCTTCTGGAAATAAAACAAGTTTGTAATTCCTGAAAAGGAGCTCACAGTTCAATTTTCTTATACAGTGAACTTTTAATAGAGAAGGATGAATGTTTTAGGGAGGAGGAAAAAAAAAACAGTGTGAAATTCTCTTCTGAATACCTTACATTACCTCGCTTTTATGCTTTGAAAATGTGACATAATTTTCTTGACATCCAATACATAAATCTGTGGCTTAGTTCTAGAATATATAACTTGGTCTGACCCAGATCTTTGTGTAGTTCCCTTTCTGTTTTTTTTGTGTTTTGTTTTGTTTTGGTTGTTAGGATATTGTGTTCAGGGAGTGATGTACAAGTGAAAACAGCTTGGAGGTAAAAAAATGACCTGAAGTAATGGTACAATGGCATTCTTAGAGATTTGCTTTGTGTAAAGTGATGAAGGCTGGGTGATAGACCAAAATGACAGATCCACCAACCCACCATGGGACTTCCTCAGTGGGGTTGTTCCCAAGTGCATGCTTACAGGCCATCAGAGGCATAATGAAGATTCATAACATTATTGTCTATCTAAAATACCAGAGGGGTGAATTTTATTCCAAGCTGAGATTTTTAATATTCAATTTTAAATTCTTTTTAAAACTATCAAGTCTGAGCTCCTTCCTGGAATTCATTCAGCTCTATCTGTACTGTGCTTTTTAGTTCACTGATAGCAGTTGAGTTGTGGCCTTGTATAAGAAGATGTTGTGTGCAGAAAATTTAATCTACTGTGGCTGGTCCGTTCTTGTAATAACATGTAATGTGGTTGAGTTGGCTAATTTAAATTTGGAGAAACAGATCTGCTCAGGTAACTGCTATTTTCTTTTGGTGTTTCTGCTGCTACTACTGAATTGTTTTCCACAATACTACGTGCCCAAAGGTGTCTGGAGATCTAAAATTCAACAAAATGCAGCAAAATAACCTCATCAATATCTTGTAAACTTTGAGTGTGAAATAAGTTGAAAGGGCTGTAACGGCCTGGGGAGATGCAGTTACTGGGTTTCAGGCCGGGTAGGGGAGGGAAGAAAGAGGAGGACATGATTTCTTCCATGACACAACAAGAAACATAGGCCCATAGGTTGCCCTCAGTGGAAGGCTCCAGGACTCTGACAGCTCTCCTTGCCCTCCTCTCTATGTAGCAAATCCACAAATGAGTCTTCATTAAAATGGCAGCAATCAGTATCTAGTCACATGAAAGACAATCTTATCTATGTGTTTGAACTAAGACATTACAGAAAGGACATCATCTCCTTTCAGTTCATTGGCTTCATTTGTGCTGCTGGGTGAGTTAAAACAAATTCCACATTCAGGGTAGAATTTCAACTTAATTTTTTTGGCTTCTGGATATCAGAATACAAGGAGCTGGTAGAAAGATGATCAACACTGTGTCCCTCTGAGGGGAGGGATGACCTGTTAGTGCTGCTCTAGCAGAAATACAGTAGAAAGTACTTTAAGACAGACGTGAAAACAAGCAGTTTCTGCATTTGTGTTTCTGAACTTATCACAGAGACTGTGCAATGCAGAACTGTACATTTAGAACAGAAAATTACTATTTCATAGAATCATAGGAGTTGGAAGGGACCTCAAGAGATCATCTAATCCAACCCCCGTGCCAAAGCAGGTTCCCTACACCAGGTCACACAGGTAGGCGTCCAGGCTTGAATATCTACAGAGAAGGAGACTCCACAACCCCCCCGGGCAGCCTGTGCCAGTGCTCTGTCACCCTCACTGTAAAGNTCCTTTATCATAATTATTTCCTCCTCTTTATCAGTTCACGTGCTTTCCCAAATAATGCCAGCATAAATAGTAAAAACTCTCACACTGTACATCTTGCAGTTACTATACTTTGAAGTCATGAGTGTCATGTTGTTTCAATATGCTATATTTGAATGGCAGTGCCATATGTCACATATAGGAAAGCAATTTATTTTAAAGCTAATTAAACAATTAGAAAAGAAATTAAAGTGAAACTTACACATTTCCCTTTCTAAGCAAATAACTCGTGCCTTTTCTATTATAACTAATTATATTGAAGTGTTCCAATAAGTGTATTAGAAGTTTCAAAATATTAAAAAATCTTACCTTCATTTCAGCAGTAATATCTCTTGGCTTTACAATAAATAAAGGATTTTGTAACAGCTTGTATTCAATATTTCTTGATTTGACCTTCTCTGTGATTTCTCGATATGTCATATAAAGATGTGTCACTCCTCATTACCCTTTGCAGTTAAAAAATGTTAACTGTTACATTGTTTACAATAATTAGTAGAGAAAACCTGTTTTTCACTGACATTTTCCCTCAAAAGACTTCTGAATAGATTGGCTGTTTATCATTGCTAGTTTCAATTAGCTGATTTGCAATTCGCATTGATGCAAAGCCTTGTGTGTCCTTCAAACAATGAAAACTAACGCATAGCTGAGGTCAATTTTAACCAAGCCAACCAAAACCATACAACTGAACAAAAAAATCAGCCCTTGGAATTAATTTTCATACTCAGGTTGCCAGTACATACTGTGTGAACACTCCATCCTTAGCGCAAGCTGCTCATCACTTTGTAGATAGGAAAACTCATTTGTAAGTTAGCATTAGGTGTGTCACAGTTTGAAGTCAGGGTGTGTGGCACCTGAGTGCTCCGTGGCCTGAGAAGTCTCTCAAAGGGCCACAGAGCATAGATTGATTCTGATGATGACTGATGACTTCTGTGGCATGTCAGCTCTAGCAATAGGGCTCTGTGCCTTTGGGCAGAACTGCTTCATTATTCCTGTCATAGGAATTTTAAATTGCTCAGAAAACATAAAAATATCTGTTAGCTGAAGGTGCTCACATGTTTGGTAGGGTTTGAGATCTGTTCTGTTTTTATCCTTGTACAGTATGAGGACTGTGGATATTGGATTGTCTGCCAGTGCAGCATTACAAGATTTGCACAGGACCTGTCTCAGGCAGGCCAGCTACATCTCATTGCCTAAAGAGAATACTAGTGAAAACAAAAAATGTGTTAATTTTATGGCATTACCTCAACACAAGGTAATTCATGCACAAGCTTATTCCCTTAAACAAGATGCTAAACATAATATATAGTCTTAATTTGTATTAATTGCAGAGGTCAAGATATGCTGTTCCTCTACATAGGTCTGTCCAGCAGGTACAAAAGCAGTATGCCAGAAATTGTGTCTGAGCCAGGAAGGAAAAATGTGGTCTTCAACTCTGCTCTTGTCCATCTGTCTTGAAGATCAGGATACAAGAGAAGGTTGAGCAAAATGGGTGATCCCAGACCCTTAGCATGAGAAAGCCCAGCAACAGCTAAATCTTCCCAAAACTATAGGGCAGGCATGTGAATCCCACATTGTGCAGCCACCCCCTGTCCCACACCATCATGGCAGAGACTCTGCCCTGCCAAGTGGCCCAGCTTGGCCTCAGACACACAACCATTGCTCAGCAACAACCACACATCAGTATGCAATCAATACTGTCTGGGCTGAAACCAGAACAACTGGAACACACTGTGTAGTGCTAATCTCTGCCTCCTTACGCTCGCTGCACACACACAGTTGAATTGGAAACTGCGTGTACAAAACATTGTGTGTACTTGTCCCCCTTGGTGAGAAAAGTACAATGACTTCTGATAATAGTATTTCAACCTAATGCTATCGTAAAGGGAAACAGAAACCTCCCAAAAAAACTCACGAGTGAAGGAAGAGTGTTCAATGAAACATGGACTCATTTGTTGAGATAAATAATATGTCACTGCGTGTAATTCGTAAAAAATATCATGTCTGTTTTCAAAGATTGAACTTTGAAAAGACATTGTATGCAAAATCATGTTGCCAAATTCAGTGCATGTCAAGGTACACTTTGTAAGAACAAAATAGCAGTACTGAAAAAAGTCTGTCCTCTCAGCAGTTTTTTTTTTTAAGTTGCAACTCAGTTGGACTCTGTTATAAAAGCTAGATATTTGGTAGCAAATCTGACTGCAAAAACACCCAAAACCATCTACTGATGGTGAGTTTATTAAGCAATATCTGGAAAACGTGGTGGATATAATTTGTTCTGATAAATAGAATGGGATTTTCTAAAATCAGTTTCTTTACCCAGAATATAACCAGGTGAAATGAAGAAATAGGAAAATATATCAAAGGAAATGTGAAGAGTAAATCCGCTGATTTTTAATGTTATGCTTTAAGAGTTGATAAAATTACCAGTGCTACAGATATGGCTCAATTTGCCATCTTTATTAGAGGTATTGCTATCCAACATAATGTCACTGAAGAAATGGTTTCTTTGGTGCCATTAAAAGACACCACTGAATGTCTTCATTTGAATGAAGCAACAAAGTAACTGAATGGTGGCAAAGCAGTGTAGTTAATCACTGTGAGGATTAGTAAATTCCTAAGCAAGGCTTGAACCTACATTTCTTGATCAGTGGAGATTCTTAAATGGTACTGTTCTTGAGCTTTTTGCACTGTATTCTAAGTTTCTTAGTTACCTGTGCAAAGTAACTACCGAAGAAATGCATCAACATTGCACAGTTCTGCTCTTCATTTATTTCAGGGGGTTAATCATAGGCACACGGTAATTTTTTTCAAATTTCTAGTTCCATTAAGGTGTAATGGCCCTTGCCTGAGGGTGCTTTATGCAGATCACCTGAATATTTTATTGTTTCCATTTGCATATTTTATTTAAAGAATCCTCAGTCTCAGTGCTAAGTCCCACCTATGCAAACATACATGCACAAATCAAACATTTTTGTTCATTAATTTTCATTTATAGTGGAATATTCCTACATAAATATATACCCAGATTATATTTTATATGGTATAAATTTATTTTAATGTGATTTTAATTTGACTGGTAAGGAACAGTAAAATTTAAAGATTTTAAAATGAGAAGACATTAAAGCTGTGTCCAAAATTTATCAGAATATATGAAATCAGAATGGTACTTTTAATGAAAACTGCAGGGGGAGATATATTTTCTCAATGTTGAAATAATCAGATTGCACATTTTTAGAATAATATATCAAAAAGTTATCATTATACAATTTTTTAAAAAATTATTTAAGGACACTATTAGTGTCAACACTAACTGTTTTTTTCATTTGATTAATCAGCATATTATCTCTACTCATCATTTTCTCTCTCAGCATTTTAACTTCTTGAGAAATAGTGAAAAAATTTCACTTGGAACAAAGCGTGGCTTTGAAATTTAGAAATCTTTCAAAAAAAGGGATTTTGGTCTTCAGCAGGGCCTCAGTGTGTCAAAAAGTAATGACCCCAAACTGAAGGACTTGTCAGTATTTGAACTTGTGGATTGCATTCTATTTTTTGGCAACACATTGCAGAATACTGTGTAAATTTTAAGAGGTAATTAGCATGTTCATTACCTATTCAGACTATTGAGATAATGATGACAAAGTTTTAATGTAATTTCAGCTATGAATTATTGACATAACACATGTTAAATATAGAAGTGCAGGGAAGACAAGGCCCAAGTAATGAAGTCAGATTATTTCAAGTATTGGGCATTTCAAACTGGCATTCCAGGCAGAAGACTTAAGCTTCCACCTCTGGAATGGGCTTTGTGTATAATTAAATATTTCTGCAAATTTAATTTTTGTTAAATAATAGACAGCAGATAAAAAGAGTAGCGAGGGACAAACTGAATGCACATTCACATAAATTTGCATAAGTTTCCAATGAAATGCAATGCCAGCGGCTCTTTAGCTCTGGTTTGAAGGTTTTCTCTACAGAGAGAGCAAAGGAAAGGTGAAAGAAATTGAACAGGTATTCTGTTCACATTAGCTTTGTTTTCCTGAACATTTCATTAGGCTGTTTCTGCCCCAGGGAAGAGAGTGGAGATTAACTGGTGTCATTTAACTGTTATATCCGCTCCCTCTGCACTCATAGGGGTTAAACGGTTCTTGGAGCATTGTCTGTGACAATATTCCCTACTTGGAGCTACACTGGCATGGCACAAGTGGCTACTCTGGAGAATTTAAGAACAAATTATCTAATGAAAGATTAACTTTTAAATGCTATGAAGCAGGAGAATGTGAAACAAATACTAAGGAGGAAGCTAATTTTTATTGGACAGTTTCTTCCACAAGGAAGTCCATAAGGAACTATGTATTGACTGAACAGGCAGAAGCTCTGCATATAATATACTGAGGTAAATTCAGGAGCAAACATTTCTGATTAAAATACAGGGATGAGAAGATGTATGTCTACACATTGTTCACGTGACATGCACCTAGACACTTCCTAGTGTTAATGAAGGACTCGTTGCTTCTATTGACACACGTTCTGAGCAGGCTCAGGAAAAAGGATAGGTTATGTTTTCAAATATTAACATGACAAGTTGTTTTCATTCAGAAAGGCTGCAGGGAGTATAATTTATTTCAGATTGTAATTGCTGGTTTTCTCTCCTTTCATACAAAAGAAATCAGAAAAGTAGAGATTATTACTCCAGCTTTAATTAAACATTTCCACACCCTCTAGCTCTCAGGTTATTGTTTTCCTCAAGTAACTTTTATAAACTCTGCTGTTCTGTTGAAATAGATGTTTCAGTTGCACTGCAGGTAATGCTTCCTGTTTTATTATATTGGCCCATAACGTCAGAGGTGAATGTCGGTTTATCTTTGCTAACATGCAAGCTTTAATACAGGAACAAAATTAACTGGAGTGTTGTCTTTGTCTAGAAAGACATTTCATAAAAGATGGCTCTACAATTTAGTAAGGTAACTTCAGCTATCAGTATTATTTGCTTTGGAAAATTCTGATGGGACTTCGGGAAAATTGGTATGGGAATGCTTTCCCATGTTGGACCTGAGATAAAAGCATGATGCTGAAAGAAAATGAGTTCATTTCCAGCCCACTTGTGTTCCCCTTCCAGGTCATTTCCTGAATCAACATCATCATAGCTTATTTAGAAGACAATGCAGCAAAGAAGAAACATACGTTGATTCTCATCTTCTGAGACAAAAATTTCTGGTCATTATTTAAGGCAAAAATAACTCAGTACTACTTTATATTTAAGAATTGCACTGAAGCCTGCCTATTAGAGCTGTATGTAAGGACATCACATTTGATGTTCTGTGTTAATATATTTTGACTATCTAGGAAATTTAGGAATCATTTAGTAATCACTTTCATAATTCTTTCAGCCTTGTTTCCTATTACATTACCAGTTAAGTTAGTGCCAGCAACAGTTAATATTTGCTTTCAGTTTAAGATTCTGTTTTCAGGACTGCATTCAATAATGTACTTTTGGAGAGGACAGAACATATCCACTCAGTCAGTATATGTCAGTGTTCCAAATTTTTTTTTTTATAATTAATAATCTCAGAAAAATTTATTATATATACAATCCCTAACACATACAGATGAAAAGTTAAGAATTTTGACACGATCCAGAGTGGGAAGAAAAGTTAAAATTAATAGTTCACAATGTACTTGCTAATTTTTGATAGATGTCTATTAAAATATTTTCCTTGCATATTTTTCTCATTTAGCTGGAAGAGAAAGTCCATAACCACCAGCAAACACAGCTGTCCTCGCAAAAAATACTATGGCAACAGTTAAATGCTTTGGTTGGCACAGACTATGCCATTTAGGGAAGTACTATAATTATTTAGGATGAAGAGTCCCCTGAAATGTGAAACTTATTCCACTTTCCAGTCCCAGCTTGTCATATTTCTAATCAGTTTGTGGTCTTCTAAGGGAAGCTGGTATGGCTCTGATGCTCTCTTCTCCTAAACCATTATCTTCTTCCTTTCCTATAGTAAATGTTTTCTTTCTCTACACATTCTCCATTCTTCTGTTGATTTCACCTTTTTCTGTTGCTTTTCTGCAGCTACTTTTTCTGTGTGATGGTTTCTGAACTTCCTAGGCCATGGTAGTGAATCACGTGCTTCTCTCTCCGCAGGTCTCTTGATCTGCTCATGACCCATGGCAGACATGAAATGATGACAGTTTTATGCATAAGCACATTTCCCTTCTCTCAATTCAGACTCATCCTACTCATTGCTTAATCCCAGCTTTTTGCTGAATATATTTTATTTTAAACCAGCTGTTTAAAAGTTGATCATAAAATGAAAAAGGTTGTCTCCTAATTTAGAAGAGGTAGATGAGCAGGAGGTGGTTACAACAAAGTGACTGTCTGTGGAAGAGCTTTCTGTACTTTAACAGGAAATTTCCAGTGGATTAAGTAATAAGCAAGCATTTTTACAGCTTACTCTCAGAGTGTCATTTGGTTGACCATAATCTTTTTATAAACATCAAGGAAGAACTGTGATATATCACAGTTGTTGAAGTTCTGTTAAATGGCAGCTAAATTCTGTGTACGTGCTTCAAGGATAGTTGTTTTAAACATTTTTTTTGTACGCTTCTACATGGCCTTAGTGTCTCTTTAAGGCTGTTGTGTGGGAATGAAATGCTTAGTGCTGAAGGATCAGATCCAAAAATAGAAAAGAAATACTTTAGTACATGAGCAGCCATCTGAAATACAAAGCCTAATGATGAATATTATTATTAAAAATAGGAAACAGTGTTATAAATGCTACTGAACTATTGAGTTCTAGTAACAGTTTATTTGTTCTGCCGCAAGGAAGACAAGTTCTGGAGAAACTGTAGAGAGTTAAAGGTAGTAAATTGCGGTTTACCACCACATTTTAAAAGCTGCAGTGCACACTCCACTGAACTACAGACTCTGGAGAATCCTTCCTTCTGGCTACTCAAAAGATTAAATATTTACAGAAATAAAACAAAAACGTATAAAGCTGACATATCATTAAATTTCTTCTTTCCAAGTCATCCCAACTGAAAAACCTAATTACAAGCATAAAAGAGATATTTTTGTTTTGTTTTGTTTTTTTGTTTTGTTTTGTTTTTGTGAGGTGGGTTGGTTTTGTTTTGCTTTGTTTTTAAATTCAGTTCATTATTTACAATCACTGCCCTGGCTTGAGGGTGTCTCTTCCTAAGCAGTGTTTAAGAATACTTACTATGACAAGTCAGCCCATGTGTCTTCTTTGTGAGGTGGTGGTATGTAAGGCAGATGTTGTTGTTTCAGTTTGCAAGGTGAAGGGTCGTGGAATGTTTTGAGTTTCAATTTAGGCCCAGGAACAAATCCTGCAGCCACTTGGGAAGAATATTCTCATCTGAGAAGCAAAACATTCCACAGACCTTAACCAACTCAAACATCAACATCTGACCTTCACACAGTGGCATGAATGAAAGATTTGGAATTCAAGAATCATACTGCTTTAGATCTGTGTTCTCCATTGTGTCTGGCATTGTTGTATGGTGACTCAATAATGTTAAGGGACGCAGTGTACCAGAGACATTGTATTCACCCAGTAAGAAAACAAAAATGATGTTTATCAAAGGTTCTTTATTCATTCCTCTTAAGTACCAAATATGTAAAGGACTACAGGGCTTGTGATCACAGAAGTTAATATAAATTATTTTGGAAGAGATGAAAATTTTTAAAACAGTTTTCTTAAAGATGCTATAATAAAGGCTTCCAAATCTCATAGCATCATAAAATAACAGAATTATTCAGGTTTGAAAAGACAAATAAAAATCAAGTCCAAACATTATATAACACTACCAAATTCACCTCCAGAACATGTCCCTAAACATGTCTAACTTCAGAGTAACTTCTTTGAAAAATGAATTAAAAAAATTTGTAACTAAAACCTTTATATTTTAATAAAGGTTTTAGTTACAAATTATATTTAAAGTATTAAAAGTAGACTACCACTACGTTTTAAGCTATTATTTATGAAGTTCTGAATGTTAAAATGATTTCCACTGAGCAAATCAACCCTAAATCAAGAAAAATGTTCATTTTACATCTAAATAACTATCCACCCAATACAATTTTAGTATTTATTAAACCTCCTCCTCCTGCCTTTCATCACTCTACTGTGGACTAAATGGAAATAATTTTTGGCCTCAATTTCTTTTCTGGATGACCAGATAAGAGCCTTCATAGTTTATTTAGGCATGTCTAAGTTGAAGCCAATCAGTTTCAGCCTTCCTCTAGTCCCCAAGACCTCCAGAAAGAATGTAGCTGATGCTGACTGAGGACAGTATCTAAGACAGGTATGAGGAATAACCCCCTGTTGCATCACTACACTTACTATAAAGGAAAACTCCCTTTAGTTAGTCTACTAAATTTGACTAAGAGTACTGTAGACAACTAAATTTAGACAACTAAACTGAAGTGGGAGGAATTCCCCCCCATCAGTTTACACGGTAGTTAGAAAGGATGATCTCACTGTCGTGGGCAAAGATGAATCTTGCTGCTTATCTTGGTGAGACTGAAAATCATAGTATCAGGACCTGGGGAGGCTTTCACAATTGCCCTGTTCTGTGTCTGAGAAGCTACTAGAAACTGGAATTAGTCGCTCCACTGTGTTACTTATACAATTCATTTTAAAAATAGTAGTCATTTCATTGTAATCTTATCATGATTAGAAGTGTTTCTTCACCTGTATCCTCTCACCAAGGGTGTAATAGTTTGATGTATTCCTACAGTGTGCCCATCTGGGTACACTTGAAGTGTGAGTTAATGGTCAGAAACAGCGTAGGAGAATGTCAGATTTTTTTTTTCCAAGCATATTTCTGGTACTGTATGTGACATTGAGTATTTTTTGACTGTTTCTATTTTCATTCATCATATATTGAATCTCAAAGTCACTTTTGCAGTAACTACTATGATGGTAGTTTGCATTTCAGGGTATTTCAATAGCACAAATTATATAGTTATCTAAGTAATAAAGTATATTTATTTTTTAATTAGTTCACCATGGACGGTGTCATTAAGAACAACTTATTCATCTATACTTTATTTTGATTTACAGGGTAAGGATGAAGGAGTGAGTTTAGCCTACAAAGCTTAGAATTCTGCCTTTGGCAATTGACCTGTTAGAGACTGAGAGTAATGGTCTTACAGGAATGATATTATTTGTAGTGCATAAACTTGGTGCAGGATGTCAGCACTTTCCCTTCTGTACTGTATTACAATTTTGATGGAACAGTCCTTAGTGTTAACATTATTCTGCAAAACTCAAGCTAGTAAAAAGATACACCAGACCATCTTTAAATACTGTTTATGCAACTGGAAGATTATCCTTTACTTGGCAGCAGACTTCTGGACGTCTGTCTCCATCCTCCAGCTGCATTTCACAAATTATGCTAGTAGAAGAGTCACAGAATCACAGAATTTTAGGAGCCTCCAGAGATCATTGAGTCCAACCCCCCTGTCAGAGCAGTTCCCTAGCCCAGGTTGCACAGGTAGGCGTCCAGACAGGTCTTGAATGTTTCCAGAGAAGGAGTCTCCACAACCTCTCTGGGCAACCTGTTTCAGTGCTCTGTCATCTGCACTGTGACGAAGACACTATTCAAGTAATATGAACGTATTTTCAAATGAAGCATCCATGCTGAAGATATATTTGATTTGTGCGATCCCTTTAATTTAGAATACATCTATGTCTACTGAAGCAAACTTTTATAAAAAAAGAACAAAGTTGGATACAGTGAAGAGCCATTTTTAGATTTCTTTTAGCAATAATCAGAAATAGTATCACAATACAATGCACCTCCAATTAGGCATTTGTAGGTGGTGTAAGGAGAACATTTACTTGAGAATATACAAAGTATCTTTATTCAGACTCAGTGTAGCAGGAGATGATGAAGAAGATTTGCTTCTGGATTTAAAAAGCCATGAGGTAATGCGTTCAGCAACTTTTATAGTTTTCTAGATGGTAGAGTTGGTTTTGACCTGCAAATGAACATAAGAAATTGGAAATCCCTGAATTCCTGTTCCTAGGTGACTCTTCTGGAGATGTTTCAAGCATGAAATAGTTTTGTGTTGTCTGACCATCTGGAGCAGTATTTCACTACCACATTTGATTTGCAGAATTTCCAAAGAATGTTTAAAAAGGCAAATGAATCTTTTAGTATGTTTAGCACATTGTACATTTCCACCTTTGTTGTTCTACTGTCTATAATGTTTCTATGAAATTAAAACATGGATTGAGACCTGGACAGGCTGGAGAGTTGGGCAAAAAGGAATCAGATGAAGTTTAACAAGTGCAAGTGTAGGGTCTTGCATCTAGGGAGGAATAACTCTGCGTGCACCGGTACAGGTTGGGTGAAGGGCCACAGAGATGATAAAGGGCCTGGATCACCTCCCTTATGAGGAAAGGCTGAGAGACCTGGGTCTGTTCAGCCTCAAAAAAAAGAAGACTCAGAAGGGATTTGATCCGTGTCTATAAATATCTAAAGAGTGGGAGGGACGAGGCTGTACTCTTCTCAACCTACCTTTGCAACCTGGGCTAGGGAGCTGCTTTGGCAGGGGGGTTGGTCTTGATGATCTCTGGAGGTCCCTTCCAACCCCTACAATTCTGTGATTTTGTGTTGAAATTAAAATAGCTGCAGAAGTTTGTTTTCAATCAAGAAGGATCAAAAAGTAGATGTAGATAGAGACAAATCACTCTTGGCATATTCTGGAAGTCAGTACAAATCCTGGACAGACATTAATGAGTATGATTTTAAAAGTGTTCGCTGCCATCCAAAATAGAATGACTTTTCTTTGTTTAACCAATATATTCTGCTTACTTTATCAGTAGGTTATTAAGTGTAGTACAAGACAGTCCTGAATACAGAACCAGAGACTGACTTTTCCATCCGAGCACCTGTCTTCAGCATCACATTCTCATCTTTTCTCACTGGTCTAGTCAGTTTTGTATCTGATCTTCAGCGGTGCTGTTCAGAAAAAAACACTGAAAGACATGATTCTTTAGAACAGCATTGTCATTAGGAGATAAGAGTTTAAACAGTCTCAGAATGTTTCCTTCTGTTTTGGAAGTGCAGTCATTATGATACCCCATTCTGAAGGATTTTGAATTTTTTTATACACTGAGTAAAGAATAAATTCATGTGATATAGGACAATCCTATCATCCAAGTAACTGGAGACTTCTGCAATCACACCAAGTGCTTTTTTTTTCAAATTTTTCCAACTATGTGTATGAGCACCCAGGACCTATGAAAATCATTGTAATACTCTCATGTATCAGTGAGGTAGGGAGAGATTAAATTGCACTATTTAATAATCAGTGCAATTTACATCTGTGTTTTAGTTTCAATTCTGCAAATAATAGTTTTAACTACTGTAGCTACATCTAGATCAATATGTTACCATATCATCTCTTTAAGAGACTGCCTTTATTTTCTTCCTGCCAAGTTTTATTTGGCATTGCAGCCTGCAAACTAGATTTCTTCCCAATGAACAAAAGCTAGAGCATGCACTGCAAGCCCATGCCTAGCCACTCCCAGCTGCTGCCCCTCAGATCACAGGACCTGGACAGTGCTCATCTTAAGTCCCATGAAATACAGAGTTCTCAGCACCTTCTGTGTCAGTCATGACATCTGCTCTTAATGCATTTCTTTTAGTGAGGGGCCAAAAACTGAACACATTATCCAAGATGCACCCTTACCAGGGTTGGGGATGATTACCTCCCTGCTCCTGCTGACTACATTATTTCTGATACAAGCCAGGATACCATTGGCATTCTTGGCTACCTGGGCACACTGCTGCCCCATGTTCAGCCAGTTGTCAACTAACACCCTCAGATTGTTTTCCTCAGTTAAGCCTTCCAGCCGCTGTGCCCCAGATCAGTAGTATTTGGTCTTGTTGAGCCTCATACAGTTAGCCTCAATCCATTAGTCCAGCCTAACCAGATCCCTCTGCAAGGCCTTCCTAACCTCAGGCAGATCAATACTTCCTCCCAGTTTAGTGTCATCTGCTAGCTTAGTAAGGGTGCAGTCAATCCCCTTGTCCAGATCAACAGAGATATTGAACAGGGTATACTGCAATTCTGACCCCTGAGGAATACCATTAGTCACCATTTGCCAGCCTGATTACCTCCATATCACCCAGCCCAGCCATCCAGTCAATTTTTAACACAGTGAAGAGTACACCTGTCCAAACCCTGAGCTTCTAGTTTATCCAGGAGAATACTTTTGAGAGGTGGTATCAAAGGCTTTGCTGAAGCCTAAGCAGACACAGCCACAGCCTTTCCGTCATCCACTCAGTGGGTAACTTGATCATAGGAAATGAGTTTTGTCAAACAGGACCTGCCTTTCATGAACCTATGTTGGGTAGGTCTGACCCCCCAGTCTCATCAAATGAGATTGGACTTATAGAGAAGAAGTAGAGCTTTTCACTAGCCAATTCAACTCTACACTTCTACCTTCTCACCTGACACAAAATAAAGTTTGAAGGATAGGCTGCTAACAGTTTTCTCAAGTCGGCTTGCTTGATTTCCTTACACTTACTATTTTTGTTTTAGTCTGGTTTGTTGTTTTTATTGGAGGAGAGGTGCAGATGAACTGAGAAGTTAACTGAAGAATTGTGGAGGTAAAGGTAAGGTTAAAAACTCTTGCTTCATGATACTACTGAAGTTGTCTTATGTTGTCACCTCTGAAAATAGAACAGCAACAAATTGTGAATGTACTAACACTGTTGCTCATTGTTCCCTAGCAAAAGGCACACATATAACCAGCATATCCCAAATCTTTCTTGTTAATTGATGTCATACGTGAAAATAGCTAGGTGGAATGGCTGTCAATAAGCAAGCAGTTGACAAAATGTACTTAAGTAGGTCACTGAATATAAATAGAAGTAATGGGGTGAAAGTTAGCAAAGCAAAATATCAGTTTAATATCTCAAATGCCTTTTTAATAATGAACTGTGTTGGACTGTGAAACTTTTCCCTCTGGTGTTGAAATATTTGCATATATATTCATAATTTATCTTCTGTGGTGTTTTGCCTTTCTAATGTAGTACGAAAATCATGTATCTATGAAAATCATTGGGAAATCATACTATCTCTGAGATATCCTATTAGTATATATCTTTAACAGGGCAAATACTGAACCAAGTATCACAGATCAGGAGCAACCAGATGGCACCCCAGAAGGGCTGTGACGTCTGCTCAAATGTGGTGCAACAAGGTACCGAACTGTGGGATGATGACACCCTGTTGCCTGATAGCACTTCATGTCAAGGCAAAAACTTTACATGCCCGCAAAGTGCCTGCAACAGCTTTGTGTTTGCCAAAAGATAACTGCTAATGTATCATCTCTTACTCTCTCAGATATAGATGTAACAGGAGGCATTTTTGACTTAGTTGTTAGTAGCAAGTAGATGGTAAACTCCAGCTCATGCACTGAGGTGCATGTACCCATCCATGCCAATATGTTGCTGTCTTGTTTGAAGGCAATTTTTGCTGTCCTTCTAACAACAGGGAGAAAATGCATGTTCCTTTCTAGGCCTTCAACCTAGTGTATAGCTTTTTATAGACTACACTGGCAGTTTTCACTTTGGCAGCAGCACCCTTGTCATTGCAACTGTTTTGTTGTGTATCATGTGTATTTCACCTTCCTCAGTGGACTCATAAACTCAGTGTATTCTTTGGATCTTCTTAATGAGTAGCGTGGCAGAGTGCTGAGAACATACTGCCTGCCATGAATTTCCCCTGCTCCATTTCAGGAACCTCTTCTTTCCCTACAGACACTTTATGTCTAACTACTGTTGAGTTTAGGTAAAGCCATGTGATGAATCTGTAACCTACTGAATTGAGACTCAGACCTGTTACCAACAGCGCTGATTGTGGGGCAGCATGCACACATACAGTGGCAGAAACATAGCTTGCCTTCACTCTAGAAGGTCATGGGTCTCCCAGTGTGCTTGTTTCATGCTTGTTAGTCCTTTGTGAACATCTCTGACACCCTAATGTACCATTCTATGACTCTACACACCTCTATTCAGGCAAATAAATTCTGCTCCAGTCCTACACAGAATCCAGATACAGGTGTCTGTAAGTGTGAAAGTGTAGCCTCAGGAGTGTTGCAGCTGAACTGAGTAGAATCACTTTGCAAATGCTGCTATTTGCACTGAATGAAATTGTGCTTAAGTGGCCTAAAGATAGGTGTCCAACGCCAGCCGAGATGGCATCCTGTCTGCATTACACCTGTAGCCAAAGAAGCACATACTCATTTTGGCCAGTTTCCAGAGGTGGATCAGATATATAAGATATCCTAAAGATCATCAGGTTCTTTGTTCAGCAGATTTAATGCCATCCTGGCTATCCACTGACAACATAGGTTATTTAGGGACTTACCTCAAATGCCAGTGTCTACATTTAGACAGTTAACACAGGTATCTAAACCCTGAGCTGAATCCCACCCACAGTTTTACTCTCAAGAAGTAGTCAAAGGACATGAGATTGACATCAGGAACCTGCCAGTAAATGACTGTCAAATATATGCAGCATTTTGACATAGCTTTCATCCAAGCAGTTGGTTGTTTCTCAGAAATAAAAATGAATGTACTTTCAGGGCCCCCTGACATGAGCTGTGATTCTCAGTTCTGTGTAGTTTTCCATATTCAGATGGACACATTCTGTTGCTCGATCCACTGCACATTTTGTGTGTATGTGTGTTCCAATTTCACTTATGTCCCAGTCCTGCCAGCTAAGCCACTGCTAAAAATGGTGAACATTTTCTCCTCTTATTGATCTCCACAATTTGCAGAATCAAGCTACTCTCTTTCATACAAACAGAATAATTGTGTCTGACAAGAAAAGAATTTTATTGCCATCTGCTTTTTCTACCTTGGGGTTGACCTTATGTTTTCAGACAATTACTTTGATTAAGTTCTTCCTGACATGCCATTGTGCAATAAGCAGTGGAACTACTCTGCACAGGAGACATTCAAATTATACTGCCTTTAAATTGTCTAAGCAACTGTGTGATTATTCTAGAAAGACTTTGACTTCTGAAAAGGAAAGTTTATGCATTTTTTTCAATGAAAAAGGTTAAAATCTCTTCCAGCATTTCTTTCCTCAGCCAGAGTTGAGTAAGCTCTAAAGCAGTGCACCAAACAGTGTCAGGTTTATTTTCCCTTTTGTTCTAAGTAGTGAGTGTAGCAGAATGTATACGCCCATGTGTACTATCCTTGGATCTGATTACCTTACATTTTTTTCCTGTGATAAAACAATATTACTTTGAATTTTTTGATTCTCAATCCTTCCCAAAGAGAATCATCTTTTGATTCTTAAGCCTTCACTGTAAATTGGCTGCTTTAAAGATAATTGCCCACTTTTTCCCACAGAGCGCTGGTAAAACATCTGTTTTTATAGTGAATGATGACAGGTTAAAAATTTCTGATCATTTCTCAAGGGCTATTGCACAACTGGAACTGTAGCTCTCAATGGAAAAAAAAATATCATTACATAATTTTAGACTTCCTCAAATAGAAAACACTGTTGTTGGTCAGAATATCAGTGCACTAACCCATTTCAGCACTGTTCAGTGCTTAGCATAGTTGGCTGCGTGGACCATGTGGGGAAGCACAGGAGGGACTGATGGAGATCCCTGCAGAGAACACCAGGAGGCAGTTTGGTGATAGGGAAGTGATGGCTGGAGTGCATGTTGCTGAGATAAAATGTGCTAGCTGTGCTTTCAGGGAAGATGTTACTGTCAAGTCAGAATAATGTGTTCTTTATTTAGTTAATGCACCCTATGGGCATGGAGTTTGTAAGACAGTCATTGTTAATTTTTCAGCATTTCTTTGCAGTTTCATTTGTGCTTTGCTCTTCTCCCTGTATACCTATCCTGGATACTCGTTTTTCTTTCATCAAGACCTGACATGTCCTCTCTAATCAACTTCATGGACAATTTTCTCTTTGGCTTTGCTTCTCTCTTTGCAAGTCTTCCTAGCAACTAAAATTCATCTTGTCTTGGATCTACTTTACACTGGAACCTGAAGACAACTTATTTTTTGTTGATCTCCTTGTATTCTAAAACCTGTGTAAACACTTTGAGATGTGTTCTGACTTTTTTTTTTTGCAATTTTCTGAAAGTCTGCTTTGACTTGGATGGAACCTGAAGAATGCTGTTTTTTAAAAAAAGATGTTAAAATGCACTGAAATGAATGCCTGTGTTTTGTAACTGTGTTTATAATTCATAAACATGATTCATGGCCTAAGCTCATATTATCATGGCAATGTAATAACTGAGAAGATGAAACAAAAAATGCTATAGATCACATCTTAGTATATATTATCTTTACAAGCTATTGGCTTTTTACTGCACCAAAATGTTATTTTCATATCAGTAATGTTACTTGCCTCCTTGTCTATGGGAAAAAGTTTATTACAGAAGTTCAGTAAAAAAAAAACCATTATTTCAATTTGTTCTTATTTCCTGATGTCAGATAAAGATGAATTCCTTCCTAAGGGGAAAATGACAATTCAGGTAATCTATCTATTTCTGTTAAAGATAACTTTAATCCCTCCTTTAAAATGAATCCCAGAGTGACTCAGAAACTCAGGATCAGAGATATTATTGTTTTCTAAAAATACATCATGCAATTGGGAAGTTAGAAGAGTTATTCTATAAGCAGATGCTTGAACAAGAAAAAGTGTTTATGAGAAATTTTTAACTAGAAATAAGATTTCTAAACAGGTGTATTCTACAATAACATTCTTACAGAAGCATGGAGTTAAGAAACTAACTGCTTTCAAGATAAAGCATGATGATGTTTAAGTAGAAGTATATAGCAGTATTTTCAATAGCCTTTTTAGATTCGCAAGTAGTTTTGCTTTTGATTTATGCAGATTATGCTCAGCTTTGTGTATTGTAATCTCATTCATAGAAAAAATTACATTATTTGTAAATGGAAAATCCATCACTTTCATATTTGAAATAAATCTCTACATTCAGTAGATAACAGTGCAATGTCAGCTTGCAGTGGTCTACAGAAAATATAGGATAAACCTGCAGAGTGATGATTATGTGTCCGCAATTTAAGATCGTCTTGGAATGGGTTGCCCAGGGAGGTGGTTAAGTCACTTTCCCTGGAAGTGTTCAAGAAATGTTGAGACATACTGAGGGATATGGTTTAATGGGGAAATGGTGGTGGTAGGTAGACGGTTGAACTAGATCTTGAAGGTCTTTTCTAACCTTGGTGTTCCTGTGATTCTATGATTGTCTTCTGTCAGCAATTAGCGGGACGGTTTGACCTGGTACCANACAGCTTTAAGCTTCTTTGGTCTTTCATGATCTTTCAGAAGATTTCCAGTGTCCACCAATGGTGTTTTAGCACTGTATCTGAAAAAGAATGAGCGCCATCACCTGTGGTGCAGGCCATCACTGCTTCTATGCACATTTGTATTTAGAAGGGAATTAGAATAACTTTCCTGAAAAGTGAACTCCTCCCAAACTCAGATCATCCCAGATTCTGGATTTATGTTATTACTTTACATGATGTACAATACTGGCAGGCACTCACATACCCCTTGTAACAGGAGATATCCCTAATCAAGCTAGGAATGGATGTCTTCCATCATCCGTCTTTCTTTGGTTTTGTCCAAATACCATGTCAGACTTGCAATTTCTTCTTTTCAAAATGAACTTTATGAACATCTTTGGTTCAGAAACTTCTTAACATGCACATCTTCAGGCCTAGATTCAAACTGATTTAACTGAAATGTTTGCCACAGAACTCTCATTCTCTTCCTCCAATACCTTTAGAAGGACTCCAAGATAAATACATTCCAGCTTAAAAACTCTAGGAAGTTGTCTAAATTTAGGTAGAGTGAGTCTAGGTGCAGCACCACTTAATGTAGTTAATATCTACAGTATGTATCCCTAACATTTGCTAGTCTGGGATGGATTCACTTTATTGACTTGGAAAACTGTAAACACTATATAAACTTCTCTTCTTGATGACTGATTTCTGTTTTGTCTCACTGACAAACCTGACAAACTGGAAGAAAAGAAGATTTTATAAATCAAAGAACAAAATACTGTCTCAGTAAAGGAAAATGACAACAGGTATATTTAGAACAAAGTTTTCAAGAATAAAGTTCATACAGTAAACAGGGAGTATCTGACATTCATAACTACAAGAGGTCACAGAGTAAAAGACTTACTGAGTACTAACAGAGCCAGAGAACTAGGGGATGCATAAGTAAAGAGAAAACTGACTAAAAGTAAAGGACTGGGTTGGGAACTGATTAATGCAAAGGGAAATTTTATTTATATATACATCACAACAGAATTAAATACTTGTTCCATGAGGTTTCTTTTGTTTTTCCCCTGATGTCAGTTATTTCACTAGTGCAGGAAGGAAAGTACAGTTTATACTAACCTAACCAGCAGAACAAAATCTAAACACAAGACTTACAGAAGAATAAAAAGGTTTTATGGGTTGATTTTTTTTTCTTTTTTTTTTCTTTTTGTGACTTCTTTTTTTCCATAAACTGAAAGCTTGATGACTGAAGAAAGCTGAGGAGAACATGCATTATCAGCTGATGGAAGGTGATTACTATGATACAGCTTTGAACAACTCTTATCAAGCAAATTATCTTAGCATGAGATAGGAAAATATTTAAGTAATTGTCTATGAAGGCATGGAAGTGTGTCTTGGAGTAATGTACATTCAAGTTGCTCAGAGAAAGTGGTATTTTAAAGATATATTACAGACATGAAATGAGACTCAAAATTCAGTTTGCTAACTCACTTGTAGATAGCTATTACCCTTTGAGAGTCCAAGAGTTCCAGGGTTTTTGGGGTCTAACACAAAAGCCAGCAGCAGCACATACCTTTCCATGGAAATGGTTGAGCAACACTGTGAGGCATTTAAGGTGGCATCAATGGATGAGAAATTGACTGGGGGTAGAGAGAAATAAATTTGTGCAGAATGGCAAAATGAAGTCTAAGAGAGAGACAGTTTTCTCTCGAAATATGCTGAAGGAAGGATAATCCTGAAAGCAATCTTCAACTGCTGAACTTCATTTAGGATTGAGAAAATAATTTCTCATCAGAGAGAAAATGTTCTGTTGGCCACTGCTCACAGGAGCAGCAGAGGAGATGATGGGTCAAGCCTAGGGATCCCAGTTACTTCTAACAGGGAGTCTGAGCTGCTCTAAGAAATTGTCAGGGTGAACTGCCTGAGATAAACAAGTTGGGCTTGGTGACTCAGGATCTTCTAGTTCAGGCTTCTCAGGACAAGGAAGCAGTGCTGATTTTCTCTTGACCTGCCTGATGAAGGAATTCATATGATATATCCATTTGTGCTAATCTTTACATTGGTGGCTCTACTACAACTTCTGACTTTCTTGACAGCTAAAATAATGTTTCAAACAATTCCTGGTAACCAGGTTTCATTATGCTGAGATATTCATAGAACTCCCTGTCTCCTCCAGCTTTTATCTGATTGCCTTCCCAAGCAGGTATTCCCATATTGAGAATTACAAGTGCAGATCTAAGATGGGCTAGTTTGTTTTGACAAACTTGTCCCCTTTTGGCTCTAGGTAGAGGAAACATACCACAGATGCTTTTCAATGAAGTTGCCTACTCCCTAATTCCAGGGATAAATCTGAATTATTGCTTTTTAAACTTGATAATTGGAAACCTGGACTAAATGAGCACATAATTAATCCTCTGTTGATTTGAAATCATGACAAGACTTTTTTCCTCAGAAATTTTTCTACATCAGTTATTGATTTTGTGTTTCCATCTCTGTCAAATAGTTTTCCTGTGACTATCATACTAAAATTATTATGTTTGTGAGAGGAGTCATTGTTTAAGATAAAAGGCTTTGCATAGTACTTCAGTAGCAGAATATAATTGTGTGTTGGGTAGCTGTATTTGTTATTAGCATTTTCAGATGAGCTGCTTTTAAAAGCTGCATGTTGTAATATGGTGACATAAATTCTTCTGAATTTGTAATCCAAGAAAGACAGTATATACTTTTTAAAAGATACTTAAAGTGTTTTGTCAGTTCTCAAGCTTAGGTAATTACTGCTTGATAGGGGCTCTCTACAGAGCAGTATATTAGACATGCCTGTATGAGGTAGAGTATCCACATGAAAACTTTCTGGTTTCACCACTTACTGGTGATGAGAATTCTCTTATTGTTATTCTCTGTTTTAACTCATTTTTTCATTTAGCAGTAGACTTTTAATCCTGAATTGTGATGATTAAGGGGCTGTAATATCTATTCGATCAGGGAAAGCTGGGCCTGTTCAGCCTGTAGAAGACTGACGGGATCTTATTAATGCCTGCAAGTATTTTAAGGGAGAGTATCCATCCACAGAAAGGGTCCAGGTTGTTTTCTGTGATGCCTACCAACAGGATAAGATTCAGCAGGTTAAAAATGAATCACAGGAAATTCCATCCACATAACAGAATCACTGTGAGGGTGACAAAGCACTGGAATGGGCTACCCAGAGTGGTTGTGGAGACTCCTCTTCTGGAGATGTTCAAAACTCATCTGGATGCAATCCAGAGCAAAATACTGTGGGTGACCTTGCTTGGACTAGGTGATCCCAGGTGGTCCCTTCTGACCTCAACCATTCTGTGATTCTGTGATCTGCATAAATCACAATTTGGCTATACAGACAAATTTCTGAAAAGGAATGTTCCTTTGGATTCAAGCAGCATTATGTAATACCTCATCACAGTATTTATTAGGGTATGTTCTGTGCTATACATTTAAAGGTCCTGAGTGATGTGAAGCTGTCATTTTATGACTTCTGGTAAACAGAATTTGTCAGAATTGTGGTTTTCTATTCTGTTCTTTGAAGTCTTTACTGCTACAAGGGCAAAAGGGTTAGTCATCACATGATAATATAATTTCTGGAGAAATAATTATGACTGGCTTTGTCAGACTTCTGTCTGACAGTAGTTTTGTTTTGATGTTTTAACTAGTTAACTAACCAAATTATAAATTTGATTCATTTCAATCAAATTCTGTCATTGAAGCTTATAGCCAATGGAGAACGGTCTTCCTTAGAGTTGTATAAAAACATTTTTTTGAGTCTAGTTTGATTGTGGAACATTACCCGCTACTGAACATAATTCATTTCCTTTGATCTCAGTTTGATTTTGATTCATCATTATAGTTCTTTCTGTGTGAACTAGTCTGATACTATTAGTAGCCAAACTTAGGTGATGTTTTTCCAATTTTATTTTTTAATAAAATCTTCTAGTTAAATATATTAAAATACACTGCTTCACATGCTTCTGAATAAGCAGAGTGAGGGCAAAACCATTAACAGCCTGAATGGAAGCAGGCCAAGAAATTCTGAAGAGTGACTAGTTTCCCATAACTAGTCTTCATTTCTTACCTCCTTGCAAAATACACATACCATTCTGACAGAAGTAGCCAGTAATGAAATGTTCATGGGAATGCATATATTTGTACACAGATCTCTTTGGAACTGGCATGCTATCAGTCCTAAACATTGGAAAGTGTCACAACTTATTCTTAGCGTAGCCTAGCTTGTACATCTGAAAAAAGACCCTCATTGGAATTTTTTTATTAGTATTTCTTTACTAAATGTATTTGGGCAGCCCTCCCACAACCTCCCTTTTCTGGTCAAACTTCATTGTTCCTGGAACTTTTTTGTGTGAAGCATGGGAAGATGTAGATCTACGCATAAATGCATCCTGAAGCACAGAAACATCACTGACAGCATAACTCCCACAAGCAGTGCTTCAGAAAAAGTCCTGCCCTGTCTTACCCAAGCTATTCTGCTTCCCATTCACTCAAGTCAACTTTTACAGAGCCTTGCTGTCCAGCCATCTCATTTTTCTCAGCAGAAATGGTTTATTTTCTTTTTCTCCTTTGCTTGGGGAGAATTAGCGAAACGTTGCCTATCCTTCCCCTAACAGGGGTCAGCCCCCACCCCACATCTTCTGGGACATGTTGATTGTGCTGTAAGAACATTGAAGGATCACACTCAGAGAGCACAACGTCAGCGCTACTGTTGTGAATGTTGAAAGAAGTTAGCCAGATGAAACTGAAGTTCTTCCTCTTAAAAAATTATTTTGCATAGCTCTTTTAATTTATCCAGGAGAATAACCCCAGCCAAGCAGACAGGGAGGCCAGCTCAAATGGATGGTACAGCCATTCATTAGGATCACTATCCCTGCCTTCTCTATCCTTCTGTCAAATTGGTTGCCTATAACATGTAGGCTGTGCTGCCATCATCCATACTCCATCGTTTCAAAAAGCAAATTTGTGCCAGTCCATGGAAAGCAGTCTTCTCATCTATGCTCTGCTGGTATGTTTCAGTATTCCCCACCAAGCAGGAGCAAATAGCTCAGGATTCAGGCTTAATTCCTTATTTTCCTGAGGATATTTGCATACTGCTACAAAGTACCGTGTTTGGCATTTTTTTGTTTGCTTGTTCAGTTGGTTGGTTGGTTGGTTTTGTTTTAAAGAATATCTCCTTCTGGTTTGAATAAAACCAGAAAGATGAACAAATATGTTATATACTAGAGTGATAATAACATCTAATAGTATTTCAGTGAGCTTGTGGTGCTCTTCTTTTATATCATGCGAGGAGCTATTCCATTTTTCTTGGATAGCATTAAGCGAGATGATGTTCAGTTTTAGCTGTATTTGAAGAAGTGAGTTCTTGAATGCTTCTATCTTTAACGTTAACACAGGTTTGCAATACCAAGTGCCTGGCTCTGTACATCTCATTTCTAATAACTTTTTCCAGAAGCCGCTAAATCCAACCTCTTGGTATTTCTCAAGTTGATGACAGTATATGTCATTGTTACGAGAAGTAATAGTGTTACTGTCATTCCCCACTGAAATCTGATGTGCTGTAATTTCTAGCAGATGAAAGTTTTCTCTTATTTGTTGTAGCCTAAGCAAGCATACAGATCATCCGTACTCTATATAGGAAGCATTATGCTTTAAAACAAAAATATTGCTATGAAATTACATCCTGTATCAAAACTGACACAAAATCATCTAAGCAAGTAATCAATTTTCACTGTATTAAACGTTCATTACGTTCAGTGTCAGCATTACATTCTCTTGGGACTCAATATTTAAAGCTTCTACTGTAAGAAGCTGAGAGAGTTTGATCTGTCATACATCCACTGTGGCTCTGGGAATTAAGAGCAACTTCTAGTTGATGTCCTGTTTTGCTGACTGTGAACCCAAAATATATTTAAGAAGAAAACAAGACAGCCTGCGTCCCAGCATCCACTGACAGCTGTATACTATGTCATGTTCTTTGCTTTACTGTAACTCAGTTACAGGGTACTTTAAGGCAGAGGACAAATAAAAGATTTTATACTATTCCAAATCAATCAATAGCCTCATAAGGAATGTACACCGTGTTGCACTTTTTAGTTTATCTCCTGCATGCATGACTTCATGTTAAAGTCCAGATTGCTACATCTGCTATTGTTAACTTTCAGGTCTGAAGCTGATTATATCACTAATAATGACAAATGACTTTCAGGAGACGGCCCTGTATATTATATTGTCAGCTCTAAGAATCTAATAAATAGTGCTGGGAGACATGCACAGGCAGTGGATCTCCATTAACTGTGCCTGTCATTGTTACAGCAGTCCTTGGAATTGTCTCGGCTCCAGATAATTAAGGTCTTCTTACACAATTTCCAGGCTCAATTTTGCAGTTAGCATGGACCACAATTTATTCCCAGTAGATAGTTTTCATTCATCTATCCTATTTCTGGCCTGAGACTACCAGTATGGGCACAGCTTATCCAGTTGACCTCAGTGCTAGAGGCATGCTTAATTTACTAGTCTAAACATTCACTTATACACCAGTATTTAGACCAATACTTGGGTCGGAAATCAGTGGTTTATCTGCGTTTCTTTTGTTCTTGTTCAAACCAGTCTGTCTGTTGTGGTAACTGAAATTGCAGAAACCTCGTGCTTCTTTTGGATTGAAACTTCCAAGAGCTGGAGTCTCGTTTTCAAAAATTCCCTTTGAACATCATTTTTACTGCGTCTCAGATAGGACTGTATCAGATTAAAGTTAGTCTGTCACAGATCTATTTTGGGAAGAAAATTTCATGCTTTCATTAATATAACAAATGTCAGAATCTCTCCTTTGCCTTGAAAAGTACATATAAAGTAGTTTCAGGAGATGACAGACAAATCCTTGAGTTATTCACTTATCTGAACTGTTCTGGTTTCCTCAGAAGCCTCCATAGTTACTTAGGAAGTTTCACATCTTTTTTTTCACACAGTCTGAAATACAAACTCATGAGCAAAATCAGAAGAGTAATTCTGATGACACTGCATAAGAAGCTTTGTAATGTAATAATACTTTAGTAAGCCTAAGTCATAGATAAATGCTAGAAGTACAGTATCCTTAAAAGTTCTATGTCAATGAAAATTTTAGAAGTTGTAAATGCAGGTGAATTATTTTATAATTGAAATTTATTTTATAATCAAATAATATCAGCTTTTCGTACGAGTATTAAAATTTAAATTACTACAAACAGAGAAGAAAAATTAAGTATGAAAACAAGAAATAATGTCTTTCTGTCACCTTGAATAACCATGTAAGAAAAGTAGTGACATTATTTGAAATACTGGTTTGCAGAAAGTGTAAATGAAGCAACTTCTGTAAAAAATAAAGTTTAATTAAGCAATTAATAAGGACTGACTTCACATCAATTTTTCATTGGAATAGTATGCATTTCTCCTGCTCAGGTGATTCTCCAGCTTCTACAGAGGGCAGGGAGCACTATATAGTGTGGGCATGCTCATGCTTAAGTGGGTACAGCTGCTGTAAAATATCTCAGTCAATATCTTATATTCCAATATCAATAGCTATTTCACTTCTTTTTTTTTTTTTCTTTAATGCTCAACTTCTGAGAGAGGAAGGGATGTTGGAAAATCCTTTCAGTCACTACCAGGCCCACCTGATACAGTATTTAAATAAGATTCTTCTTTACAAGGGACTGTTCTGAGCCTCAAGCTACTGCCTGTTCCAGGTCTGTGAATATTTTTTCATAAATTATTTTTCAGCAGTAAATAACATGAAAGTGCTGAAAAACTGGCACTGTGCTGAGACTTCTCATTATTTATAATTACAGTGTATATGAAATTCTAAGCTTTCTGAACTTCAGGATGCCTTCTGACAGTGGTTCCTTACGTCAATACCCAATCAAATTCATTCGGAATAAGAGGTAATACAAAAGTGTCTTAGTGGTTCTTGGTTTTTTTAAGTTAGAAGTACAAAGTGTAATTGAAAATTTTACTTTAAAAAATAAAGATGTTTAAAAATGTCAAAAAGGATTTTATACTCAATTTTCTGAGTCATCAGCTTAAAAAGGAAATTAAGAATAACTAGAAGCCTACAAAGAGAGAGAAAAGAGTGATCAATACAGTAAGATAAGTTTTATAGGTCACAATGTACAATATTGTAAGAATAGTCATACATCAACCTGAGGAGACAACTGGAAGGGAAATTACATCTAAATCAGTTTTTAATCATGTTAAAGAAGGGTATGACTTTTCTCGTCCTGTTGTAGCGGTGTAAAATAAGTCAGACAAATCACATTTAGGGAGTGCCTTATTCTCAACTGAGGGCAACTGAGGCAACTGAGGGCAACTGAGGCAACTGAGGGCAAGAATCAGTTTCCAGTGCAGAATCTGAGTGTTTGGGACCATTTGGGATGACCAGGATATCAGCCCTGGGCTGTCAGGATTGACATAAGACTTGCAGTGACCTCTGTCCTTCTGTAGAAAGACCAGGAGATGGAATGGTAATTATATGATGATAAATTTCAATATTCAAATACATGAACTTTGTCCCTAATATTGATAGAGATTTTCCACAGGAAGTTGTGCCCCTTTCAGACTTGCCTTATGCTGCTGGAAAATTCCTAAAGCACAATGATCTCCTGTCGTTGGAAATGGCTTGACTTCATGAGTCAGTAGGTCTGTAATTTTTCGCTTTATTTATGACTGCCTAGCCTACATCTGAAGTTATTACCAACACTGAGCTGCGCTACTTTGTAGATTTAATATCCTAGTTTTGAAAAATTCCTCTAAATTGTTGAAGTATTTCTTAAAATATACATATAACACATAGCATATTACATGGTCAGACAAATCACACGATAGCCATTGAAGACTTTTAATAAAAATGAATATTAATATTTTTATTAATGTTTGTTTTGTCATTCCTACAACAAGCTTTGGAATGAATATAATAATTGAAACAACTGCTAAAAAATAAAAAAGATAAACTATTTGAAGGCATTTTATTTTATTATTATTTTGTGTGTCTAGTTGTGGGAAAACTAAGCTAAGTATTTTAATTTGTAGAAATATGCACTTTCAAAACAAATATATTTTAGCCATGACATAGCTATCTAGTAAAGATTATTTTGAAATGAATACCTTTTCCTTTTTTTTTTCATGCAGTGATACTTTTTTTTCAAGCATAAATCATATTTCTAAGACATTTAATATCTAGGTTTTCAGCTAGTCACCAAAATATTTTGGGCATGTTTTGCAAATAGGCAGAATTGGATAATAATTATTTAGGTATTCCAAAAACATTATAATCTCTTCAAATGAATGGTCTTAAAGAGTGGTTATCATCTTTACACAGCTTGAAGTTATTAACTTTTACCTATCCATATGAGACCTGAGTCATCCTGAAGAAGCAGCTTGAGCTGGGTGCTATGCCCTTCAGCATTCAGCAAGAGATGCCTGTTTATTGGCAGTGGAATGGATCTCTAGATCTCCATAGCTGTAATGAGAATGTAGCAACCTAACTTTCATGTGGACATCTGTATATGAAAATGTACATTTAGATTTATTTGGAACTGATTGCACAAATTCTCGTTTTCTTATTCTTGAACCTGGGAAATGAGAGTGAATGAAAAACTGGTAAAACGCAGTATATTAAAAAATAAGAATGTATTATCTCTGCTCCAAGGGCACAAAAATGTGCCAACAGATAACTGTTTTACTTTCAGTGACTTTAACAGAATGTAACCCACAACTGTGCACTCTCTAGTAACCTATGGTGCAGTCTGATAACACCGAGGAGGAAAGTTGGGAAACACTTTGTTTGAATAGTGCAATTGCTCGGTTACTGTATATGGATCTTGAGGGAAATTCTTCCTGATACATCTTCTTTGTTGCCATCTGCCTGTCTTAAGTCCTGTTGATCTGCTCCAGAAAACAAAGAAAACATCTTAGTAAGGGCCTTTGCCTTACCTCTCCTTGCACTCCATACAGAGACTGGAGTAGATGAATCACTGTTTCTTACAAGGTCTTGTGAAATTTTAAATCAATCAAAACCTCACAAAGTAAAACAGACATTACTTTATATGTTTTCCAATGTAAGAAATAAATGGAGGATAGTGCATTATGATAATCAACCTTTGTCATCAGAGAAAATTACAGGAAGCTACTCTTCTTTGACTAACTGCTTAATCACTGATGTAAATGCATTTTATATGTGTATGTGCCCTGTTCCTTTAAGTCGTTTTTTTTTTAAAGGCAGTAGATATAGTTGGATGAAAATTCCTGTTGGAAGGAACTTATTTTGAAAATGGTCTTGCTCAGTAATTAAAGGCTTTATCAACTGCATGACCCTACAGCTGTTTCATAGTTGCAGTGTTTAAGTATTCATTTGCGTTTAGAACTCAATAGTGCATTATCAAAACTATGATATCTATCTACCAGTCCCTGTGACTTTCTTATATAGATTTTATTTTTCCTTTCAGGCTCTGGATTCTAATTTATATGTTA
Organism: Odontophorus gujanensis; assembly: GCA_013399175.1. Lineage (NCBI taxonomy): Eukaryota > Metazoa > Chordata > Aves > Galliformes > Odontophoridae > Odontophorus > Odontophorus gujanensis. The sequence goes on from VXAB01001865.1 coordinate 81,891, forward strand.
GTAAACGCTGGCTGGAAAAGCATTTTGTATTCTCTTAATAGCATATGAGATTGAGTCAAAATCTTAGTTGGAAAACACACCAATGAACCGTGCTGTCTGGATCTATCTATTTCAGATAAGTCAGGAGAGACTAATTTATGTTTCTAGGGTATTTGAAGAGCACGTTGCAGATCTAATAGCTATTCCAACTCTAATACAATCTTTCTTCCCAAGCTAAAGAAAAAGATCTGTATTCAGTGGACCACACACAATTACTTGCATAGGATATCAGAGACATTTGTACAGAAGTGTCAACGGTTTACGGGCAGGTTCGGCCCGGTTCCGTGACGATTGGTGTGGGGGACCCATGGACCCACGCCCCAGGAAAGGGGAAGGGGGAAAGGGAAAAGGGAATAGGGAGATGGGCCTAGAAACAAAACAGCGGCAACGATCTGAGGAGGAAAACTAATTTACTAAATAGATATCAGAAAACAAAAATAACACACTATAATACAATATAATTGGAATTAAAGCTAATAAATCAAATAAAATGAGCAAGAGAGAGTGTCCGATAAACCAAAGGCCTTACGCTAACGCTGAAGGCGAGACGGCAGCGAGCACCCACTGCTGAGTCGATCCCAAAGGAAAAAAAAGTGTCCCGTGACCGCAGACAGTTTTTATCTCCCCCTCTGAGCGTAAATACGTAAGAACGCCAAGCATCGCTAAGTCCTCTGGGGAATGTAGTTCTTCTTCTCTTCTGATACAGGTATACCTGGAACTATCGATGATCCATGGAGCTGGAACCTTAACTCTTTAACTCTAAATGCACTACATGATGTTATGATGTGGAATACCAGTACCAAAAATCATAAAACCATGACAAGAAGTCTGAAGTGGAAAAGACCCATGCTACTCTGGAGTGCAGGCAGAATAATGATTGTAACTCAGAGAGCCCAGGAAGGCAAGCCCAGGAAGGCTGGGAATACTTTAAGGAAGTTATTCTGAGGGGGCAGGAGCTGAACATTCCCAAGAAGACAAGCTGTCAGGGAAGGAGACTGGTCTGGCTGAACAGAGAATTGTCTGGAACTCAGGCACAAAAGGAAAGCTTACGGTCTTTGGAAGAGGAGGCAAGCTACATGTGAGGATTACAGATATGCAGTGAAGCTGTGCAGGGAGAAAATCAGAAAGGCAAAGCACAGCTAGAACTGAACTTGGCCACTAAAGTGAAAGACAGCAATGAATATTTCTGTAAATACATCAACAGTAAGAGGAAGGCTAGGGAGAATCTCCACCCCTTGTTGGATGCAGTGGGGAACATGGTGACCAAGGATCAGCACAACGCTGAGGTACTTAATGCCTTCTTTGCCCCAGTCTTTAATAGGACTGGTTGCTCCCTAGGCACACAGCCTCTTGCACTGGAAGATAGGGATGGGAAAGAGAATAGGCCCTCCATGAGGAAATGGTTTTGGACCTGCTCCAAAAGCTGGATGCTCACAAGTCCATGGGGCCAGATGGGTTGCACCCTAGAGTACCGAGGGAGTTGGCCAGTGTGACTGAGAAGCTACTTTCCATCATCTTTCAACACTCCTGGTTAACCAGGGATGTCCCGGTGTACTGGCGGCTGGCAAATGTGATGCCCAACTTAAGAAAGGCTGGGAAGATGATCCTGGTAGCCTCAGATCTATCAGTCTCACCTCAGTGGCAGGAAAGATTACAGAATGATTACTATCAGGAGCCATCATGGATCAATTAAAGTCAATCAGGGAATGAGACCTTTGGGGATTCATGAATGGTAGATCCTTTCTGACAAACCTTATTTCATTCTATGACAAGGTACCCACCTAGTGGATGAAGGTAAGGCTGTCATTGTCTCTCACATTATCCTCATTGAGAAACTGTCTGCCTATGGTTTGGATGGGCACGTACTCTGCTGGGTGAAATACTGGCTTGATGGCCCAAAGAGTTGTGGTCAGTGGAGTAAAATCCAGTTGGTGTCCACTCACGAGTGGTGTCTTTCAGGGCTCAGTACTGTGGCTAGTCCTATTCAACATCTTCATCAATGATCTTGATGAGAGAATTGAGTGCACCCTCAGTAAGTTTGCAGATGACAGCAAGTTGGGAGGGAGAGTTGATCTGTCAGGGAGTAGAAAGGCACTTGTCAACGGTTTANAGAGGAGAAGCTGGAAAGCAGCATGACGGAAAGGGACCTTGGTGTGCTGATGGACAGTCAGCTGAATGTGAGCCAGCTGTGTGCCCAGGTGGCCAAGAAGGCCAGTAGTATCCTGGCCTGTATCAGGGATGGCATCGTGAGCAGAACTAGGGAAATCATCCTCTCGCTGTACTTGACACTGATGAGATCCCACCTCAAGTACTGTGTTCAGTTTTGGACACCTCAGTACAGAAAGGACATTGAGGTGCTGGAGCAGGTCCAAAGAAGGGCAACAAGGCTGGTGAAGGGCTTGGAGAATATGCCCTATGAGGAGGGACTGAAGGAGCTGGGGCTGTTTAGTCTGGGGAAGAGGAGGCTGAGGGGAGACCTTATTGCTGTCTTGAAATTCCTGACAGCTGATTGTAGCAAGAGCGATGTTGGTCTCTTCTCACTGGTGACAGGTGACAGGACAAGGGGAAATGGCCTCAAGTTGTGCCAGGGAAGGTTTAGGTTGGATTTAAGAAAAAACTTTACAGAAAGGGCTGTGAAGCATTGGAATAGGCTCCCCAGGGAGATGATTGAGTCACCATCCCTGAAGGTGTTTAAAATCCATTTGGATGTAGTGCTCAGGGACATGATTTAACATAGGGTTGTTAGAGTTAGGATAGTATGGTTTGGTTGCAGTTGGACTTCATGATCTTGATGGACTTTTCCAACCTGGGCAATTCTATGATTCTGTGATAAAACTAGATACCTTTAGAAGGGCAAAGGAACAAGTCTCAAAATGACGTACTCACTTCTACCATCAAGCTCAAAAAAGTGTTAAGTGTCTTCTAGTACTGGGAAACAGTAACTGTATATGAATATACTGTCAAACTTCAGCAAAGATGACATAGAAGAACTTAGTGAAGAAATGCGGCCACACATTTGGTGCAAGCCTCATTCTTGCCACAAGAATATATAAGAATATATAAGAAATAATATATTGTGTGATGACATCATACTTTGTTTAAGAAGTATGAACAAGATGGTTACATGTCTTCTTTTATGCATTTATTAGTGATTTCACAAGTTCTTTTGATACAAAATGTTTACTTTTTTCAACACCGCTTTGAGTTTTATATAGTTATATATGTAAAATATGAATTTTGTCCACTATCCCTCAAAATAAATTATTGATGTAATCTTTCTTTTCATGTTTCAGAGACGAAGTATTAGAATGGCATAAAATATGGCCCAGTTCTACTACAAAAGAAATGTCAATGCTCCTTACAGAGATCGTATCCCTCTTCGTATTGTACGAGCAGAATCTGAACTGTCCCATTCAGAGAAAGCCTATCTGAATGCTGTGGAGAAAGGAGATTATGCCACTGTGAAGAAAGCTTTGGAAGAAGCAGAAATTTATTTCAAGATCAATATTAACTGCATTGATCCTCTGGGAAGAACGGCACTCCTTATTGCAATTGAAAATGAGAACCTTGAGCTCATTGAGCTACTCTTAAGTTTCAATGTGTATGTGGGAGATGCTCTTTTGCATGCCATAAGGAAGGAGGTAGTTGGTGCCGTGGAACTGCTGCTAAACCACAAGAAGCCCAGTGGGGAGAAACAGGTATGTATAGGATTTGCTCTTCATGTCTGATCTGATGAAAAGAGAAGAATTGTGCAAAGAGAGTAAGAAGAAAAACAAAGCCAAACATCATCCTAGTGCATAAGTATTTCAGATCAGAAAGTCAATGGTTGTGATGCTGTATTCATTTGTGCTTACACATCTCTGTCAATCAGTCACATCTGCATATGTCCACAAGACTTACAGGCTTAATGTAGTTGTCATGAGATTTGACATCTATAAGTAAGAAAAATATTCTTCACCTTATTTTCTTACTTACAAATGTGTTCCACTTAGAGCTGCGTGAAGTGTTAACTGCCATCTCCATGAAGCCAGTATGGGATTCAGATTTAGTTTATCACTCTCAAAACTCCCTTCTGGAATACTTGTTTTACTTTGCACTGAATTAGGCAAATAGTGTTCATCCAACCACTTGTAAAGTCTCAACAAAAGAGAATTAAAAATAAATGAACAGATGAGAAGCAATACCTTCCAGTCAGTGAGAAAGAATTGCCAAGGAATGTCTGATTTCTCCCTTGTTCAAGCAATCTACCATTTCATTGCTTATGTTACATTTGCAGATATTTATGGGAAATTACCTCTCATCCTATTGCTAGTAACCTGGGAGAAGAGACTGACCCCCACCTTGCTACAACCTCCTTTCAGGTAGTTGAAGAGATTGATAGGATCTCTCCTGAGCCACCTCCAAACTAAACAATCCCAGTTCCCTCAGCCACTCCAGACCCTTAACAGCTTGACTGTCCTTCTTTTGAGACACTCCAGAGCTTTGATGTCTTTCTTGTAGGAAGAGGTCCAAAACTGAACACAGTACTCGAGGTGCGGCCTCACCAGTGCTGAATAGACAGAGATGATCATCTCCCTGCACCTGCTGACTACAGTATTTCTCATACACGATAGGATGTGTGTGGCCTTCTTGGCCACCTGTGCACATCCACTGCATCCAATAATAGACTCATGACTTCACCAAGAACAGAGAACTCTGTCATTTTATGATTGCTATGCCCAAGGCAGCTTTCTGCCCACCACATCTCCCACCAGTCCTTCTCTGCTTGTGAGCAGCAGTTCTAGCAGGGCATCTCCCATGGTGGGCTATTTAACAAGCTGTTTCAGGAAGTTATCTTCCACACACTCCAGGAACCTCCTAGACTGTTTCCTCTCTGCTGTACTGTATTTCCAGCAAGCAGCTGGTAAGTTGAAGTCCCCCATGAGAACAAGCACTGGCAATAGTGTGACTTCTGCCAGTTATTTGTAGAATGCTCTGTCTCTTCATCATGGTTGGATGGTCTACTACACAGTCCTATCAAGATGTCAGCCTTGTTATCCTTCCCTCTGATCCTTACCCATAAGGACTCAACCTTATAATTACCACCATTGTGCTCTACAGCATCAAAACACTCCCCAACTAACAGAGTCACACCACTGCCCTTCCTTCTTTGCTTATCCATTCTGAAGAGCGGATTTCTATCCACTGCAGCACATCAGCTGTGAGAATGATCCCACCATGTTTTGGTGATGGCAATATACCATAGCCTTCCTGCTGCGCCATAGTTTCTAATTCCTTTTATTTGTTGCCCCATTCTGCATGCATTGGGGTAGATGCACTTCAACTGGGCTTTTTGGTCTCTCTGCCCCTAGACTCATCTTTAGCAAGCCTGGGTTTATTCCCTTCCCCCTTCAAACCTAGTTTTACTGCCTTCCCAATGAACACTACCTACTAATAGACTAGAATCCTTTTCCCCCTTTGAGGCAGTTGAATATCATCTGTCATCAGCAGATTTGGTGCTGTATAAATTGTCCCATGATCAGAAAAAAACCACAAAACTCCACTGATGGCACCATTTGTAGATCAGGTGGGTTTTCCTGTTCCTTTAAGGCTTTTTTTCCTTGGTTATTGAAGGGACTGAGTAAAACACCACTTGATCTCCTTCTCCTTCAGCTAACAGCCTCAGTGCCCTAAAGTCACTTTTGATAACCCTTGACCAACCTGATTTACCAGAAGTAGATAATAATTAGAAGGCTGCACCAGACTGAAGAGCTTCCTAGTAATGTTGCTGACCTGAGCGCCAGGGAGAGAGCAGGCTTCCCTGTAGGGAGAGTCTGGTCAGCATATTTCACACTCTGTTCCCCTTGGAAGTGAGTCTCTTATGACAATCACCCTTTCTTTTCTTAACAGAGGTAGTCTTAAGGTGTGGGATTGACTGATTTATCCTAGACTCCCTGGATGGACTAACATCAACATCCTCATTTGCCAGTCCCTCAAATTTCACAGCCTCGTATCTATTGTGTAAGGGCACCTAGGAAGGCGAAATAGGCTGTGAGGGTATTTGCCTGTCATCCCAAGCAGGGACCTTTTTTCACTGCTCCCTATATCACAGGCCTCCTCTTTCTGCCTGATGGCAAGAGGGAAAGAGAAGCACTGCTACTTGCGCAGTGTTCCTTCCATTGGCTTTCTTGTATGGATGATAGCTTGTGGCTTCACTGGTCTATCTTCCTTACATTCAGGTCTGCAATGAGGATAAGCAGGTCATCCACCTGGTCACGTCATACACAGGTGCTCTGGTAGCACTGACAGGTTCAGGCAGAATTCTTCAATTCAGTGAAGGTTTTAATCCCTCTACGTGTTGGTCACCATTTCCCACAACTCAGCAAGACCCACTGAGAGCCATGACCTGACTGATTTTAACTCCAGTGCCATCTTCAGTAGTCTTGCATGCTATCCTATCAGAAACATATTAAAAGATATAAACTCCTCCTCCTCCCTTTACACAGATCTGAAACATCTTGAGAAGTTATCTAGTGTCCTGTGCATCGTTCCCATTTTAGGAAAGTAGTGGAGTCAGGATGATATAATCTATACATTCTGATATTTTTAGGACTACTTCAGGAATGAAAAACTAATAAAAAGTTATTATAGTGTATTCTGTTTTTATTTTTTATATATTGCAGGTATTGTATTAATGCATTTCATTGAATTATATGATGGAATTATTAGAACTCTCAGATAATGCTTATAATATATTTTAATTACAGTATCACGTACTTGCTATGGGTAGAACTGCAATGATAGGTAAGAGTATAATTTTTGCTGATAAAATAACACGAATTCTAAGCTTTTTTTGTTACGAGAAGAAAGAAATACAGTAGCTCTTTGTACAAATGTATGTGTCTACCTTGTCTTCTAGATAAGAAAAGTGACAACAGATTTATATCAGAGAAGGGGAAGAAAACCAAACTTATTTGCATTTGGCTCACTGCATTATTTTTCAGCTGAAAGTGCAGATAGAAATACAATGTATAAGACTTTCTCAGTGTGATGTACCAGGAGCCAGAGGCACAATGGAAGGCCCAGTGCCAAGTCAGTTAAATCACCCGTCTCCATTCTCCAGCCTCTGTAATGGCAGCTGCCATTTGCAGAGTGGAGTTAATCTCACGTAGAGATTCAGAACTGTTTCATCTCTAATCTGGCTGCTGGAGCTACAGTTACGTGTGGAACAAAGTGGATATACCAGGCGAGGAATTCCTGTTGCCTTTTTGCAATTACTTGTTTTAAGATGCATAAGCCTCTTTCTAAACTCTAGAGGGAGACTGCATTTTTCCCTTTTATCAGGTGCTTATGCTTCAGGCTGTTCTTTAGACTTTCAGGGGTACTGTGTGCAGTTTTAGGCACCACAGTATAAGAAGTACATAAATTATTAGCTATCTGAAGGAGAGCTACCAAGATAGTGAAGGGTCTGGAGGGGAAGATGTATGAGGAGTGACTGAGGTCCCTGGTTTATTCAGCCCGGTGCAGAGGAGCTGAGGGAAGGCCTCATGGTGGCTGCAGCTCCTCACAGGAGCGGAGGGGCAGCGCTGAGCTCTGCTCTGTGTGACAGTGACAGGGCCCGAGGGAACGGCATGGAGCTGTGTCAGGGGAGGGGCAGCTGGGGGTCAGGGACAGGGTCTGCACCAAAGGGCAGAGGGCATGGAATGGGCTACCCAGGGCATTGGGCACAGCACCAAGCCTGGCAAAGGTCAGGAAGCATTTGGACAGTGGTCTCAGACACAAGATTTAAATTTTGGGTTGTCTGTGTGAGGCCTAGAGTTGAATTCAGTCATCCTTGTGGGTCCCTTCCAACTCAGTATATTCTATGATTCTATGATTTTATATCTTGTGGTATGTGTCATAGCTACTGCAATGGAAGTGCTAGTGTACAAACAGCAGAAGTTGTTTTATACAAAGCTTCATGCTCTAGTAAAGAAAAAATAGACTTAATTTTTGCAGGTATATACCACAATGTTAAATTAACCATAAATTGCTTTACTCAAAGTGGGAGTTCAGCACTTCTGGCTGGAGTTCAGAAGCATCATTCCAGTGCTGCACTTCACTGCTAGATAGTATGAAGAGCAGTGCTGCTTCTTCTCTTCCTTAGTTTCCCTGTGGAATAATGGCATTAACATCCTCACATCTTATGTGTCTGTTTTACAAAAGCTAGTGCTCTTTTCACAGATATATGTGCTGAGGGTCTGCCCATTACTGTAAAGCATGAACCATTTGAACAGTGACATGTCCATTTTTGTCTGAACAAGGCTAGGACTGCTCATTACAAATGCAAATGCTACATGCAAGCAGCGAAAGCATCCTTTAAAGAAGTTGTGACTATTTGCATGCTCACGCTGTTGTGTTATAAATGTAGATAATCACATTGGTTCATTGTTAGGACCAGGTCACGATGAAGTGAATATAAGAGTATGTTACATTTTTGCAGTAAGCATTTTGTTGTAATGAGGCAGATACAACTGAATATTTAGTGTAATCAAAAGTAGCATGCTGGCTGAAAATTCATTACAACAATCTAAAGATATAAAATCTGAGCATTTAGAATTACATACTAAAACTTATATTCTCAGTACATATACAGAAAGCTACGTTTTCCCCAGAGGATCAACTTACCTTTGAAATCCTGTTTCAAAGTACATCTTGACTTTCTTTGATTACTTTTGTTATCTATAAACATTTGCCATACTGTTTAGATGATGATTCAGTTTCAGACTCTGTGTTTTAATAACACAATATCTTTGTCCGTTTGGTTTTCTTCTTTGTGTAAAGTTGGTCACGTGTGGTAAATTCTTGACCCCTGAAGTTGTTCGGAATTTTGCCATTGATTCACTGTGGTCAAGATTTTACCCTTTTGCTGTTTTTGTTTTTTTTTTTCCCTGAAGATAAGTTATTTGCAGAGGAGAAAGATTAATAAATAAGAAAAATAAGTGTGCTAAATATTGCCAAGTTGAAGAAG